>OU862931.1:42669423-43269423 GCA_917880885.1 Limnephilus marmoratus | reverse complement strand
TGCAGACTTACACTGCAGTGATACGAAATAGTAGAAATACATCATACAATTCTTCTTCAAACTAATAGTACAAATAGGAAACTGGTGAGGCTGTATCACATACATAATCCAAAAATACTTTTTTTTTAAGTGAAACTTCTTTGGCACCGTTGTGATTTGAAACTCGGATGACGCGGAAATGACCCATTACAGTACCTATGAAGCGTCAAACTGCGCTCATAGGCCGCTTTGATTATGATCTCACTTTTCAAGGCTCTTATTGGTTGAGATTGTTTTGGTGAAATTTAGCTTCAACCGCATATGAACTGCACTCGATTTTTTTTTTTTTTTTACTTTTTTCCACAACTAAAGAGTAAGAAAAAAAATATGGAGCCGCATGTTCGCTTAGATGCATTTTCAAAGACATTAAACACCCGATATTAGATTAGCCTTCTAGAAACCCATTTTTTTAAAGTTTGACCTAAAAAATTCTATTTTTAGACTTAATTTTCTCGAAAAAGAAAGCTGAAATTAAAAAAGTTATACTGCAAAAATGACTCCAAACGTGATGAAAATTCACCGTTTTCCCGCTTGTACCACTAGTTTTCAGACACCATGTACATCCACATTCGCAAAAGTGGTAGATTCTCTCAGTATTGCTCTGGTGAATGATCACCATTCTGAATCAATACATTGTTTGAAATGGCTTCAGTGAAATGGTTTCAAAAGACTTCAGAATAGTCAGGTTCTTCTGAACCTTCTTCTCCCACATCTCCTTTTCCCGAACATACCCAAATTGGGGATGCCATAGACCTAGTGACTCTGAACTGTTGGGACTCTCGTGCGGCATTCATATAACCTATTTTTGAACATTTCAAAGGTTTCCGTCTTTCATGACTGCTGGGTTTAGTGTCCAGGTATCTTAGCCATAAAAAAATAGGGAAAACATAATGATACACTTTCAAAATCACTGGACAAGCTTAACCTAAAAGACGAGCGTCATATATATATATATACACAACGCATATCACGTTATTTTAATTGTTTAGATAACGAAATGTTTAATTGTTGGATTTGATTTGTTTTGTTGTATATATATTACATCTACATCTTTGGATATTTTTTAAGTGACACCATATTGAATTAAAATAAGATTTATAAATCGCAAAAAATCTGCCTTTCCACGGGTATTTCAAATTCTTTAACGACATCATCGTAAAAAGGTTAATACAAATGTTTTTTACAAAAAACCTTTTGATTAACCTTTATGACTATAAAAAAGGGGCAAAAATACTGCATTCATAATTTGCTTTCGGCCGCAATGTCATACAATGAAAGCAAATTTTGAATGCGGTATTTTCCATCGCCCCAAATGCAAAAAGTTGTCTTTTACCTAAATTAAGGTGAATCAAAATGTTTTTTTTAGAAAAATATTTGTATTAAGCCTGTCCAGTGATTTTGAAAATTAACAAACTAATAAACCATTTTGATGTATGTAACTACATAAAATAACCTAACCAATTTTTAATTGAAAAAGAAAAAAAACTCTTTATGTTTATATTTATGTGTGAATTTTTCACTGTGCGCAAAAAATCTTGGATGCATTGCGTAAAATTTTCACGGTGGTAGATAAAAGTGCCTACGAGTTATGGATGAGATAACACAATAGTGTTACGCATAGCAAAGGTTCAGACGTTTTAAACATATTGTTAGTTTCATTGAATTGCACACACGGGGGACGGGAGGACGTTACGGACAAACAACCAAATGAAGAATGATCATGTCTTATAAAAATAATGTAACTGTTTATTCGTTTGTAAGTTCTTATTTTAATAAATAATATTATAAAAGTGAAAATGTTTTTGTATGCGGTTGACATTTTGTTATTATTATTATTTGGATGGAAGCATTTTAAAAAACCTTTTCAGAGCGTAATATAGTATCAAACAATTATTATTACTTAAAACCTAGTTTACAAATTTACTAAATAAATTAACTATATTTTCCAGCCCAATTTGTTTTTTTATTGTTCCCACAACGTTTCGCCATCTTTTCTTTTATGAATTGGACACTAACGAACAACATGTCTAAGAGTCAAAACAGGTAAAAATAGTAAACACTTCACTTTAACCGCCTTTTAGCACCATTGTGATTTGAAACTCAATGAAATGAAAAATAGCCACATTAAAAAGAGATACAGCCTGTGTTTATTTAGCCTGTGAGAGAATGAGATAGTATAATCAGTCTACTTTTTGTGCGGTGCTTCGTAGATTCCCCATTCTTGTCTACTTAAGTTTTCTGAAGGTTTCACTTCTACCGCATGTGAACTGTACACTTGTAATTTTTTATTGTTTACACATACGATCAACTAGTTTCATGAGCTATGCTCACCTTATCAGGTTTACTCGCATGTCGGTTGTCTCTAAACAATGAAAAGTGGTTAAAACTAGAGATGGCACGAATAGTGATTTCGCCGAATACCGAATATTCGGCCGAAGCGCTGAATGTTCGGCAAAAATCACCTATTTGGGAATATTATGAAATTTGTAGTGAATACAATAAATATTAAATTTATATGCATTTTTTCTTGATTTATTTGGTATTCGGCCGAATGGTTCGCAATATTCGGCCGAATAGTAAAAAAAGTATCCGAATATTCGTGGCGTCTCTAGTTAAAACCAAGTGTTTTAAAATACGTTTGAAGAAAAAAATATTAATTGTGTACCTATCCCAAGAAAAAGAACCATAAAAGAAATTATGATAGACAAAGAAAAATATAAATGAAATTTGTTAGGCATTCTATCCTCTGTGGCTACCTATGCTAATTAAATTATAAACAACTCCCGCAGAAGAATAATAGTAGGTAGGTACTCAGCCCAGCCCCCTCCACCCTCTACCTGGTCGGCTGCTGCTCCAGGTAATACAAATATTGGGATAGTTACAGCTTCTTTTGTTTTGGTTTTTCACTAGCTGGGGTTTAAAAAAAGAAAAGTCAATCACAGTTTCTGGACTATAATAAAAACTTCATAATGATTAGAAAGACTGGAATAAATAGTATTATTTTTCATTATATAATTACAAACCTCCACAGGTACAGGGTGCGGCAACATAACTTCCTTTTTTCAAAACTTAATAAAACCCATTCGTAATCAGAAATTTTATATTTGTTTTTTATAAAGTAGGCACATACCTAAAGTTTTTATTTTTACATTATTTTGAAGATCAAATCAGGTCCCCCATTCTCCATACACTGAGTGAACCGATTTATGGCGTTTTTCATGACTCTTGCCAGCATATCAGGCGTTATCCTGGTAATTTCTTCCTGGATATTGGTCTTCCAATCTTGTAGGGTCCTTGGACGGTTCACATAAACACGGGATTTCAAAAAACCCCACAGAAAAAAATCACAAGGCGACAAATCTGGAGAGCGGGCTGGCCACTCCAAATCACCCCTAATTGAGATGAGGCGCTCTGGGAAGTGTTCCCTCAAAACAGCCATCGATGTTCTTGCTGTGTGTGCCTTTGCACCGTCTTGTTGGAACAAGTGTCCCTTAAGTCCAACTCATCTAGCCATGGGAAAAAAAATCTTGTAACATGTTTACATACCGGTCCGAATTCACCGTCACTGTTACTTCATTTTCCTCAAAGAACCAGGGACCAATAATTCCACTTGAGGAAATTGCACACCACACTGTGACTTTAGGTGAATGCAATGGCCTTTGATGCGATTCTCGCGGATTGTTGTCAGCCGAGTAGCGCATGTTTTGTTTGTTGCCGGTTCCACACAAATGAAAATGGGATTCATCATTAAAAAACACAATAGCGTCCTCAGGAACGACTTTCAGAAGAACCTCTGAATGCCGTGGTGATTGCAACATTGAAGCTCTCACTGCCTCAATGTTCTCAGGTGATTGCAGTTTGTCTGAACGTAGTGACCCACAAAACAATTGATTTCCGGTCCGGGACAGGGGCCAACGGGGCTAAATTAAAGTGATTCCAAAAGGCGCGCTGGGTTGCGATCACAGAACATCCGTTCGAAAAGTAGGCCTCAACGGCAAACGCACGCTACTCACTGTTCCAACGCATGGTGGCAACTAAACTGCGTCGAGACAAAACTTTATGGATTATTATTAGTGAGGTATGTTATTATAGCCTATGTGTAGCTACATTCCGTGCAGTTGAACACATCTACTTCTGAGAAAGTGTTGCCAACTGTATGCAATCTAGGTACAAGCGAGTATCTACTCAGATCTCATATTGTTGCAATTAAAAATAATTTTAGATCGAGAAGTTCTTGTTTATATGTGGAAGGTAATTAAGCTTAATAAATCTAGATTGTCTGCAGAACCGAATATAAATAATTTTCAAAATAAAAGTCAAGTCGGAAATGAGTCTTCTCTCTGAGAGTTTTAAAATTTTTAATTCTTTCATGAAGTGGTTATAACTTAGCATTTCTACAAGTGGACCGAGTTTATAGTTGATATATCTTAAGAATTTATACGGAATTATTCAATGAAATTTGAGTGGATTTTAAAGCAAGGGGACCAAATAGGAGAGTTTTATTCGACTTGACTTTTAGACCGGGAGGCGATATAGGTAAACCCTACGTCATCGACTACACGGATGAAACTACTTTTAAGTGATAATGGGCATTTAGAAAACCTTAAAAAAGCTGGTCTGCCGGTGCGCCTCTTGGCAGGAGCCGCGCAGTCATGGAAATAGTCAGCGATTTTTTTGGTCAAAATTACGTCATCGACTACACGAACGGGAATGGTCTCATATGATAAAGGTCGATTAGAAAAAGAAAAAAAAGCAGGTCTGCCAACCGGCAGCCTGGCAAGTTCGGAGGCAGCCGGCGTCAAAGTGGGTAAAAAATTGGTCGATTTTACGTCATCGACTACACGAATGAAACCAATAAAAAACTATAGTCCAGATCATTCCATATAGGAATTTCGCGGTCTGCCGACCAGCAGCCTGGCAAGTTTTTGTGTACGATTTTTTTTTTTTTTTTAATTTTTTAAGATTGCCTAATAGTCCACAGTGGTTGGAAGTGTTCCGAGTGTACCCATCGGACGGGAGAGCCTTTCGACGTGAAACAACTTACTGGAAACTGGCCGCGGAGCCCTTCGCCGTCAACGCGTGCCCATATTATTAAACCAATTTATAATAATACTACCTGGTACCCGGCATGCGTTGCTATGCCATTTAATAAAAAAAAATCTCCCTGCGTGCCCTTTCCCATACGTCCCGTTCCCCTTTCGCCTCCCCTTCCTCTCCCGCGTCCCCTTCCCCCGTCCCGCGTCCCTCCCATATTCCCCTCCCCGCTCCCTGTTTCTCTCTCCCCTCCCGTGAACCCACTACTCGAATTCCTCTCCCCTCCTCCCGCATTCCATGCATTCAGCTCCGGTACATCCAGTTTTCAAACAGCTCGCGTGCCGCCTATTGCAAGTTTTTAATACAAATTTCATAATACCAGAGCTCACCAGAAGTTTTACACAAACCTTGTCCTGACAATAACGAACACACAAAAAAAAGAATTATCCAATTTGGTGCAGTCGTTCGGAAGTTATGCGCGTACATACATTTCGGCGATTCATTTTTATTTATATAGAATATAAGTCTTTTTAAGATAACCTAATAGTCCACAGTGGTTGGAAGTTCGAACAACCACCGCACCGTCGCCATAAGAGCTGCGTTCGTCCGAAAAATGATGGAAATTTCCGAACCCCGTCCGTTTCATATCGGTTTCGCTTGCCCTGCTGCATCGATTACATCGAATACAAGATCGAAACTAACGAAAACCTGTAGACCACGAAATTCTTATATGGAATGATAATGATCTGGACAAAAGTTATTCATTAGTTTCATTCGTGTAGTCGATGACGTAAAATCGACCAATTTTTTCCCCACTTTGACGTCGGCTGCCTCCGAACTTGCCAGGCTGCCGGTTGGCAGACCTGCTTTTTTCTCATTTTTTAATCGACCTTTATAATGAGACCATTCCCGTTCGTGTAGTCGATGACGTAATTTTGACCAAAAAAATCGCTGACTATTTCCATGACTGCGCGGCTCCTGCCAAGAGGCGCACCGGCAGACCAGCTTTTTTAAGGTTTTCTAAATGCCCATTATCACTTAAAAGTAGTTTCATTCGTGTAGTCGATGACGTAGGGTTTACCTATCTCGCCTATATTTTATCGCCTCCCGGTCTATTTGAACTAAAGAAGAATATAAGATTTTTAGTGTTGAAATATTTTGAAAATCTCTGCCATCATTTAATTTCAATTGTAACCTGCTATTGGACATACATTATACTTCCCCAATTTAGTTATTTGGTAGGTGGGTGGTAGTTATCTAAAGACTGAAACACATCTCCAGCATTGCTATGTAGTCATTTCGGCACTATGAAATGTTCATTTTGAAATTAGATACATAATTTTATCCTCTCACTAAAGGTTTTAACCTCTTTATAAATTGTCAGCTTTTTAGCTTACTACACCAAACCTATATTAAAAAAAGAAAACAAAGTTTTGATGTCTTAAATCTTGTATTTAATATGTATTTCTTCAAGAAATGTAAGTCAACATTTAAAAATATATTACGACCATCGAAGAAACTTACAATTAAACTACTTAAATCTATGAGATGTAAATTTAAAGTATGTATACATAATTTTCTATTATAATTTTTTATTCAATTTACAAGCAATGTGGATTTACGAAATTACGATTTTAATATTCACAAAAGTCCCACCTAAAATTAAAATATCTATATTCGGAAACAATTAGTTAAAGATCACATTTTTCAGTATGTTTTTAATTTGCCTAACAGGTTAAAAATATCTATTTATATACAAAAATGATGAATGATTCTTGATGATATATAATAAGAAATATGGTGAAACCTAACTATTCTTACATCTTAAAAATACAAATTATTAAGAAGCAATTTCAAAAAGTCAAAATACGTAGTGATTTATTATTACTTCTGTTAATGGCAAATAGATAAAAAAAAGAGATAACTCCAGTTTAAAGTAAATTGTATATAAACATTTAACATAAGCCAGAAACTTGTGTCGTAAGTGCATTTTATCTATATACATAAATAACAAGTTTTCTGCAAAGCTGTTTACTATTTATTATTGACGGTGTGTATAACGGTATGTATGTGCGGTTTTAAGCAGTATCGTATTCACTTTTATTAATGTTTTACAAAACAACATTTCGACCTTGCGCTTGCAAAAACGGCTATATGCCAGATTTCAGTAAAAAAAAATTTTACATCAAAATTTTGTAAAACTTACAAAGCCAATCTTTCAAATGCAATGACAATATAAGTTATCATTTTTGGAGAGCTTTTTGTGTTTGTACTTAAAGTTTGAAGCCTTAAGGTGATTTTATCACAAAACGGGGCCATAAAATTTGACATTTTTACGTTACATTCACAGAAGTATGATGCATTATACTTGTACAATTGAGCCAGCCAAAAAGGGTAAAAATGAGTCCAAAATTCGATTGATTTTAAATAAAAACAATTCAAGTGGTGAAATTTTAAAAATAAATTTAGTCCATCATCCCATTGGCTTGGTAACAGTAAAGAATCAATAAGGACGAAAAACTGAAAAGTTCCACAACAACTGTAGAGGGTCTTCATTTTTTGTCAATCCCTTATCGTTAACAAGTCAGTGAGAAAATGAAATCATTTCATTTACGTCATAAAAATTAAACATTTTTTTTCTTTTAAAAAAGTGTAACATTATGTTATGAATTACCTGATAATATTTGAAAAATTCTTACTACCATACAGACGAAAATGTTGCTTGCGTAATATGAAGGACTTAGCGAGCAGTTATTGAAGCCACTATTCTTAGGTGGAAACCCTTTGGTCCGCTCAACCAACTAACAACTCGGTTAGTTTATTTAATTTTGTTACTTTTACCATTTATAATCTTTCCATAATCCATATTCTGTAATCCCAATAACAGAACTGACAATATTTTCAAATGATTTTATTGCTGGCATATTAGTTAAGTCTATATTTTTTTTCAATATCTCACATCAAGTGATAATGAAACAGTTGCGCTGAATTAGGTCAGTGGATTGAGAGTTAATGTTATGCTAATAAAATCCATGACAAAACTGATAACAAATTTATTGCACATGTTCCATTAAAAAAACAAATCAAGAAGCATTATAAGCTTACATAGAAGTAAATCGAAAACATTTATAACGAGCAGCTAAAATTTTAAAGTAATAATAATTACAAGACAAATGCAATAAAAAATTTCAAAATGTGCACCAACAATGACAAAATATATGCCAAAAATAAATAGTATAAACGTGATATTTCCTAAATATGCTTTTATAATAATTGAAATACTGCTATCGTTGGCGATTGTCAACTGTTGGAAATGATAACACACCTGCAATAGGTCACTCCCAAGTGGTTCATTATGCTTGATGTCTTAGTATGGGTGCCTAGGTTCATGGGGTGAGGTTTGTCCAGGTCTTGGCAGTGGATGCTTTTGCCCACCTACTGCCTGGCAGACCAGATCGGGAAAGACTGGTTGAGGGAGACCTTTTGATCTCTCCAGCCGAACACTTTCAACCCATCGCCTTGCACCGCAGTGGGAGGGAACACAATTGCCCCCATATAAAAAAAAAACTTCTTTCATTCTTATAACCAAATCCCATCCTTACAGGTTGGATGCTAATATTCTGAATTAATGGAGTACTCAAGGCTCTTTTTTTTAAACTTGCCAATTGGATCATTAGATTAGTATTTTCAATATTAATTTTTATTTTACCATTATCACCCAAACTCTCGATAACAACAGCCATATTTTACTTTCCACCGGTAGATACACTTGACTCTATACAGGGTGTTACAGGATGTATTTAACTTACTTTTCATGACATTGTTTGGAGTAAAAAATGTAAAATTAAATTTTGGTATTCATCACTCATCACTGGTCTCTCAGCCGAAGCCGAGTATCCGTTCAACTCCTCACCCCACCCTAACTGTCCAATACCTAATGATTTATAAGTAGAAAAATAAAAACATGAAAAATGTAAACGGAGACCAAAATATCATTTACATTTTTTACTCCAAATAATGTCTATTAATATACTGTCATTCACAAAATATAAACTGTTATACCTTTTTGTTTATTTGGTGACAAGACTGCTAAAAAGAACAGGCACATTGTCAGTTGACTAAGTGGGGCTGAATAATATTAGCATGTAGTTACTGATATTATAAATTATATCCAACATTGAGGCTAATTTTCTTACATACCTAGCGTTGAGCATTGAAGGCATTTACCTGTTATTTCCAATGGCAATTATAAGTTGATGGAATTCTAATGCAAATGTATATAATCTGATGTCTGAATTATCTAATATAGCTACATAATATCATTCAATGACAACTCTATACACTAACGCTACAATCAGGCACTGACAGAATATTTCACTAACTCTATATTGAATTACTATTAACTGAATTCTTTTGTCATTTTGTTTTGAAGAGTTTTATTTCGCATGTGCATTTAACAAACATTCATTTCCGGGTTACGAATAACCCAACAATGTTTGAAAATCTCCTACTATCACCATAGTAAGCAAGGGTATTTCGCTTTTTTGCAGCGCCTTCGAGCGAAAGCGAAATACCCTTGCACGATGATGTCGTTTCTCACCCGGCATGCCGCTTAAAGTCTCGAAAACCCTTCTGGACGGAAGGAGAAAGACTCCTTCGAACACCTCTCACCCCAGAAGATAGGTGGAAGCTTGAGTGGCAATCAGCCAACGTCAAAAACGCCCATCTCGTGCAAGACCCCACTGAGAGACAGCCTGGGTTCTCATTGCCTCGCAAACTCTGGACTGCCGTCAATAGGATAAGGTGCTCCCATAGCCGTTGTGCTCACATGATGCATAGATGGGGCCTTAAAGAGTCGGCGACGTGTGAATGCGGTGCGGTGCAGACCACCGAACATGTGGTCAACGAATGCCCGCTCCATTCATTCCCCGGCGGGATTGATGAGGTCCACAGGGCAACGCCTGAGGCCCTAGACTGGCTCGCAGACCTAGATGTCCCCCTCTGACCCCCCACCATACGAAAGAAGAACCATAGTAAGCGGAAAATGTTGCTTGTGTCGTGATGGAGGACTTAGCCAGCCGAGGAATCGAACACATGACGCCCGGGTGGGACCCAAATGCGGTGCCCACTCAACCACTGATCGGTCAAATTCACATTTGTTACTTAATAAGTCAGGTAAGCCTCGTATGTCGTACATGTGTCTGGTACTGTTATATTATTGTTAAAACAAGCTTATGGGTCCGAGTGGTTAATTTTTATTTGTCTACTACCGGTTTATAAGATTGCTAGTGAATGACACAGATGTGTTGACACCAGTAGCAGATAAATAAAATTTAAGTAACATTTATTACTTAAAGTGCATGTGAAATAAAACTCTTCAAAACAAAATTTCTTACTAAGAAATTGTTACGTAGGTAATGCCCAAGAAATACAATTTAAAAAAAATTATTTTGGGTTGCAGTATTGGCAATTAAATATGAATATATTTTTTAATTTTGGCTAATACTTACATATACAAAGAATAATTTAATATTCTGTATAAGTAAAATTTTCAAAATTTTAAGCAACCCCCGACTTAAAAAAGAGCTGATGACCTTGAAACGCCTGAACAGATTTTCGTGAATTGCAGCTAAGAACCATTTCAATCACGTCAGCTTTCAAACAAAAAAAACCCATCGTAATCGGTCCATTCGTTTAGGAGCTACGATGCCACAGACAGAGACACACAGAAAGTCAAACTTATAACACCGCTCCTTGCGTCGGGGGTTAAAAACAGGAAAAGAGACTTTTAACCCATGGCCAAAATATTTATAATTTTAAAATGATTTCACAAAAATATTATAAAATTGGCTTTATTTAATTTAATGTAATGTGTATGCACAGTTATCGCAGCAAATGTTGATGCGAAAATAGTACTCACACAGATGCTTTGCTCGCATGCAGCATGTTTCAAGAATGTTATTCGACTTCAGAAAACAAATTTAAGAACCCTTCGGGTATACCTGTCACCAAATGACACCTCCTTATAAAATTTGATTTATTTTATAATATAAACAGATTTAGAAAGAGATAATAAAAAACGTTCTCTTTGCTTTTAAAAGATTACTATAGATATTCTAGATACTTTGAAATAAGTCTATAAAACAAAAAACAGTTCATAGGGTCAAGGTTTGCCAATTTTTAAAAATATATTTGTTTTATATAAACGAAAAAAATTGAAGTAACAATTTAGATTCTTACAAGAAAAAACCATCAGATTCAAAAAACTTTAGTCATTTTTGAGAAATTTAAAAAAATATTTTTAATTGCGTAGGGAGTTTGTAATATTTAAGTCTGAAAGAATCTTTTACTGACTTTCAAAAAGAGTATTTCATTTTGGGATACATTAAAAAACAGCGAGTACCTATATTTGAAATCAAAGATCAAGTTGGAATAAGTTCATTTTCAATGTAATAAAAATAGCAGACTCAACGTTTTCAACAACTGTAATAACTTTTTGATTATTCAAATTTCTTTAACGAATAAACTTGCTGTTTCTTTTTTGCTAAAAATAATAAGTAGGCGTAAACAAGACAAATGACAAGGACAATACATATCCACCGATACACATAATCCTAAGTACAGTTTTTCGCCTCAACTCTAACTGCGCTATCTATAAAACTGTAAAGTAATTTTATATATTGTTTTGGTTGAGTCTCTAGCATTAGTTAGTGCGTGAGTATTGTACCATTAAATAATATCTTATCATGAGCATTAATTTGTCATTTTATCACCTTTTCCACAAAACTGAATAAATTTAGAATGTTGCTATTGTGGACGAATGAAGAAAACTGTTGTTTGTGGTTCTAGATGTTAAAGATACTCATAGACATCTAAATTGATAGACCAGTCCAACAGGGAAAGGGGAACAAACCAATTTGTGCGGAGAGGGGAGGCGGCATGTCCTTCTCCCTCTCTGTGATTTGTCAATAAATGCATCTGACAGTGTACACTGTACAGGCAACTCGCATAGTAATGTCACTATTTAGTATGCCAAAATAAAATCTGCTTCGAATTACCAGTCTTTTTAACAATGGCATGCAAATTGCTAGCTGTGAAAAAACTAAACTACAAATCCCAAATCGGGTAAACAAAAATTCGGGCTTGTTTCCAAAATGGAATATTTTGTATTTTGGAAATAAAACACTTTTACAAATGTGTTAATTTACCCACATTACTCATTTTTAGCATCACTACGCAGTCTGTTTGGTTAAAATGAACATTTAGACCCTGCGCAGAAAAGTCCCACAATGGACTGCATTGTAACAGTTTTAACTTAACCCCTCAGACAAATTTGTTTGCTTTTCGGAACAACTCATATAGGTCTCATAGAAATCATTGTGTTTCCCTTACTATCACGGTTGGAAATATGATATAAACAGTGTTAGAAAGAGAAACCACCATGCTCTGTATTTGAATCAAAAAGTTAACCACAAAATAAGTAAAATGTAAACTTTTATGAAACCAAAGTTTCGGATCGCAAATTGAAATTTTTTTATTCATTATATTTACATGGAATTACAAAAAAATGAGGAGACATTAAGGTTTGCAATATATTTGTCGAATAAAAAATTTATGTTTTATTTTTTTGGTGTTGTCGGTAATTTTAGTGAGAAAAAATGTAAAGTAAGCCATTTTTAAAACTTTTTAATGTTTGTAATTAAAAAAATATACATTTATTTCGAATTAAAATTTGAAAGCATATTTCATCGCCTTTCAAAAGCAGTTTTTAGTTTTTGGATGCGTCAGAAATATTCCATTTATTTGGATTTTATGAAGCGGAAATATTTTGACCTTTCGATAAAATAGGCCCGAGGCCTAAGGGGTTAACTTTTCTGTGCAGGATCGGGTTATTTCAATCTTCACTCTTTAGCAGTCAATGTAAGACTGATGTCGTAGTTTATTCAAAACACTCTTGAACCCTCCTGGTGCCTAAAATATGGTCACGTGGTTTGCCTACAGCTCTTTAAAATGATACCCAGATTTTATAATAATAATAACTTTACACTTGTTAGGAATCTATCAATTTGGATGTCTGTGGAGATACTACATATTTTTTTATATTTCAAATTATTTTTCTAAGATTTTTCCGACAAGCTCTAGTAATTATGAAACAAAATTTTCATTACTATTGCAAAGAACCTAATTACAGGCTTGAAAATTCAGTTGAAAGGAATATGGTATTGAGATCTAATTGAATTAATTATCAATTACTGGCATCAATTACTGAGTGCTCACTTCTGTATTTGAAAGATATGTCACATTAATATTCAAGAATGTTTAATTCATTAAAAAAATTAATTACTTTGCTTAGTTTGAGACGTTTTAAACATTTGATAACTAGCAAATCAAATCAGCTCCATTTTGAATTATCGACATTGAAACATTACAATTAAGGACATTGTTTCAATTAAACGCTGGTTCTCGGCCCGTTTCAGCTTTTGATCAAATTGTCATCAGTCGACGAGCACAACAGCATTGATCATTATGCTTGATTCTCAGCACAAGTTTTAGATAAAATTGTGATCAGCTTTGAATTATCCACATTTGAACAGTTCCAGGAAAATGCTGATTCTCGACCTGTTTCAATTTTTGATTAAATTGTGAACAGTTAAAAACAATTTGATTAAAACCTGAAACGGGCCGACAATCGAAGGTTTTAAATGGAGATTATTCAAATGTCAAATTCTAAACACCCCAACCTTCAATAAGTAGTAGATTATAAAACAAAATGGTATTGAGTAATTTATTAAAGCAATTGAAATTTATGCTAAAACTGCAAACCATTTGATAATTATTAAAACGGATAAAACAAGTGTACTGCGTCAGTTTGCGTTTAATTTACAACTACTTATTATCTATGCTTTATCATATCTAGCCACTGAAATAGAATCATATTGTTGGAATTTAAGCCCAACATTTTATTTTTAAAAATGGTCTGTGTATTTCATATTCAAGTATATCAGTGAAGAGATACAGCGGGTATCCAAATTATTAGTTACACATGTAAAAAAAATTACATATCAACAGTACAAAGCTGTATAACATTTTTAAACAGTTGGAATTTACAGTTTTATCAGTTTTTTTTTTCAAATTAAATTATGTATTTTTTACAAAATAAAATAAAAAATTATTTTATTACGTACATACGTATACACACTTGAGAAAAAACAATTTTCTTTTTTTTACATTAATCTCACACAGGAACATGTCATCTTCAACATCTAATGCTGTATGTAGGGTTTTTTGAGGAGTAGTGAATATGGGTCTTGGAGAGACCCATCTTAAATGGCAAATCATTCCACAGCCAAGCTGTTGAACTCGAGAACGGGTCATAGAAAGGAAACTACTCATGTGACAAATGTCAATCCTGTACAAATGTTGGGCGTTTGGCTTGTTTCCTGACTATGCACCGGTGTCGAAGGGATCAATGATGCTAGTTTCTTGTAGCATCTCCAATTGTAATATCGGTGAAAAAGAATAGCATATCTACCTAACGCTTGTGCTCTAAAGATTGCAAATCCACTCTTTAAGTTAGGGGAATCTATCAAACGGACTGCCCGTTTCTGCGTCAAGGTCAATTTTCAGGTATTTTGGGGCTCTACACCACAGGTTACAAAATGTTTAGAAAAATTTCCCTTGGCCTTAGTTATAACTTGCACATTTTTGATGTGCTCTGAATGCATTCTGGCAGAAATAGTATCTTGGGCATCATTTATAATTTTCGTCTATCGCACTCCTAACTAGCGTAACTCCTTCATACATTTTCTCCTGTTTTCCAGACAACTAATTTTTCTTTCATTTCAAGCATAGTGAATCGCTTTCCCCCTTATTTTCAGGTTTTCTGACTTACTGTAAATATTTTTCTTTGCTGTAGATATTTTTCTATCGAGTTTATTAATAAAATTAGCAATAATTGTGTCTGTGTGTGTGCATTAAAAGCGATTGATTAATCAATAATACAAAAAAATCTAGAGTAACTAATAATTTGGACAAGCCTTGATAAACCGACAAAAGTGTCTTGTAGGAGTGACTGAGTATCAAAAGTAAGCTCAATTGTTCCTTACTTTGGTAGAAATTGATAACATATTTTCAAATTTCAAAATACCAGAGCTCATTATTCAAGTATTTTTACCGCATCATACATAATATTATGTACTATCATGGTGCACTGATTTGACTTTTTCACGGCCAAAAGTATTATTGTGATTAATTTTTGGGTTATTATGCCGTGTTGCACTTCCTCCTTCTTTAGCCAACATTTCGGACATAGTTACAGTGTCTGTCGTCAGGGTAGAACTGTATTTTTATCAACTGTACACGAAATTTTGGCAAAAGAAACATCACGCTACCTAAAATGCATCGTGTAGATGTGGAATGTATATATATATATATGGATAGATTTAATGTTAGAGCACAATTGTAGATAAAATTAACAGGCATGAAATTAAATCCTTATCTTGCCAAGTTTAATGTTATGAGACTTCAAACACAAATCACATTGCTTTTGCCACAATTTTTTTTAACACAAATACTAATATACCTAGTTTGTTCACTCATCTGCCTGATGCAGATTTGTAACTGTAAGGGTGTTCAACACAGCGGTTTTTCTAACATGAGGTGCCCCAAAATACTGCCAAATCACTCTTCTATGTGATTGCCCGCACTGGCTTCGAGTCACAGAAAGAGTTCCACTGTAAAATTTGTGTTATTGCGGATAAAGTACTGAATAGGCTGGCCCCTTCTGTGTGATTGCCCGCACTGGCTTCGAGTCACAGAAAGAGTTCCACTGTAAAATTTGTGTTATTGCGGATAAAGTACTGAATAGGCTGGCCCCTTCTATGTGATTGCCCGCACTGGCTTCGAGTCACAGAAAGAGTTCCACTGTAAAATTTGTGTTATTGCGGATAAAGTACTGAATAGGCTGGCCCCTTCTATGTGATTGCCCGCACTGGCTTCGAGTCACAGAAAGAGTTCCACTGTAAAATTTGTGTTATTGCAGATAAAGTACTGAATGCCCCTTCTATGTGATTGCCCGCACTGGCTTCGAGTCACA
Organism: Limnephilus marmoratus; assembly: GCA_917880885.1. Taxonomy (NCBI): domain Eukaryota; kingdom Metazoa; phylum Arthropoda; class Insecta; order Trichoptera; family Limnephilidae; genus Limnephilus; species Limnephilus marmoratus. The sequence continues at coordinate 43,253,255 of OU862931.1, read as the reverse complement.
GAAAGAGTTCCACTGTAAAATTTGTGTTATTGCGGATAAAGTACTGAATAGGCTGGCCCCTTCTATGTGATTGCCCGCACTGGCTTCGAGTCACAGAAAGAGTTCCACTGTAAAATTTGTGTTATTGCGGATAAAGTACTGAATAGGCTGGCCCCTTCTATGTGATTGCCCGCACTGGCTTCGAGTCACAGAAAGAGTTCCACTGTAAAATTTGTGTTATTGCAGATAAAGTACTGAATAGGCTGGCCCCTTCTATGTGATTGCCCGCACTGGCTTCGAGTCACAGAAAGAGTTCCACTGTAAAATTTGTGTTATTGCAGATAAAGTACTGAATAGGCTGGCCCCTTCATACTAGACTGATCTCATATGCAACTCAAGCCCAAATCTGATGCATCAAACATTCTGATTGAACCCCTAGAATTTTGTGACCTGCCGTTTATTGAGAGTAATTTAAAAACAAATACTTTTTTAGAAAAGGTTTCCTACCTTAACCAATGTAAATTGCCCTTGAATCACTAAATAAGTTGACCATTTATTAATATTTTTAATCCCAATAAACAATATAAACTTAAATTGAATTCATCACCATGTACGAGTATATATAGAAACTAATTGCATAATATAGATAAAATTAATGACCTTAAGTGTAACTCATCTATTGCTTAATGGGTGGCCTCTTGCCGGTTTCCTGCTCAGGATTATCATCGATTTCTTCGTTTGCGGCGTTCTCCAGAGCCGTTTCGATATCCTTGTTGATTTCGTGGTTGCCATCGTTGACCGGCCCGTCGTTGATGGACGGATAGGGCAACACATCTTGGGACTCCACCCCTACGCTCTTTTTCTCCGTAATGATCGAAGGAGCATCCTTTGGCACCGTTGCGGGAGCCGCCTGAGTCTTTACAATGTTGGCAGCATTCGCCTGCTTCAGTAACGTATTTAAGTTTACCGTCTCTTCTTTTGCTTTCGCTAGTTGCATCGCGAGACTTTCTTTTTCTACTCGCATGGATTCCAAAGTTGCCTGCTTACTTAAATCGACTTTTTTCAATGAGTCCAATTCTGTTTGACAGTAACCGAGATCTCTTTTAGAGTTTTTAAGTGATTTATCTAATTCTGAGACTTCCGATTTGAGGGATGATAGTTCTTCCGCGTGATTCGCTTCCAACGATCTATATTTGGTTTCTATATCCCTGGCTTGTATCTCGACAGCGTTTAACTTGGAAGAGCAAGTCAGTTTGTTGTCGAAGCAGAGGCTCAGTTGAGTACTCATGTCGTCCATTTCTTTGAGCAGCTCGTAGTTCTGGCTGGATAGCGACCACCAGTTGCATATCAGGAGGAATGACATGACCAGTAGCCCGGCCACCAGATAAGTCGGACATCTTGCGTGCCCTGATCGCATGTTGTCAAATCCCATTTCAGACTATCGCGTGGCAATAATGATGGCTTCGCGCACTCGCGAACTGGCGACGATTGCGATACTTCACACGCGTATAAGTCAAATAAACAATTTTAGAGACACCTTCCACACAAGTCACAGCTGTTTTGACATTTCTCTTGTTGTGTTCGTCTTGTTTGTCGCAGGGTTGCCAATGCATATGTTTTAAAACACCCACAAAAGGATGTTTAAATTACCCACAAAATCGGCTAGTTCAAACGAGTTCCTTTACCTCCAAAATAAACAAATTTTTATTAAAATTAGCGTTTATTTTTTTTATTATCTTGTCTTTTTCCAATTTCTCTTTCGATCAGGATTTCAAAATAAATGTATTTTTAAACATTTTCCGCGAAAGAAAACGAAATCATTGAACATTATCTAATTATGGTAAACATATTAGTTTTCAATATTGTTCAGATCAAGAAATGTCGAGGATGCCCACATTTTCCATACATAAAGTTTTTCCCGCCGATGTGTGATTTTGTATAATTTTATGTGGAATTATGAGTTAGCCAAGGATCGTGAAAATGCTCGTGATTGATCGCCACACCAAGGAAAAAACGTGTCGGGTAAAGGTATTATCACCAAGGGTATTTGAAGCATAATTATTTGGGAGGAATGCAGATCCCGCCAATGTCTGGAAATTAAATAAAAAAAGCACTTTCTAGATGAGAAAAGTGTGGAAAAGCTGAATAAAACAAAAATTAATGCGCGCTCGGCAAAATTGAGGGAGATACAACCGTTCAAAGTATTTAAAATTTCACTTCGCGAACTGATATTGTCAGTCCGCCCGCCATTTTGTTATAACCTAATACGCTAAACATGGTTTGTGATACAAAAAAGTGCCCCTTTATAACGCCTACTCGCGTCAAGGCAAGAAAAACATTCCAGTTTTCAAATGGTTTAGCGGCTACGCTAGGTTTGAGTAACATGGTTTGTGATTCTGGCGTACTATTAATTCTGTATTAGGTCTGGTATCCAACATAAGCAGTGAAAAAATGTCGAACGAACTGTCAATATCAGTTCGCGAAGTGAAATTTTAAATACTTTGAACGGTTGTATCTCCCTCAATTTTGCCGAGCGCGCCTTAATTTATTTTTTATTCATCTTCTCCACACTTTTCTCATCTAAAAAGTGCATTTTTATTAAATTCCCAGACATTGGCGGGGTCTGCATTTCACCCAATTATTTTTACAGCTTTCATCTGCTAATAGCGGACTATTTATTGTTCAGCCAGGCACTCACAAAGGGGGCATTAATGGTAAGGAGTAGCGACGGCGGGGGGCGAACTTGCGATGGTTTGTTTCTGTGTAGAAAGGGGCGAGTGAACATATAGATGGGATTCGGCGGTATGATGTGCCTTTGTAGAGTGGCGATTAAACTTGTAGCGGGTGGCGGAAGAGACTGCACCGGCAGAGAGCGAAAAGCGGAATACACGGACAAGGTGGATTTTTATTAAGAAATCGGGAGTGCAACAATAATCCTCCCAAGAGCGGTTTGTGGGTATAAATAATGATAGGTGTACTGTATAAATGAGTATAAATTGCGTAACCACCGCAAAATACTCTGTTCCTGAAAATTTATAGAAATCTCCCGTATTTTGGGAAATTTTCCACGAGTTGGCAACCCCAATGGTCGGTATCGCCGGTGATGTAATAAGTAAAAAAAACAAATCCCCCTGGAAACGAAGCAAATTTCCCCAGATAGGCATTAGTTCATTTATGCTCAGATACTCATGTGAACCATCACGTCAGGCATAATATCTGAGCAGCAAATTAATCGGACATCGAAACAATAATAATAATGAAATCCAGCGAAAAATATTGGGACTTAAAACGATCTCGTTGAATGTGCACCAATTCATTGCTACATACCGTTTACGAAAGTCATCCTTTTAAGCCACCTTCCATGCCCCTTCCACTTGATATCTGAAGCTTAGTGACAAAAAGTTGACCACCACCTCGAGAAGGTTCGTGACTTCGGTAATGTCAACCTGGTCAGTTTAAACATCTCAAAAAACCAAGCGTGTCGATACGGCGAAGAGGGAGATCAGTGACTGTCTGGTGCAATTTGAAGGGAGCACCTTCCCCAATGAAGACTTCATTGAAATGCTTGGAGTAAGAATATCAGACCGGCTCAAGTATCGGGGCTACATAAAAGCCCGAATAAATCTGACTTCCAAGAAACTGTGCGTCTTGTATAGAGCTCAGCAGAGTCTTCAATAGTGACCTTTAAACTTTTAAAAATCTCAAGTACGCCCAACAATTAAATATGGGAGCTGAAGCTCTGGGCTGAAGACTAAAAAAAGTAGTTAAACCTACTTGATTCTATGCAAAAGAGGGCGGTCCGTTTGATTGACAAACTATTGTTAAAAGACCCTTTGCTATCTCTAATGCACAAATGCAATGTAGGGATGCTGAGCCTGTTCTACAGGTTTTTTAATGGAGTCTGCTCTAAGGAGCTAGCAGCATTGATCCCCGGTGCATGGGTGTACGTGTCTGAAACTCGACGAACAACCGTTGATGTTTAGAATGGGTTGTTTCTTCAACTTGTTTTTGTGTAAGTCGGCTCGTATGTAGAACGAGCTACTGATATCTGTTTTTCCTCCTTCACGTAATCCGAGCCTAAATAGTTACATTTTTTAATTACAAAGTTTAATTTGTAAAACTCCATTTTAAACGAAATAACAATATTCAAATGTAAGTAAATAAAAAAAAGTTTTTCAAATCTTTGAGAAGAGACAGAAGAAATTCAATAATTTGTTTTTTCTACATTTTACCGTTATTATTGTAGGTACCTATGGTATTTCAGTAAATAATATTGTAGCCTGTAGGTAATAATAATAATAATTGGATAATTTGTAGAGCGCCGTTTTTGTGAAAAATCACCTGGGCGCTTTACAATTTATTATGAATCTTGGCTCTATCTAATTTTATTATTTACAAATAGATACAGAAACATACTCTTACTTACCTGCAGGTCACTTCCGATAAAACACACTTTATTAGAAAGTTTATGTTTGGGGAAGATACGACTTTGCACGTGGAGGATGTTATATTTAAAACATTGGACATTGTATGACTTTACCTTTGCTACCCTCATCACTGTTGGTTTTACATTTATATTTATAAGAAGATTAATGCCAAAGTTGAGTTAATATTTATTTTGAAAGATTGGAGAATTTGCTTTATTTTTACATACTTAGTTATTTACAATGTCACGAGCCGTGAAGGCGAAGGTGAAATGTTTTTTTTTTTTTACTTATGAATACGACTGTCTGAAAAGGTAAGTTATAAGTTTAGCTCTAAATTCCGCTGAATCTATGATCATTCTTAACTCGTGTGGCAGTCCATCTAGTCTTTAGGTCCTGACACTCCGAAAGCACTTTCACCGAATTTAGTATCTGGTGTGCGCTTTGGTTCCTTCAACCTTCCGATCGCAGATGTTGCTGCTGACCTGAGGGTTGATTGTCGAGAGTTGGAATCTTCTGGAATACATATTTCCGATAAGTAAGCCGGAACCATTCCGTTAAGGGACTTGAATACCATCAAGCAGAGCTTAAACTGGATTCTTTCAGGGCAGAGCCAGAGAAGATTTCAGAAATATGAGAATATTTAGATACGCTGGTGATGAGTCTTGCAAGTAGGTATATTATTTACTGACAGAGATAATAATTGTATGAAGTGACATTGTGAAACCACACTGAAGTTCAAAACAACATTCCTCGCTCAAAGGAACATATTTTTGGTGACAGGTAAAAAACCATGTTTTGTTGATATAGTTGAAAATACCATAAATGGCCTAGAAATCCACGCGAACGTGGTAAAAACTATGCATCTGGCAACTCTTGCTGTAAGTGTGTAAACGAACGAGCATACCAACAGCACAACTCGGAAAAAGGCTTGATTCGCCGCAAGTTCGCGTTTGTATTGTTGGTCGCTTCTGTTGGCAGTTCTGTCTGCAAGTGTAGGTCACGTGACCCTGATCGACTTCTTGGATACCAGCCACGAGGTTTTCAGGAGAAAAATAATACAGTTTGCCGGCCCGCGACAATTACGGCAAATCCAAAATGCCATCGAGCAATCCGTTACCTCCCAAGGAGAATGCTCTTTTCAAGAGAATCCTGGTATGTTTCCGAGAAATTAACGTTTTATTCCTGTCGCCGCACCATTTTAGTATAGCTATCTCTGTCTCTCATTTATGTCTAAAACCTAAATGGAAATCTATCAAAAATTCGCAAATTATTAAATTGACAATCTTAAATTAATATCGCCTTGAATAAACACCTAAATGATCTTCTGACGAGATCTTGATGCATGTAGCCCCCCATTTAAACAAATGCTGGCTTATTTCTCCTATAACCCTATTTTTAGAGCACCGAAATTGATGATAAATTGCAGACATTCTATATTTTACTTGTGTATTTGCACAATTCCGCTGATATTATTATTTATTTATATAAAGTCTTCAATGAAACCGCGCTGTTGAAACTTTTCTAATTAATTCCTAAGCTGTCATTATGATTTTTCTTTCAGCGTTGCTACGAACACAAACAATATAAAAATGGGTTAAAATTTGCCAAACAAATTCTATCAAACTCGAAATTCGGCGAGCATGGAGGTAATTGTCTTTATTTATTATATTTTACGTCATTTTTAAACAGTATACATAACATTTTCATAGGCTTTTATAAAATGACATTTTGGCATATCAATATCACAGTATAGGTGCACGAAATCGTGCAGTATTGTAGTTATTTTCATACATATATTTTTTAATTGGACATAAATTAAGGTCTTATTATAGGTATATTATGAAATAATCACCGAATTGAATGACTTGACTTCCACAAGTTAATGAAATGTCAATAAAGTTTGAGGTTATGTTTCCATCATCAACCCCAATTATTATTAGTAATAGATTGCTTATTAAATGTTTAGAAAATGTCACAGGTGAACTAGATTTAATTAAGTTCAAACAATTACAGATTACAAAAAAGTGTTTGTTCTGTGATTTTGATTATATTGATTGTGGAAATTATCAAAAGTAACTCTATGCAAAACGAAAACTGATGTGGCCTATGATACAAATCCGGATTTCAGATCAACTGTCATGAATTAAAAAAAAATAGTTTGTGCAATTTAATGCAAAAATAAGATGTAGGGGCAATCTGTGTTCTTCTGTACGATTTCCAGTTTTTGATAAACATTTTTTTTCAATTCTTATTGGAATGTCTTAGGTTATACCTACCAATCTTCTTATAATATATGCATTAGGGTGGAACACTTTTGTATGAAAAATTTTTTTTTTTCGAATTTCGAATTGGAATACCATGTAAAAGTTGCTTTATATAATTGTAAATAACACTCTTCAATTTGAAAGTTCTAGCTCGACAGCTTGAGCCCCCGCCATAGGCTTGAAATTTATTTTTTTAAGTTTTTATGGACGTTTTGTATTATCCACCCTATAAAAAAAATAATAAGTAAATATAATATTTTATGAATTAAATGATAAAATTAAAGTAGATTTTAACCAATAAAATCATTTATTTCAAAAGTACACACAGGTTCAGAAAGTTATGTAGGTATGAATAACATCATTTTTTATGACAAAAATCCATTTTCGTCTCAAACCTTGGTATGAGCTTTCGAGATGCTAATTTAGATTTCACGAATCCCTCTTGTCTTGTCTTATCGCATACACTTAGAGCTGCTTTTGTCACAACTTTTACAAATCTTTCCACAGCCTGGGTGTGGCAAGGCATTCTCATAAACTCCAACACTGTATCTTCTCCATTTTCTATAAGATCTTGTAACTGCTTATCGGAAATATTCATCAGTATTGGGGGTTTGTATATATTTTGTTGCCAGTCAATCATGTCTATGTAAGAACGTGCATTTAAGTCCACTTTTGGCACCTCAAACATGCGCCAAACAGATTTTTTATTAACTTGACGAGCCTTTAAAATGCGTCTTGCAGCGGGTTCTCTAATGTGCTTACGTGAATCTTACTCAACAACAAGTTTTCTGGATGAGCAACGCAAGTGTTTCGAATTATAACAGGGTCCACTATCGCTAACAACTAGTTAGACAAATATCGAGTGCTGTTCACGAGCTTTCATAAATGATTTGAACCATCTTTGCAGGATGAATGTGTTTTGATAGCAAACCAGTCAGGAGCGTATGATTTGCTAAAGTCACAAGATTTTGTTGTAGATTTTCCATAGAAATATTCAAACGTAGTATACGATTAGCTCTCGTCAACCAGCGAGCATGGGATAGATTACCTGGGCTTCTCTGTAATAAATCAGGAGAGCAGGACCCCTTTATGACAACAGTAGTAATTTCTTGTAAATATTTCTGGTCTGTACTGAGATCTTTGGATATTTGTGGAGGTAGTTCACCTTCTATCTTCTCAAAGTTGTCCAACGGCAGCGTCTTGCATATCTCTAATGCTTTACCAATTTGACCTGCAAATGATTTAGGTCCTGCAGTAGGGCCATCCAAATAAATAAACAAATGCCTCAATGGTAACACACTCAGCGTGTATGAGACAAATTATCCATTGCAATGGTCGAGATAGTCTGTTTCCCTGCATTTGTGTTTGTTCCATCACAGCCAACAACCATTAAACCCTCTAGTGATATCTTTTCAGTCGTTAAAGAGCTGTTGAAAACTCTTTCAATATTTCTTGCACTCCCCGATGTTGGAACCACATCCCCAATATAAATAGAACCTGGTTCTTTTATAATCGAAATATGTTCCTCTTGTACAATCACTCTAAACCTCTTTGATCCTTTTAAAACAGTTTTAGCCTGTTAGTGCATTGGTCTTCTAAAAACATTTGTTCCTCTTTTGGCACTTTTTTGCTCAAACAAGTACAGCTTACAAATTCATAACACTTTCGAGTGATAACTTTTTAGTAACTGTAAGACTCGTTTGTGTGTGACAATTGGAATAGAAGATTTTATCCACAATTCTTCAATTTTTGTTCCAATTATTTCGGCAATTTCCAAAAACGTAGGTTCTTTTGATGTGTTATTCCTTACTTTTAAGTCTTGTCGAACCTATTCATAGAATTCCATCACATTTTCATAGGTAGGTAGGATATTCTCTTTCAAATCTGCACTTTTACCAAATATCGGACATTTTAACGTTTGTCTTGTAGAAGTCATGTTAAATCACTTAAAAAACGTTTATCAACAAGTACTCGTGAATATAATTGACGCGCGACCCTTCACTTTGAGACAATTATCCTTTAAACAAAACACTGCACTTCTTAGATTGTCACGTGCCGCCCCCCGCTTCGTCCCGCACTTTACTCCTTTATCACAGCGCCAATAATGAAATATTTGATTGCAACAGCTAGTTAACTATATTTAAATACGTCATTTAATAAAATAAACCTATTTTAATAAATTCTGTACTGTTTTGTAGGATGCGCAAATAGCCCCAAAACTGTCGTTTTTGTAAATGTTCAAGGTCTTGGCGGGGGCTTTTACCGTTGTCTGATATTTTTTATATTTTTAATTGAGGTAATTGATGGCAATTGGCAACTTAATACAACTATTCCAAATAAAAATTAGAAAAAAAAAAAATTCGTTCCGCACTAATATGCATAAATATAAATCAAAATATACTTGCTAATAAATACGTGTATGTATTGTTGTTGTCTATGTATTGCTATATTAAAGAAGAAAATGTTTGAAACATTCAAAATACCGTCTTTCCACCCTCGCGAAGGTTTCTGGATTATCACAACAACATGACAAAACATCTGAAAAGTTTTTTTAATCATTACGAAACTGTCAAAAATGTCACAATTTGAGAATGACATTTTGCAAACATCCATTTTTCAATCAAAATTCAATTTTCAAATAAACTCTTTGAATTAATTAATCAAAGTGCTCGTTTATGGTACTAAACTAAATCACTTACTTTGAATCTAGTTGAAAATTATATTTATTTTAAATAGGTAGGTACCTGTGTTAGGTGTAACAAATTTGATTGATTGTTCTTATAAGAGAACGTACCCATATTACGTGACACGTTCAGGGGGGGGTCTTCAAAATACCACGCTTGGTACAAATGAGCGTGGTTTTTAGTCACGGGGGGGGGGGGTTAAAAATTGCAAAAAGTTGGTCACGCAGTATGGGTACGTTCCCTAATGTACAAAAATGATTTTTTGTAATATTTAAAAAATTAAAATTTGTAAAAAAAATGCAATAGGTGGCACGCGAGCTATTTGAAAATTTGAATGTACCAGGACGCAATATATTGAATGTGGGAGAGGGGAGGGGGGTTCGTAAGGGGAAGGGGACATGAGAGGGGAAGGGGAAATGGGAGGGGAAGGGGAGGCGGAAGGGGGAACGGGACGAATGGGAAAAAACATGCAGGGAGAAACAATTTCCTTATTAGTGGTATTGCAACGCATGACGGGAACTCGCTAGTGTAATATAAAAATATGTAATGTACAAGAGATCCTGGGTTCGAGTCCCAGTTGTGACCGTTACCTTTTTATTTTCTGCATCTTGTTCTATCTCGTGTTTCATTTAGATTTATTAGTAGTACCTTTTTCTTAAACGATATATTACATTGATCATTATAACCCTATAGTTACTAAAAAAATTATTTCAATGAAAATTGAATATTTAGACTTTTAGAAAGTCTAAATATTCCTTTAAAAGGGAAAGGGAAAGTCTAAGGTGTCCCATATAAATAAAATCGGACATGTTTATCCGAGACACTATCTAGGTTATGTACAAATTCAATAAAGAACTTTGTAATCATTCAGGTTAGGTTATCAGAGACATAACCAGAATAATTCTCATGCAAATGTAGGATTATAATATTAATCATGCTCAAGTTTTCCCAACAAAAAATCACTCAATAAAAAGTAAAATGTTGCGAAACACTTGGGGTGACCTATGGCAGAAGTGTTGGTTTTTCCAATAAATGGTTCCCAGTGCTGCGGTACTCGTACCCGCCTCCCAAATTATTAAATTATGATGTTAACATGTAATATTCACATTTTCAGAGACCCTGGCCATGAAGGGGCTGACCCTGAACTGCCTGGGCCGCAAGGATGAGGCATACGAATACGTGCGGCGCGGGCTGCGCAATGACTTGAAGTCGCATGTGTGCTGGCACGTGTACGGACTGCTGCAGCGTTCCGACAAGAAGTACGATGAAGCCATCAAGTGTTACCGCAACGCGCTCAAGTGGGACAAGGACAACATACAAATCCTGCGCGATCTGTCCCTGCTGCAGATCCAGATGAGGGATATGGAGGGTTATAAGGTTAACACATATTCTAATGTACTGATGGCCAAGTGAACAATTGAAAGCTATTGGAGCGTTCCTTTTTTAATTAATAGACAATCAAATATGTCATTTGTCGGAAGTACCAACCTTACAAAATAAGTTAACAAAAAAGTAACTACTTTGAATAATTTCTAGTAGGTTCTGCATGAGTTGAGGTTCAAGCTATGAAAGCTGCATGTCATCATAATTTAGATGTATGTACATCCCAGGTTTTGAATGGTTTGTTTGGCAAAGCAGGGTTTGTCTAACGGGTATGTGTAATTATTCTATGCTGATGGTTTTTACTTTTGTTCTTAAACATATACAAAGTTCTTTCTTACACACTAAATAATAATAGTCGAAAATGAGACAAACAGTGAACGTATGTCTCCACCCCCCCCAAAGGAAACATACAATCATTATCATACATCTCCCTCACATGTATAAAGAAAATGAAATGCAAGAAAAAAGTAATACTTTGGAGGAAGCAATCACATGTATTTTGTGTGTCTCACCATTATTCAATGTGTAAGAAAGAGCTGCAGCATTATAGCGATAAGGAATGTAGGTATATTTATTGCCTTTTTTGCAATCACGGTATTGTAACCGTGAATCGTCACAGTAATTATAAAATAACTCATTTATCGTTCTGTAGATCCTAAAGTGGATGATTGGGGATTAACCACAGATATTCAAATTGATAGATCGGTCAATCGGGGAAAGGGAAGAAACCAAGTTGCGCAGAGTGCGGCGTGATCATCTCATTTTCTGCTATCTGCCAATAAATTAATCTGACAATATACAGGCAACTCGCATTGAAATATCACTATTCAGTCCTTGAAAATACGAATTAAATGTTTACGAATTACTAGTCCTTTTTGCAATGGCACGCGAATTACTGTGAAACACGACAGTGACTATTTTGTGCATGTTTTGTAAAATAACAATTATTCCAATTTCTCGGCACCCGTGTTTCCTGTTAACCTATGGCACGCGTCCCCCTTGAATCCTAGTTTTAAATTTTTCCCCTTGAATCAAAACAGAACATTAATTCTAAATTATGTTTGGTTCAGAGATATGACCAGTGAAATAGAGCATCTTTATTGGCTAATGAAGCTAAATTCATGCCACCAGAGTTTTAAAAAAAAAAAAATTCAAGTGATTTATTCAAGATATCAAGTCAGTTTTGTGAGTGCTGTAAGTTTAGAGTGCAATTATTTTAATAATAAACCATATCTTTGTAGATAAGTGTTTTGGTAAGTGTCTTAGTGTTTTATTGAAATTCAAACGAAGAAAAAAAAAATTAGAAAATTAAGCGATTTATTTACTCTGTACCATTTTCTGTAAAATATCGTCTTTTTTCGATCCTCTGTTTTCACCTATTTATTTCTATTGAGTGATTTAATACATACAACTTACTTAATTAATTACAATTTTTGGCTATTCATACTCATCCTAATTTTGTATACGTTTAGTATAACAATATTGATAAATCCTAATTATATCCTGGCGATAAGGCTAGCGTCGGGTTCCGCGATTATGGTGTCACGCCATGGGTTTATACCTTGTTTTGTTATCACTTGTATTCAATGCTAGCATATTGTCCTGTGGTTAACCAAAGTTTGGCAATTTCAGGATACCCGTTACCAGCTGTTCATGCTGAACCCCACTCAGCGCACCTCCTGGATCGGATTCGCCATGAGCTACCACCTCCTGGAGGACTATGACACGGCCCACAGCATCCTGGAGACCTTCCGCCGCTCCCAGATGAAGGTGCAGTACGACTACGAGCACTCGGAACTGCTGCTCTACCAGAACCTGGTGCTGGCCGAGTCGGGGCAGCACGATAGAGCCCTCAAGCACCTGGACAAGTTCCACCATCAAATCCTGGATAAACTGGCCATCATGGAGACAAAGGGAGAGTTCACGCTCAAACTGAACAGGTATTATACTACATGTAGCCTATCATTAAGATGAAGCCATAGTAAATAATGCAAAATCATGTTTTTGTTTTGAAAATTTGATCGCTTAGAAGTATTATAGATGCTTCAATTAAATACTGCGTGTAGAACACACCTTGGCCCTTAAAAATATTGGTCATTTTTTTATAAGTCTTTTAATAAGCCTATAAAAAAATAAAGTATATGAGGTCTATAAAAAACACTTTCAAGTCCAAACTCTCCTATTTATAAACTGTTAACTGGTTTTATTGTATAATGTGGCAAATTCAATTTATTTTACAATAATCACAAAAAAATTGATATTTACGCCCGAACTTCCCAAATTAAAATAAAATATGCATTTTCGCGTTGTTATTTTACAATACGGCCGCTAGTCGACGAATTTGGTTTTTCAAAGTGAACCCTAAACCAGTGTTCCGCAAACTTTTTATGTTCACGGTACACCTAACTAATCAAGAAATTTTAACGGTACACCAAAGAAAAAAAAACAAGGTAAAATTTGGATAGGATTGGCTAGGCTTATTACGAATAATGGCGAACTTTGAGGTTAAACTACGAAAGCTGCATGTCATCATAATTTTAAAAAACATCCCAGGTTTTGAATGGTTTGTTTGGGAAAGCAGGGTTTGTCTAGCCGGGTTTGTGTAATTATGATTGATATTTATCACATAACAGTGACAGAATGACCGCGAACTGTCACCGAATCGGTTCGAGAAGTGAATTTTAATTTTAGTGTCCGATCAGTTTTAAGCTCCATGAATTCTTCCTGCTCGTTTATTGGTAAATGTCCAAGGGAAATGCTTTCCGAAAATGGATTTCTTACCCAGTACATAGGTTGCAGGTCACACTTAGGAAAATATGAGTTCATTTTTTCTGCTAACAGCTCCAAGTGTTTCACTATCAAAGCCTGCACTTTTTTTTCTGAATCGGCAGCCATGACATTTGGAAACATTTCGTTACTACCATTGGTAGCGTGGCTGATCCATAACACCAACTTAGCGCGAAAGCTTTCAATCTTGTCCGAAGACGTTAAAATGTTACAATTTCTTCCTTGCATTTTTTTGTTCAGCTCATTTAATTGAGCGATGTCCGCCAGATATGCAAGTTTTGTTACCCATTCTTCTTTTTTAAATAGAGAAGCACAGTCTGAACCCTGGGTTTCTAGAAATGTCTGGGTCTCATTTTTCAGCTCGTAAATCCGAGAAAGCACTTTTCCGCGAGAAAGCCATCGTACTTCTGTATGAAACAGAAGTGACTGATGATCAGCTCCCATTTCCTGACACAATGCATTAAACAGACGAGAGTTCAGCGGTCGCGACTTGATGTAATTGACAATTTTGACGACTTCTTGTAAGACAGACAACAATTCATCAGGCAGAGACTTCGTCATCAGTGCCTCTCTGTGTAAAAAACAATCTAAATTTTTAATATTAGGATTTTTTTCAGAAGCCCTGGTTATAAATCCCCTAATTTTTTCTGTCATAGCTGCTGCTCCGTCTGTACAAATGCTCAAGCAGTTGCGCAATTCCAAATTATGTTTACTGAAGTACTGGTTTGTTACTCTGAATATTTCTTCTCCGGTGGTATAACCAGGTAGTGGCAGACAAAATAAAAACTCTTCTTTTATTTCATATCCATCCGTGTACCTCACATTTGTGATGAGATGCGCGTGACCACTGATATCAGTAGACTCGTCGACTTGTAGCGCGAAAACTCCACTTAGCCTAAATTTTTCAATTAACGTTGATTGAATGTCGGTGGATATTTCATTAATGCGACGTGAGATCGTATCTGCTGACGCAGGTATTTTTTCGATTTCCTTAGCGGCTTCTTGGCTAATCATAATTTTGACAATTTCTTTGCAGACAGGTAAAATTAAAGTTTCAGCGAGAGAATGAGGTTTCTTCGATTTAACCAGCATATTAGCGATCACGTAGCTTGCTTTTTGCGCTTTGCTTGATGTATTGAAAGACGAACTTATGAGAGTTACCTGTTTCTTAGACTGGTCTTTCATACGTTGAAAGAAGGCTTTATCTTTGTGAGCCACCGATGGGTGTTTAGTTGTTAAATGTCGTGAAAGTTTACTGGGCACCATCGAATTATTAGCCAAAGTTTCTCCACAAACAAGACATTTTGGGATTGGGCACGATTCGTCACCGCAATATATAAAGCCATAACGCACATAGCTCTCATCGTATTTCCGATCAAAAAGCTTAGGTTTTTTCTTCGTTGACTCTACTTCTTCTTGGGAATCATTAGTTTCACTTGACAAACTTGCGGTACGTTTAACGAATTTATCCATTATATACACGTAATATGGGATATTTTTTTGCAATTAAAAAAGTCAATTAAGTTCGCGACGACACAACCAAACACTAGCATTAACGAATGACTACTAAACAAGCGGGGGGAACGTCGCCGTCGTAATTCGTAATGTTATGTTGTCACGCGCATGCACCCCGATAGCTCGTGCGCAATCACGTGATAATGTAGCAATAGCACCCCACTTATGTAGTGTAGCACATGTGATAATGTAGCGTAGCGGCGTAGCACACGGCCACTTCGCAGCGATCGAGTTCCACCCACGCCACCTCCGGCCGCCGCGCCGCACAGAAAAGTAAAGACCGATTTACAGAGCACTTTGTGAGAAGTGACGCGGGACTCGCGGCACACTTACAAATGGCCACGGCACACCAGTGTGCCGCGGAGCACACTTTGCGGAACACTGCCCTAAACAATGCGTAAAAAAGGAGTTAATGTTTTTTACAGGTTTTTATGAAACCAACCTGTAAAAAAAAATCTCAAGTACCTTTTCCAACCTTTCCAAAAGCTTTTTCTCAAGTATTTTCAAACTCCTCCCTTAACCTTTCAAAGGCCGGCAAATTCCAGGAAAAATACGGAAATTTCGTAACAAAACACAATTTTGAATTTTGAATTGAATATTTGTGGATTAATTTTGAGCTATCTTATATTTTATTGACTGAAACACACTCCTAGAACAATAAACTATGTACCAAAACAACATTACTTGCGTTAATTTCTTAAATTAATAGGTTTACGATGTTTTAGTCGAGGAACACGCATCAAGTTTGACCGTTAAAATTCACGGCAAATTTGACATTTTCATGCCAATAGTTTAAAAATATTCTGGGGTTGCAAGGTGAATGAAATTTTTACCCGTCTTATGGGGTAATGTTGGCGCAAGCGATTCTGACCTTGTCCTTCAATACAAATTCTGTACATAGAAGGGTCAAAATTGCAGACACACATAATTTATTCAAATTTTTTTTGAATTTTTTCCCTGCGCATGCGCAAAATACGCGCGCGCCCGCGCATCTCCGGCCGATTACAGGTTAAAGGGGCGTGAATTCCGATTTCGATTTTTTCCTGGACTATTGGATTGCCTTAACTCCTCCGAAAATCGCCATTTAATATTGATTGATTTATTTAAAAAAATATATTTTTACCAGCGAGTACTCGTTGCAACACCACTCAAAGAAAGAAAGTTTTGTGTTTTAATTTAGTTCATTGAAGTGCTTTTGGATAAACAATACTTTTGTTTTTCCCTCTGATGCGTACACGGATAAATCAGAAGGTTTTCCCTATAAGTGTCTGTGCGAGAAGCATGGATTTTCCAAATATGTCCCCTGCTACCGCTTTTCTGTCTCCTTTGCAATCCCTCCCTCTGTACTTTCCCATGCGTCCCTGTTCCCGTCCCCTTTCCCCACCTCCCGTGTTCCTCTTCACCCTTCCCCGCCTCTCCAAATGTAGCACCGCTTATGAAAAGTAAAGCCATTCAAAGAATATTTACATGAACGGGCAACTAAAGTGTGTCCACTGGACAAGGGCGTAGCGAGGTACGGGCAGGGGGGGGGGGGGGGGGGGCAGCTGCCCCCCCTAGAAGGTGCAGGGATGCTCACAAACCGTAAAGTAATATTACGTCGGTAGCCTATTGTTTCTGAGAATCAATTTAATTTTTATTATCACCTTTTTAGTTAATTATGATTAATGAAGCATCAAGAAAACGTGCCTATCAGTTACATTGCGCTGTTATTAACCTGTCAAAGACCAGCAAATTCCAGGAAAAATGCGGAAATTTCGTAACAAAACACGATTTTGAATTTTGAATTGAATGTTTTGTTGATTAATTTTGAGCTATTGTATATTTCATTGACTGAAACACGTTCCTAAAACAATAAACTATGTACCAAAACAACATTACTTGCATTAATTACGTAAATTAATAGGTTTTACGATGTTTTAGTCGCGGAACACTCATTAATTGCGACGGTTAAATTCGCGGCAAATTCTGACAGGTCAATGTCATAGACGAAATCGTTTTAAAAATATTCTGGGGTTGCAAGGTGAATGAAATTAGTGGCTATATCATCTATGATGTTAGCGCAAGCGATTCTGACCGTGTTCTTCATACAAATTCTGTACATAGAAGGGCCAAAAACGCAGACCAAAAGTTTTTGGTCGAAAATTTTATTCAAATATTTGAATTATTTTCTCGCGCATGCGCTTACGATGCGGGCGCGTCTCCAGCCTGTCACCGGTTAAATCAGTTTTCATTTTTTTTTTACATGAATACCACATAAGAGTCCCAACTGCTCCCTTCTGGAGCCAGTGGGACTATGGCATCTCCAATTGGGGTACCTATGTTGTGAGGCTAAAGGCAGTGGGGAGGGGAAGGAGATAGGGAAGAGGAAGGTGGGGAAGTACCTGGCTATTCAGATCTTGTCACCAAACACGGCAGAAGCCATTTCAAGCAACGTTTCAATTCTGAATGGTGGTCTTACAACAGGGCGATACTGAGATTATCTTCCATTCTGGAACGTGCCGCAAATATTCTACATATTATTTTAAATAAATAAATTGTGAAATACACAAATTAATCAAATTAAATTTATTTACCATGCCAGGATTCGATTCCGCGACCTTCGGAATGCGAGTCAAGCGCCTTACCGCTGCACTACGACGGCCGTCATTATAAGTATATACGTGTTCAACTGATAGCCAAGTACGCAGACATATTGGAACCTATTGCCAATGTTTTACGATCGGAAATTATCGATATGTACGCAGATGATATGAGTCATATTAAAGTTATAATTTCTGTTATAAATGATCATCGGAGCAACGTAGACATAGAGAGCCCAAATATTTTAGATATTTCAATTAGAACTGCAGCTGCCTTTGGAACTGATATACAAGTCCCACGCATTGTATCTCGCTAACAACATCGGTCCAATTACTTTGCTGAGACTCCATGCGATTTTTGGAAGCGATCGATTATCATTCCTTACTTAGATTTCCTAATATCTGCATGGGAGCAGTGTTTTGGTGACCAAAATTTACCTGCTTTCGGATTAATGTCGCTACATCCCAGTACAATGTTCAATATGTCGTTAATTGATTTTAAAGAAAAAGCACAAAGTTTTTGCCTATACTACGATTTACTTAATTTTAATCAAGAAGCCAAACTATGGTATAAAAAATAGCAGAACAAGGGTATGACCAGAAAAGATCTCGAAAAACTAGATTTTACTGAAGAGTTTGAGTAGGCGAACATTTTCTTTCCCGCAACAAAAAAAGCAATACTTATTTCCTTTGCACAACCTTGCACTACAAGTAAAATAGAGAGGTCCTTTTCTACGCTGCGTTGTGTTAAAACATGGCTGAGATCAACGATGCCTGAAAACCATTTGAACGCAGTAGCTTAGCGAGGGGGGGCAGACCGCCCGGGGTGCCACCCGACGGGGAGGTGACACTACTAAGGATATTGTCACAAAAATATTGAATACGCTGTTATTTATATTTTCGTAGCTCTATGGCTCCCCGTGGAATGTCCCGAATCGGGAAGAATTTTGTGCCTGACGGTCTTTTTATAGACGAAAATAGCCTATTTCTGAAATTCTTTAGCTACCCCCACCCCCTCCCCCCCAAGTAGGTATTATTTTGTTTTTCATTTTTAACGTAACCTGTCCTGTTGCTCATGCAGCATTTACCTTAGATATATTCTTGGTCACCTGCCCCCCCCTTAACAAAATCCTAGGTACGCCCTTGCCACTGGACCTAGTTCAGTGAAACCAGTGCATTGTCTCGGTAACTTACCTCCACTCTATCAATTCATCCAAGTATATGTCAAGAATTTGAACAAAACAAATACTCATTTTGAATAAATAATTATCACTTGTCTGATATGTAGATCCAATTTTGTGTTTTGTTATTGAAATATGTCAAAGTTGATATGCTTGTTTAATGTGAGTCCCATTGTAATATTTTTAGATTCCAAGAGGCGGAGGAGATCTACACGGACCTGATGCGCCGCAATCCCGAGAACGTGCTCTACTACAGCAAGCTGATGGAGGCCAAGCAGATCACCTCAGACGAGGACCGCGTGGCCTTCTTCCAGCAGTGCCGCACCGACCATCCTCGCGCCATCGCCCCGCGCCGCCTGCCGCTTTCATTTGCCACCGGAGACAGCTTCAAGAAGCTGGTGGACCAGTACCTCAGGACGGGCTTGCATAAAGGCGTGCCACCACTATTTGTGGACTTGAGGTGACCTTTTCATTATTTATTACATATTATTATTATTACCAACCCAGTATTAGCCCTGTCCACACTCCGCGCTCCTAGAGTTTGAGGCAGTTCCCTGCCAACAAATATTTTTAATATTGACCCCTCAGTCCTCGGGCCTATTTTGTCAGAGGGTCAATCTGAATATATCCGAAAACTAAAAACTGTTTTAGAAAGGTGATAAAACATGCTTTCAAATTTTATAAATCAAAATAGACATAATTTTTTAAATATAAAAATTTAGCATGCAAACATAAAAAAGTTTTAAAAATAGCTTACCTTATGTTTTTACTAACCAAAATTACTGATAACAAGAAAAAGTAAAAACATGTAGGGTAAAGCGAGGTTATCTGGTGATATAGGTAATGTGGTGATATAGTAGAATGTTGGCATTATTCAATTAACCATGCAGTGTACAGCTTTAAAATTCGAATCGTAGATGAACAACAGACCTGTGAACCATAATAAATCAACTTCAGAAGTTTTTTCCTGGTCGGTAAAACAGAAAATAATTTTATTCAAATGAAAAATATTTTATCAACTCTCAGATGTGCTGTGGTGACTACAAATTGTAATTTATCGAATAATCTGGGATTTCTGAAGAGATATATACGTTTTATAGCTTATTTTAATCAGAAAAGTGTACTGCATAGTCACAATTAAAAAAGTGGCATCTGTCATACTTTTTTTTTTGTTAGGAGCTTAAGTAATTTGTGGGTAATATTAAGATTTTTAAAATTTTTTTTTGGACTTAACAAATTGTGATTTTTAACATTTATTTTTATTTTATATAATTCAACTTCTGGTTTAATGGTACATTATCATAATGCATATTAAGTCGGTGAACAGTTTGAATGTTGTTTTTGTCCATTTAAGCATATCACCAAATTTCCCACCCTCACCAAATTACCTGTCACCAAGTTACCTATGTCAATTTTTTTTAATAAACTCAATTCCTCCAGAGAGACCAGTACTTCTGCTAATAGATTCTCATGCTTCACACATCAATCCTGGAGTCGTTGAGATAGCAAAGCAAAACGAAATATATTTTTTCACTTTTCGTACTCATACGCCACCTTTTTCTGCTCATACTAGCCACCTTTTGTAACTGTTAGATATCGGAGTGCATCGTCCATTGCAAGTAGCCTGGAATACATGATGATATCTCCAAACATAAAACCAAACCTCTATAATTTTCACCCCATCCTGAATCTAGCATTTGTGCGCAGTTTTTCAAACAATAATAACAAAATGCTTTCAAAAAGTCCAGTATTTTACGAATTAAAAGAAGCCACAAGTCGAGAATCCTTAGCAACTTCTCAATTAACAGAGAAAGCATTGACCATCACAGTTCCAGTGAAAAAAAACTGATTTTTAATACATTTTAAAAATTCATCACAATATTCCAACATCAATGAAACGAATTCAAAGAGATTTGTCCGCAAAATGTTTGACACCTCCTTTAACATTGACAAAAAAGGTAGATCAGTCAGTACCATCATCTCACAGAGGATTAATTATTATTTGTCCGCAAAATCCATAAAATCTCGCACCGGAAAACCTTCTTTCCCAAAAAAGGCAGAACGACCAGAACCATCAACATCACGCAGAATTGATTATTTATCTGCAAAATCCCTAAAATCAAGTGATAATGACTGGAAATGTGGTATGAGTACGAAAACTTTTTCAGAAGACAATCAATATAAAATGAAAGTAATGTGGGTTCAACTTAACGTCTTTGGGTTCAACGTGATTTATTTTTATTCAACGTTCCACTACGTACCACACAAAATTTCAAAAGCAAATAGACGAAGAAGATAACACATGTGATGCTTGTGTAATCATTATTTTATATTCTCGTTGAAGATTTAAAAACACATTTGTTATTATTTTACCTATTTACAGTTGAAGGGAGGAGTATCACCAAATTAAATACCCTCTATAACCACATTACCTTACCTATAACCAAATTACCTATATCTTTTGGTGATTTACATTTATAAGTTTTCTTGTGTTATGTTAATTATTATTTTCTTTTTTCTTTTTAAAACATGTGCTGAAATAATGTACCTAAATAATAATTAATTTTGTAAATTTTTAATATCCTTATTTTTCAAAGCACGTGACGATAAGTCGAAAATATCACCAAATAACCTCGCCTTACCCTACATATTTTATTAGACCAATGTATTATAAATATTAGGGGTCATCCATAAATTACGTCACACTAATCTCATGATTTTTTACCCCCCCCCCCCCGTCCCTGTCCCACATCATCACATTTGTGAGAACCCCTCCCTTCTAGTGTGACGTCACATATTTTCCAATTTTACATCTAAAAAAGTTTTGCATTTTATTAATTTAGATTTTTACATGTGACGTCACAGAGCTGATGACCCCCCCATACCCCCTGTCGAACTTCTCTACTCCCGCCCCCTTTTAAGGTGTGACGTAATTTATGGATGGCCTCTTATTGTCAACTCACTTTTTTGTTGAGTCATGAAAAAATAATTATATTCTTAAAGTTTTGTATAATTTTGTTTCAAATTATAGTCGGAAACTTTGGTTTCATAAAGGCGTACAATTTAATTGATTTTTGGTTGACTTTTAGGTTTTTAAAATACATCATGCTGTTTTCGTTTAGATCATATTTCTAACCATGATGGTGAGGGAGACGCAATGATTTCTATGAGACCTATACGAGTTCTGAAAACCGCACAAATTGCTTGAGGATTTAACATCAAGCCCATTAGGTCAAGGAAGGTTTTCCCAAAGGCCCTTACTCACCTACTAGCATCGTTCGAAACAGATTTTATGTTGTATGAAATACACCGTAGATTCTTTTCCTTCGTTGTGTGTTCTGGAATGGTGGAATGTGGTTTTTTTCTTAAGTTGTGGCAAAATGTTCATACTATAGACATGTGAATATTACTAGACCTGCCCTAAGTGATAAAAGCGTATTATTTCCCACTCCCCATACCAGTTCCATTGGAACCGGCTGGGATTGAGTACGGCTTTCCGTGAATCTAAAAAATGTGACGTCATCATTCTTCTGCGAGCCAGCGTCGAGCGCTCATCGATGCATTTTACGAAATAACACCGCAAAAAACATGGATTGTGTTTTGAAAACGTGTAAATATATACTATCACTCGAGATACATGGCGTGTGCTCATCTATGTTTACTGGGGTAAGTAAATTATGAAACATTTGTAAAAGTGTCCTAACTAAATACGGCAACAAAATATTGGAGTCTGAAAATAAGCGAACTTTACTTTTCCGTATTTAGACTTTGCAAATTTGTTCATTACGCGGCGAGCAATTCGCACTACCATGTAAAAAGGTCTATTCATTCAAAAGCAGAGTTTACTTTTTAGAACTAATTGGTGATATTATAATGCGAGATGCCTATAGACTGTCAGATTGAGTTATTGACGAATCACATATCTCCAAAGTAATCTTCCCGCTCTGCGCCCCGCTGTAGTTTATCCCTCACCTTTATGTTCTGGTCTAGTAATATTCATATGTCTATGGTTCATACAGATGGTTGGATTTTTTACTACCGAGTAATGGTATGCTGTTCAAACTGTAGTAATATTATAATCTAAGACAGTCTTGTTTGCCTTCTTTACGGATTCTTTAGGGATTCACTGCGCACATTATAGAAAACCGCCACTGTACATTATGTTACATTAATGTTTGTTGTGCTGAGAGATGTTTAGAACAGACTAGGTCTCTGAGACTACGAGAGTTAAGGTTAGAATTTAATTTATGATAATATTAGTAACACTCGATCGAAAATCTGAAACTAAGAAATCAGAAAAAGATTTGGTCTCATCTGGGAATCGAATCCAGGATCTTAGCCTTGCTGGGACAGTGCTCTAACACTGAGCTAATGGGAACCTATCCCCTTCGGTCATATTTAACTGTATCATTCTTCGACTAAGAACCACCAACATTATATTCATTTTTTATTGCATATTTTTATTGGCTGCTATCTTTATGTATGATTGCAAGATTCATCTCAAACTAAATTCTACCTACACTCTGTGTCTTGGATAAATTTTTCCATTTTTTATTTAAATGTGTGACATAAATTTTGACTTTTCTGCAAGTCTAGGATCAATATTTATTTTTTAATTTAACTTCAAATTGTAACATTTAATTAATGAAGATAATATTAGCGACACTTAATCAAGAAAATTAAGATAAAGTAGGATACAGTTAAATATGACTGAATTCGATAGGGTCCCATTAGCTCAGTGGAAGAGCACCGCCCTGGCAAGGCTAAGGTCCTGAGTTTGAATCCTAGACGAGACTACATCTTTTTCTGATTTTTCTGTTTCAGATTTTTGATTGAGTGTCGCTAATATTGTCTTCATTAAATAAACTTCACTAGCAGCAATAATCCGCTCCGCAGGTTTTTGCTGCAGTGGCTTTTGGTTCGGCTCCGCCCAGTTAGTGTTGTTGACGATTTTATAAATCTGATAGGAACTGGTTCTACAAATAGCCCATTCCTCGGATCCACTGTCATCCAGTGACAGCTAGTCACCGGGACAAAGTAACCGGGACAGGCATTGACGTCATGTGTTATATACATCCGCTTGATACTATTATTCACAACTAAGTATTACTGTCAATCTTTCCATATCCGAAGAGATACTCAAATTCGTAGTACTTAGGGGCACATCCCCATGCAACCTGCTAGGAAGTGGCAATATCTTTTGATTCTTGAATTCGAAACCGAATTTAATTAATTAGTTAAATCTTGATTCTAATTCTAGAATTCGAAACCGAATTACAGTGGTAGCTTTGTTTGAAATTTCACGGACACAGATGTTATTTGTGGCGCGGCGCGTACGGCGTGGTGTCAGACATGCACTTGAAGCCGGGTTCTGAAATTCAACCGCGTAGACGTTACCCTATTAATAACGTTTGATTACAATTTAACATTTTACTAATTATGTTAAAAATAAATACCTTTTATATTAACATTTTTTATTTTTATTTATTTATTTATCTATAAAAGGTATGTTTACATTACATTATTCGATGCCTGTCTCACTAAGGTATACCTGTGTTGAGACAGGCGTAGAGGTACATAAATGAGTATCATACATAAGAATATTTAATTATAACATAAGAATATTTAAGGTAAGATACATACTGATTTATACAATTCAAACAGAAAGATGATTTAAATTGAGGGTTAATACCATAAAGAGAGCATTATATAGGTGAAGGAAGAGATGAATAAAGTAGTAAATCCTGTCGAATCTATATAGGGAGTTATATTATACATATAGGATTATACTATTTTAATTTCTTTAGTAAGGGTAAGGACATACGTGAGATGGTAATTCTGTCTATTTGTAATCTATTTTACAGATGTTAGCAGTAGTGTGACGTCCAATACTTATAATCCATTTCTTTATATCTTGTTTGAATTTGGTCATTGATTCAGTTTGTCTAATCGTAGTTGGTAGTGTATTGTGTAGTTTGTAAGCTATGTATTTAAAGTGTTTTTGTCCAAAGGTGGTTGGACCTCTGTTTTCCCTTTGACGTTATGATAAATCTTCCAATTGTTTAAAATTCCAGATCCCTTTACCTGGACAAATCCAAAGTGTCCACGATAGAGTCCCTGCTCAACCAGTACATGGAGTGCCTGAGCAAGGATGCACACTTCTCTCACGAGGATGGATCAGCCAAGCAGCCGGCCAGTGCTCTGCTGTGGACCTACTACTTTGCGGCGCAGCACTTTGACCACCTGGGTGACACCAAGAAGGCCTTGTTCTACATAGACGCTGCCATCGAACATACGCCAACGCTCATTGAGCTCTTTGTCACCAAGGGGAGGATATACAAGGTGAGGGTGTTTTCATCCAAAAAAGTGGGACTCGGTTAGGCACATTTTATTTTAAAAACACTTTTCTTCAGTCAAATAACAATTAAAAACAACTACAATAGAAACAACTACAAAAACAACTACAATAGTTAATTCAAACTCTGATAATTTAAAAAAATTCAAGATTCGAAATTTTTGCCAAAAAATGTCCAGAAAATTTTTTTTTTTGTAAAATGACTTTGTTTTGTATGAACAAATCGAAAATTTGTTCATACAAAACATTGATTTTTGGAAAAAAAAATATTCATAAATCTGAATCTGTCAGTAAAATGTCGATTTATACGGTTAACATCATCCTAATTCGTATTATTTTTTTGTAAATCTGAATGGGTTAACACTGGAATGTGATATTTTTACCAATTTACTTAGAATATTAATTTAAAGGGCCGATTTATGAGGAAATTTAATTGTGTTTTTACAAATATACTTTGAATAAGTATCAGAATTTTAAGGGCCGGCCCCAGCGGCAATCGGCCACCATAAGGGAACGTACCCAAACTACGTGACCAACTTTTTGCAATTTTTAACCCCCCCCCCCCCCCCCCGGTGACCAAAATCCTAAGGAACCCGCCGCTCATTTGTATGGAGCGTGACCTTTTGAAGACCCCCCCCCCCCCCCCAAAAGTGTCACGTAGTATGGGTACGTTCCCTAACTTGATTTTCAGAAATTTATAATTTGACTTCTTTTCTTCACACCACGTTTTTACATAATTCAACCCAAACTAAGAACTTAAGAATCTACATCAGGTTTTTATTTTGGTTTAAATAGAGAAGAAAAAATTAACCCTTGTACTTTCACATCTATAACAATGGCTACCAAGTGAACAATTGATTTTTATTTTAATGAAATAACTATTAAAATGCATTATTTTCCATTTCCAAAAACAGTTGGGAAGAGGACCTGGCTGTTCCGATTTGGTCACTAAACTTATTTAATTTTTTTAGCCCACGTCCTGTGTCTGTTTATTTGTTTAATATTTTTTTATTCACATTTCAAGCACGCTGGTGACCCCAAAGAGGCGTACCGCTGGTTGGAGGAAGCGCAGGCGCTGGACACGGCCGACCGCTACATCAACAGCAAGTGCGCCAAGTACATGCTGCGCGCCGGCAAGATCTGGGAGGCGGAGGAAATGTGCGCCAAGTTCACGAGAGAAGGTACGCCAATTTTACTCACTATTTTATTTAAACTATCAGACTGTGCTGGAGTAAGAATCTTTGAATTTACCAATGGTGGAACTACTTCCTTGTAGGAATGCAATTCACTTAGTCCCAGTTGTTTTTCAGTTTTGGGGAGGCTTTGCCTTCGTAATAATATGACTTATTCTTGTGTAAATCGAATTTTCGCGGCTGATTACCTTTCATCCCTTGAAATTCACATATTCAAAGCAAATTCATAAAAATGCGACATTTCCATGTAAATTGATATTTTACAGTCAATTACCATTGCGGCTGGAACGTCAAATACCTACAGTCAGATTTTTAAAGTACATTCTTAAAAAAATAAGACATTTCCGTGTCGCGGCCGGCCTGACAGATTCAAATTTACAACATAATAATATAAATAGGTTATGAATGCAGTAGAACCCCGTTTATTGTAAATCCGCGAGAAATCAAAAATCAAATTTCGAATTAACAAATTCTTATGTACTTCGAAATTTTATGAAAAAATTATAATTTTAATTTTATAAATTGAATTTATGCATCTGTTTACCGCCTCGGTCCACCCAAAATTGGAAGTAAATTAATAAAAATGCTTTATTTTTCCGAGTAAATCAAATTTTGGCTAGTGTCCCTTTACTCAGATATTCATAAAAATATAGTCGCAGCCGGCCCTTAAAATTCAGATATTCAAAGTAAATTCGTAAAAATGCGATTATGTTTCAGCGTAAATAGAAATTTTGCTGCCGATATCCGTCACAGCTGGTCCTTCAAATTCATCTACTCCAAAATTTTTTTTTTAAAAACAGTATATTTCTGTGAAATTTTTCAAAATTATTTGATTTTTTTTTTGAAAAAATTGATGTACAGTCTGTCAAATAAGAGTAGAAAACATAGGAGGGCGCCACTGTTGTACAAATGGCAATAATAAAAATATAATCATGGTTATAATCTAAAGCTGTGTAACCAACATTTTTATTAAAAATTAAAAAGGCATAAAAGTGAAAAAAAAAATTTTTCATTCCACTGATCTCAAAATTAGAATTGCATATAAGTATATTGTTATTATAACGAAGAATAACGATTTTGTAATAAAATATAAAGCACACTTTAGAAATTGTTCACTGCTCACATTTATTCAATATTAGCTTTAGTACTTACCAGCGTTGTCCAGGCTTCAGTTCATATCTCTAATTTTAGATCTGAATATATTTAACTGCTTCAGATCTAAAAGTAGTGTAACTAAACTCACCGTTAATGATTATTCCTTTCTACCTACTGTTAAATTCAAAATTATTTTAATTTAAATGAAAGTCAATCACTTTGTAAAACACAATTTAATCAAATTTATGTCATTAAGTAGGTAACTTAACAACAGTGCTTCTTCGATTTTTTTTAAGAACAAAAAAAAGTAATTTTAAATGTGTATACATACAGTGTTCTGTATCATCAGTGTCATTGCACTTCAAAAGAATATTTGACAGGTAAATTGGTGTTGCTAGCCTACAAATTTCGTAGTTCCAGTTTTTATTTTTTCTACTCTTATTTGACAGACTCTATGTCGAATTACACAAATATTTTCGTGTGCTACGAATTAACAAAATTCGAATTAAAAAATCATTTTGTATGAATTTTTTTTTTTTAATTATTGGGGTTCGAATTAACAAGCTTACTGTATATGTATAGTAAATGGGCGCAGTCTATATTCAGAAACCAAAAAATGCATGAATGGAAATTTTTTAGCATTTACCTCTTGGCCATCCCGTCAGATTCAGATTTACGATATACATAATTTGACATATTTTATAACAAATTGAATTTTTAAAAAATTATTCAGACAAATTTTCGCACACTGATCGAAATAAATTTCGAATTCGAATTGAAATGGTTTTTTGATTAGTATGAAATTTTGTTTTTAGCAATAATTTCTAATTACACCTTTTTCGAATTATCAGGGTTCGAATTAATGATATTCTACTGTAAAACACGTAAAAGATTAGTGCATTACAAAGGAGAGAATTCTTCTTACTCACATTAAGCAATTGTATCATTATATGGAAACTGTTCTATCTCTGGTGATCTCGGAGCCCCCTCATAAAAATCAGTTTTAGCATAGCACACAAGAAATATCTCTTGGCTTGTGGATAAAATATTTATTTAATTTATCTTGACACACAAGTTGTACCAAATTCTAATTCGTTTTGATATGTGTTCACCTAATTGTAAAATAAATACATATGCATTATAAAGTTATATATAATTAGGATGACATTTAAGTGACCCCTTAAATTCCTATTTTTAGCTTTAGGTGAGGGTTTATAACTTTTTTTAGCCTACCATCTCTTGTATTATTGGCCATTTAAAATTTCGCCTTGAGTGGAAGCCTTAAATAAGTTTAATATTCCTGTCAACAGATGTCTCACTGGTCAGGATTTTTTTATAGTGCTACTAAAAACTGGTTTTGTCTTTGCGATTTTCATTGATCTTAAAAATGAATCTGGTTTCAAAATATAGATGGAGCTGTAGATTCCAATGTTGGGAAATTGATTATTTTACTTTACTAAATAGGAATGTGCTATTATTTGAAATTTGACATTTTCTTGCAAGATCACTCATAATTTTATTTTTCCTTGCTTGTTAGTATATTTATTTTTGGATTGCCCATTGTGGAAAACTAGCGCATTTCTTTTTATACTAATCGATAACCCAGTATTAAGAAAAACCGTACGGGTATCAAAAGATACAATATGGGTATCAAAAGATGCGATATGGGTATCAAAGATACTTTATGGGTATCAAAGATACTTTATTTTAACTTTTTGACACCAACAGTACATAAAACAAATGAGTGGTTATAATAATTCATCTTATAAGACATGTTTCTGTGAAATATTTGTAAAGTGATTCTTCATATGTTGTGTCTGTATGTTGCTTCTGTGAAATGATTTGTAAATTTTTTTCTTCATATATTTTGTCTGCATATTGGGTTGGGTTGGGTTTAAATTTTCAAAAGTACCAATTAGCGATCCCTTAATGAGTTTTGATAACTTATGGGAATGCAACTTCGTTTTATGTTTTAGTAAAAAAAAAAAAAAAAAAAAGATACAATACAGTTATCAGAAGATGCAATATGGGTATCAAAAGATACGAAATGGGTATCAGAAGATAGGATATGGGTATCTAAAGATACAATATGGGTATCAAAAGATTTGCCGAAAGGGGCTCTTCCCAGTTTTTAACAGCAACAAAATCAATAATTAAAAAATATTTGAAAATATCCAAATATTCAGTTTTACCCAGTTTATAGAAACTATTTAAAATAGTTTTCCTTTAAAACTGATGAGACTGTTTTAAAGACAATGGTTTGCATTTGAGGTAATGTAGAAATTTCAGTGAATATGATTAAAATTTGATTATTTTGCATACCTATTTAGAAATGCGCAAAAACAAAATACTGGAAATTTCAAAACAACAGATTTGGACTTGCTACAGTTTAATACTGCACCATCAAAATTATTAGTGACATTTAGAATAATATAGAGTCCAAACTGCTTCCTTTTGAGCTAGTGAGACTTTGGCATCCCCATTTGTGGTATGTTGTGAGGTTGAAGGTAGTGGTAGAAGATGGAAGGAGGAAAGTGAGGACGTACCGGGCTAAAGCCATTTCAAGCATGAATGGCGGTCTTTCACCGGGACGATACTGAAAGTGTCTACCGCTTTGGAAAGTGCCGCAAATAAAAGAATGGTATGATTGTGTCATAAATAAATACAATTTAACACTTGTCTGTTGAATTTGTGCAGGTGTGGCGGCCACAGAGAACCTGAATGAGATGCAGTGCATGTGGTACCAGACAGAGTGCGCCGTGGCCTACCAGAGACTGGAGCAGTGGGGGGAAGCCCTGAAGAAGGCACATGAAGTGGACAGAGTGAGTACAAACAAAATGCCAATATATTTTATTATTATTTTTTTTTAATTATTTAATTTTTTTTAAATACATTTTTTTTTAATTTTGGTAGAAAATAGTCACTTTGTGGCCTGACATATTAATCCCTCAGGCTAATTTGTTCACTTTTGGGAACAACTCATTTAGGTTTCATAGAAATCATTGTATCTCCCGTAGTGAGAAATATGATCTAAACAGTGTTAGAAAGAGAAAACACCCCGCTTTATATTTGAATCTAGAAGTTAACCACTGAAAAATTAAAATGTGCACCTCTATGAATCCAAAGTTTCCAGGCGTAATTTGAGAAAAATTTATGAATTATTTTTTTATGAAACCACAAAAAAGTGGGATGACAATATTGTTTATAATACACTTGTCTTATAAAATAAGTGTATGTGTGTTTTTTTTGTTAAGTGGTCCCGGGACAGAAAAAGGTTGGGAACCACTGCTATAGACAGAGCACGTGAACAACACTGAGGGGTTAGCAATAAAAAAAGAGGAACATTGGGATTAAGTTACAGTCCAGTAGGTACTTTTGCTTTAGTTATACATACACACTGTAATAATATGACAATCATTTGTTTTGCAGCACTTCTCGGAGATCATCGAGGACCAGTTTGACTTCCACTCGTATTGCTTACGGAAGATGACGCTGCGCTCGTACGTGGGTCTGATGCGGCTGGAAGACGTGCTGCGCTCGCATCCCTTCTACTTCCGCGCAGCTGCCACTGCTATTGCCGTCTACCTGCGCCTGCACGACAAACCGCTCAAGGACGCGCAGGCCGAGATTGAAGCCAACACAGGTCAGTTCCATCCTTATACACTTGCTTGTTGAATTGTACTCGTACTGTCTGCAAGATATGACTGATATCCGCACAACCCGTAGAAAAGCGTCATAAGTTAAATTTTACAGTAGAGCGTTAACAAATGGACGAATTATGAACAAGCGTTCCTGACGGAAAGAGATTCTAGCGCCATTTTGCGGAGATGGAGTGACCTAACTTAACCCCTTAGGCCTCGGGCCTATTTTGTCGCAAGGTCAAAATTTTCCATTTTGCAATAAAATCCAAGGGACTTATTGGGATATTGTTAACCAATACTACTGCACACCTTCAAAAATCAACTAAGTATTTCAATATCTTTGGAATAAACATATAATTTTTGAAATATACAAATTTTGAATGCAATATAAATTTTTTTTTTAAATGGCACACTTTACTTTTTTCATATCGATAACAAACAAAAAATTAAAACACAAATATTTTATGAGGCTAATATATTAAAATCGTAATTGTTAACTCACTTTTTTTTATCATTTTGTGTAAAAATAATTAATAACAAATTCTCAGTTTTTTTTTCAAATTGCGGTCGGAAATTTTGGTTTCATAAAGGTGCACAATTTAATTATTTGCTGGTTAACTTTTAGATTTGAATATAAAGCATATTATTTTCTTTTTCTAACACCGTTCAGATCATCCTGTTAACCATGATAGTAAGGGAGACAACGATTTTTATGAGACCTATACAAGTTGTTCTGGAAAGCGAACAAATTAGCCTGAGGGGTTAAATTCTTTTTTCATGATTCATAGATAATTCCAATCACTTTACTTTTCAAAGATAAAATGTGAAATAGAAAATTTTGAATTACAACACTTTTCAACGGGATGTGCGCTATGATATGCCTCCTGTTTCTATATAACTAGCCATCCAAGGATGCCCAAGAAGCCATACATAGGTCAATTATGTCATCCGTATGCGTGTGCAATGTGTGCATATTGACTTGCACTGACTTGACTTGGCCTCATGCGGTTGGAGGATCAGTTTAGGAATCTCCAAGCCGAGATAGAAGCCAACACAGGTCAGTTACATCAACCGTATACGTGCAAACTTCCAAACTGAGCGCTGAAAACCACATTAATACGATTAACCTGTTAAAGGCCAGGAAAAACACGGAAATTTCCTAACAAAGCACCACTTTGAATTTTGAATTGAATGTTTTGTGGATTAACTTTGAGCTATCGTATATTTTATTGACCGAAACACATTCTTAGAACAATAAACTAAGTACCTGTAACAGACGTATCAGCGTCTTCACAAGAACTGAAAAATAGTACCGGGTTTCAGTGCGCGAACAGGATGATGATGATGATTAAACAATAAGGAACTGACCTCCCGTGCACCCAGTGCCTGATGAGTGAAGGACACTGGATGTGCCTTTCCTTCTGCCTGATCCTGGCACCTGGCGGTTTGCCTAGAGTAGGGCCGGCTCGTCTGGAGGAGGTACGCACCAGGACTGAAGACAGGCAGAAGTCGGCGGGAGGCAGTTGGGTGATGAATAAACTTCCGAAGAATAATACACGAGTTGACAAGTAGAGATGAACTGATTTATTGTTGGAGAAGTGCTTCCTTATATACCCCAATTTGGGCTAAAAAGCGTCACGTGGTACAAATTAGGGGTGGGAGGTTTGACCTTGCCCGTAAGTATATAAAGGCCGGCTTTCTGTTGGCCGCCTATTTTGCCGACCGTTTCTCTCAAACTGGTCGCTTAAAATGCATTTTTTAAATTAATTATGTAGGTTACAATTGAGTATTTACAATAGATTTCTTAATTCTAACATGGTTGTACGGGTATTTTCCATCCGTAGATTTTTGGTTTAGTAAGATTGAGATGATTTTAAGAAAAGTTTACAAGTTGTTGGTAGGTATTTGATTTCTGGTTAAGTATGTGAAGTTATATTAAGAAGTTAGTATTTTTCCCAGGTCCCCCGTAAGACTGGCTACCGAAACCTGTTTGTCTCGTCGTCTTACGAGGTTCCTGGATTTTTGAAATGGGAAAAAACGGATTCTAATAGGAAATTTTTCTAAGTCCTTTTTTCGGACGAAAACGCATATGGCGTTGGTAGCTTATGGGTTAGAGGCTTAAGCTCCATTTCCCTGAATGCCCGGCAGGACTCTGGAATGAAATGTCTTTATTTCATTGTCCTACGGGGTGTGTGAGTGGAATTATGTAAGTAAATGTACATTTGCAAGCAAGGTAAGGCCAGAAATTACGGCCCTTCTTGGGGCCGCAATACTGGCCTTTGCTTCGAGCTAGGAAAAATGGCCCTTCTCGGGGCCGCAATACTATCTCGAGCCAGGATAATGGCCCTTCTCGGGGCCGCAATACTGTTTCGAGCCAGGATAACGGCCCTTCTCGGGGTCGTAATTAAAAATAAAAAGGAGGCAAGGCAGCCAGGTTGCCTTAGAGGCGGAATAATCATAAAGTTTGTAATTAATGAGTTTAGAATGTCTCCCGGTGGCAACCTGGCACACAAGCTTTATTTGTTGCACCGGGGCATTGTACATAAAAAAGGCATAGTAATAAAATGATAAATTAAACAAAATGAGGGTGCGTAACACGTCGGTTACAGTACCAAAACAACATTACTTGCGTTAATTACGTAAATTGATAGGTTTTACGATGTTTTCGTCAAGTAACACGCATCAGACTTTGACAGAAAGAATCACGGCAAATTTGACATTTTGATGTCACAGATGAAATCATTTAAAAATATTCTGGAGTTGCCAGGTGAAAGAAATTTTTGCCTATCTTATGGGTAAAAGTTGGCGCAAGCGATTCTGACCTTGTCCTTCATACAAATTCTGTACATAGAAGGGTCAAAATCGCAGACAAACATTTTTTTCGAAATTTTTTCCACGCGCATGCGCACAAACTGCGCGCATCCGCGCATCTCCGGCAAATAAGAGGTTAACGAAGGCAACCATTTATTAGATAACCAACAACACCCTGCCGTAGGTCATCCCAAGTGGTTCACTACATTTGGTGACTTAGCTGGGGTGTCCGGGTTCATGGGTGAAGTTTGTCTGTGTCTAGGTCTTGGCGACAAATGTGTTTGCCCACCTACTGCATGGCAGGCCATCGGGACAGACTGATTGAGGGTAAACTAACCTAACCTAACCCTCTTAAGCCAGACTCTCATCGACCTATCTTTGTGGGAGGGATGGATTCATACGTCCGTCACTTTTGGACACACTGACCCCCCGATTCCTATCCCCCCCTCACACATTTTTCCTTCCCAGAATTTCTTCCCTTTTTTTCTTTATACAGCATCCCCAAAGACGAAATGGACCCTGAATGATTTTTTTTCCTCGGCCTCCGGTGTGTGGAACTATTGTAAAAAAAAAAAAAAAATAGTTTCACTTTTGCTCGGATGACGAAAGCTGCAAGGCTGTCTGAAACGTTGACTCTTGGAGGAGACAATACCTCAAAAAGCAATCACGATGAAGATGCTTCAGTCAAACGGTTTGCCTAGTACTTTATCTATCGCTTTTAAGAAAAAGGGATTGAATAATAGGCTTGACTTAAGGAAAGGACGGTAGGGTGGTTGAACCTTTCAACGCAGTGGTTTCAGTTGGTACCTGTGCCAGCCACCCACATACAATAGACACCTTAATGTGCGTACTTGTTTTTATTCCCAGACTTGTCGTCGCCTTAGTTTGTATTTGTCCAATAGACCATTAGAAACTTTTACAGAAGGTTTTTTTTCATTAAGCTATTTCCATAAAGGTAAAGGTCTCGTATAATTCTTGGTATACAACTATAATTTTTTAATACTTTAATTTTAATTTTAAAGTTGAGATTGAACAAAACTACAATGGTCTCTTGGACAAATAAAAACTGAGGCGACATTGTGATATTCATCAGTGCTAATCTCCAGGGTGGAATTTCGCATCAAATGCTCTCAAGTTGTTCCTCGCCATTATACTAACTATAAATGCCAATATGTATTTGTCCCTTGGAAAATTTCTTAACACACTTTGGGCAAGAAGGGTAGTTCTACCTTTTACACCGATCCTACTTGAATGCCTGGAAAGGCTTTGCTGTCAAATATTTTTATTTGAATACTCGGTGACCCGGCCACGCATTGCTGTGGCTAACAAAACACAACGTCATCTACTGGATGGGTTACCTAACATAGATCCTAGATAGTCAAGTGTTGTGTCGATAAAATAACTCACACCGCCATCTGTTAGAAGCTTACGGAACTTACAAAGTAAAATAACTATTAATAACTATTACTTAACTTAGCCTGTAAAAAATATTTAATTAACATTTTTTTCGCAATAATGAATATTGAGGAAAATAATCTAGATAAAAACTATCCTATCTTTTAAGTTGGACCAAATAACACACAGTAAGCCAAATTTCATCAAAATCGGTTAAGTAGTTTCAGGGTTTATCTGGAACAAACATCGTGAAACGAGATTTTTATGTACACAATATTGTACACCCGATCTCTGTGCAAAACATACAAATATATGTGTATTTGTGATATAAGTCTTCCCATTTTCTCTCTCCTTGTCTTTTGTGTTTATTATTTAGATTTTAAATGATTTATTGTCGAATGAAATCTCGTTTGGTATTTTGAAGGCAGCAGTTCTGCTTTTCAAGACTTTAGGCGATGCACCACGTTATGTAAAATTTGGAATCAGGCCGCTAACAATAGCGCTCCTTACTTCGATGGCGATAAGATTTAAATTCCCGCATAATGCCAGCCGCCTCTTTTCATTTATTCAAGAAAAAAACATCACGAAAAACGTGTTTTATTTTATTTTGCAAAGCTCAGGCGTAAATAAAAGGAGTTCGTAAGTAGGAGATTTTAAATTTTAAAGCAGTTTTTATAGACCTGATACTTTATTTTTTGCTGGGCTTGTAAAAAGACTAATAAAAAAAATTCTTGATTATTTCAAAGGCAAATATGTGTTCTACTCGCAGTATTTAATTAAAAAATCTAAAATATCAATAAGTGGATCTAAAATATTAATAAGTGACTAAATCACATGATTTTGCATTAGTGCAAATTAGTGCATCACCTTAAAGAAAACAGAAACTTTTAACAGAAGGAAAACCTGGTTTGTTATTTTAAAGACAGGAGTTGTGTTTTTCAAGACTTAAATTTAAATAAATTTGGTATTGAAAAGCATATTATGAATGTTAGGTAATAAAATAAAAAAACATGGCAGGTTTATTATTAATTCCATTTTTTATTATAAAAAAATTAACATTGTTGACGTCAACCCTTACAAAGTACGTGAGAATTTCTCATACTCTTTCTATTATTTATAAATTACTATCATTTTCACATTACATATTGCTACATATTATTAATATTTATCTTCAAGTTGCAGCATTGAACTTAACATTAACAAATAAATAGTTCACAGGGCGTGTTATTTACATCTTATATTATATTATTTCATCGTTTGATAAAGATGAAGTGAAATGATATCCGGTTGATGCAGGATTGCCTTATCTCTAATTTTGGTACTAAAACTTTGAGATGTTTTAGTTCTTGTCCAACACTAGAATGATTATGCAGATTATAATTAAAATGAATTTATCACTGACGGCAATCCATCTTCGCATATCGCACTCCCTTAGAAAAGTGTCGTAAGTCAAAAATTTCTGTTTTACGTTTTATCTCTGAAAAATAGAGTGATTGTGATTATCGCTGTCAATGATGCTAGTATCTCTTTTCGACTGGACCGCTTGTTCATCATTCATTTGTTTTCCCTTTTCTGTAAAATTTACTTTTTTGACTTACGACATTTTTCTATGGGAAGTGTAATATATCGTTGAAATTTCATTTAATAATGGCAAGAATTAAAGTATGTGGGAGTTTTTTTAATGTAAGGGCATGGTCAAAGTTCTACAATAAAAACAGTTACATCGCGCATCTCATATGCCCTACGTTTGTCAGTTTTTTTCTCTTGTAACATCTCTAAATATGATTTAAGCGTGATGGTTTGCCATTTACATGTTTTTTCCCTTAAGAAACATTGCCAAAATTAATGCAATTAATCTCTGCAATGAGTGACATAATTTATAGCATTAAAGTAGTATTTACACAAAAATTCTCTAGTGCGACAAGTATTTAAAAAATAATTTATTTTCTACTCCAAGAATACTGATTAAAATGGTGCTTCGTAGCACGGACAATATTTTTTTACAACAATTCTAAGAAATCGACTGTCGGTGATAATTTATACTTCCACAAAAGTCTGAAGCGGGTAATATTTCACGGTGAATTATTATACCTAGACAATGTTCATTATTTGAATTATGTTTCTACAGTTTCAGAAAGAATTATGGCATTTATTATTGACCCATTGTTTTATCACCACAAATATCTTATCGCCAGAGTTACTAATACACTCATATGTAAATTTATCACAAAGTAATATTGACGGAGTATTTGTTTTGGAAATTTGCAAAAAATTTAACTGTATTTATCAACTCATTGATTACCGAATTCCTAAGGAGTGATTTCGGCCTGGAATACCCAAATAATTTAGTAATAAACGTTGCAGTTCTGTCTTCTTATACTAAAATCAGCTTGATTGAAGTTACAAACAAAGAGTACATTTTTTTTGATTACTGCGACCATTGTTTTGCAATGGGTTAAATTTGAAAACTGCATCGCTACGATCTACGAGAAAGTGTATTTTTATTTGAAACAGATATGGCTTTGATGGTCATGTTATTTTAATGTCTTTTTTGAGATTATTTAACATAAATTCTTAACAAACTATAAATATGTGCATCCTGTTAGTTTTTCTCTCAAGTTTAAAAAGATATACATGATAATACAGTATGTAACATTTATTTAACTTTTCTCTTATAAGATTGTCTCACCAACTGTCGTTGACCAAAGGTTTATACATATACTTATAATTTTCCTTATATTAACAGTTTTAAATGTATAGGAGTTTTTAATTAAACTAAAATTCTTAACCTTGGCATTTTACATTGGAATTTTATTGAAACATCTTCGATTTGCAAAGCAAAACTCAATTATCAATCTATTACAAATTTAATAACCATAGTAATTTTTAATAATAGTACTACTTATCTACCTACTTAAAAGTATAGCATTTTCATCACATTTGCGCTTTTCAATATTGATACAATTTCCTTCTGATTATATTGTCCACTGTTATGTATAGAAATGTTCAGACTAGTGAATTACAATCCACACGACGTATCTTAATTTAGGATTACTTCTTCCCAAACACTTCTCATTAAGTGCCTAAAGTACCATAATAATTATTATCATTATAAATAATTTCAGTGTCTTCAATTATTTCAATATCACTTATTTGTACCACGTACATTGTATTGTCTTTCCGTGCTCCTAAATATTACCATAATACCTTTCACTGTTTTAATTAATTTTGCACATGTTCGGCATAAAGCACGCAGTCTTTATTAACCTAAATCACTTTTGTATGTCTAACTGAGTGCCGATATTTCTTCCGCTGTTCTGTATTTGTAGTTTTCGGGTCTTGCCGGCTGGGGAGTTAGGAAATAGACATGAGCGCCTTCTCCCGGAAGTCTATAGGCCACCAGGGACCCCGGTCTTCCTTCAGCCACTTGCCTCTGATTGTAAGCCCCGCTGACTTGAGTCAAAGTCTGTTGCCCACTCAGAGGTCTGTAGTAGTCAAGCTGATCCCTTGCAAATTGATGTCCTTCCCTAACAGGCTGTAATTGTTCAGATTTGATAACTTCTACATTCTGTTGCGATCTCTGCTTGTGATACAGCTGATCTCTGATCTGCTTGATCTGTTGCTCAGCCTCGTACTTGGCCTGTATCTGAGGATTCACAATTGGTATGAATTCACTCTCTGGGTTCACCAGTGGCCTGGGCTGTCTGTAGTTCACTTCTGTGTCGCCGGCTAGTGAAATGGGTTTCGGTTCAGTTCTGTAGTTACTAGCTTCATCATCGTTTGCATATTGGATATTGATGCCATTGTTTAAGGGCGTTTTGATTGTGCTGACTTCAATAGATCTTAATGGTGCTGTGACTCCTAATCCTTGGTTATCTCTATTTCCATTCTCAATCTTTTGTCCAAAGATGGTGAAATAGTTCTTAGTGATATCGTCAAAGAGACTTTCCTCTTGTTTTGTGTAATAGGCATGGTTGACTGGATTCTTTGTTGTGGGACCGTGACTTCTGAGTTTTTGAGACTTGACTGGCGCCGGGGTGAAAACAGAAGGTCTGTTTGTCACTCGTTCTGCTGTTTGTTTAACAGATACATCTTCATAATCATAGTTCTCAGGTTTTGCTGTTGTATAATATTGTGAAGGTAGAGGGCTTTCTGTAGATGCCCTTGGACTTTCAGACAATATGGTCGATTGTGGTGTCGTTGGATATTCATTTTCGTAAGTGTATGGCTTGCTGTATGACACCATAGGCCTGAAGGGTTCGGTATCGTCCATTTTCGGAGCACGGAATGTGTTTTGTTCGGGACGGGGATTATTGTTTTGATTTTGGTAGTTGAATTGATACACTGGCCTTGGTGTCGGCTTAATCTTCTGCCTCACCTCTCTGTAAGGATTCGGCTGGTACAGCTTCACCTTTGGCCTGTTAGTGGTGTAGTAATCAATAGTTTGTTGGATACTGGCTATTTGGTCGTAGAAAGATCCAGGCCTCTGAGATAGTTGAGATAGTGACTGCTGTTGTTGTGGGACATAACTGTTTTGAATCTGCTGTTGTTGCTGCTGAGGGAGGGCCTGCGGCACGTAAGTATTCTGTACTGATTGCTGTTGGGTTTGAGGCACATAAGTGTTCTGTACTGATTGCTGTTGAGTTTGAGGCACATAAGTATTCTGTACCGATTGTTGCTGCGTTTGGGGCACGTAACTGCTCTGTACAGACTGCTGTTGCGGCAGGGACTGTTGTTGAGGAACATAACTGTTCTGGGCTTTGTTGTTTTGATTGATGCTGAAGTACTCTTCTGTGAGAGTTCTGGAACCCTGACGCTGCGGCACATAGAAGAATGGTGAAGGTTCTCTACTGGGAATAGGCCTGTAATCCAAGTTACTATTACTAGGCACGAAACTTCCCTGGTTGCCAGAGGAGTACAGATAGTCATCGCGGATCACCTGTCCATTCTCATCGACAGACTGATAGTAATTTCGACCATCATAGTAAGTCTGTGGGGCAGGTGTGCTCTGGGCTTGCTTGACGGGTTCTTCATAAAAGTAAAAGGACGCGACAGACTTGCCGTTCTGTTTGGGACTGTAGTACTCTGGTCGGATGCGTGTGTTGGCGGGAGCCTTCTGTCTCGAGTACTGAATCTGGGACAGAATGTCTTGGTAGTTTTGGTCGTTGTAGTACGCCCTGAGAGGTACTACAGTCGAAGTCACATAGTTTTCTGACAACTGTTGCACGCGGTTGCTCTCCGGGGGACCGTACACCAAGAACGGTTGCGGAGAGGGAGACACTGAGTTGTTCTCCAGGTAGTTGTTCTTCTCTGGGTAGTCGTACAGCCCGCCGGACACTGGTTTCAATGTAGTCTTGATGGGCTTGTGCAGAATCGTGACTGCTGGTCGCTTCTTCTCCACCAGCTTAGTAGTAGTAACAGTTGAAGGACGGATGGCAGCGGGAGTTGTGGTATATACTTTTCTGGGAGGATTTGGTTTTGGGATGAAGACCACTTTGTTGGGTTTCTTGATGGGACGGGAAGTGATTGTGATAGTTTTGGTGGGAGGAACAGTGGAAATTTCAATACTATTATCCGGGGTCTCGGGTAGGGCAGATTCTGGCTTGGGCAGTGGCAAGTAGGCATGAGCAGGGCGCTTGGGCGGCTTCGGCTGCAGTACAGCTGTGGGTGGCGCGCCTGAAGTCGGAGGGTAGACGTGCGCAGTCGGGCGAGCCGAGGTGGAGGGAACTTCGGGCTCCAATGGACCGAAGAAGTCCGGTGGA
Organism: Limnephilus marmoratus; assembly: GCA_917880885.1. NCBI lineage: Eukaryota > Metazoa > Arthropoda > Insecta > Trichoptera > Limnephilidae > Limnephilus > Limnephilus marmoratus. The sequence goes on along the minus strand of OU862931.1, from coordinate 43,212,204 downwards.
GGAGGTAGTACTATTCCCGGTACAAGAGGACCTGGCGGCACAGCGCTAGTGTTGTCCGGAGTGTAGACGAAGCTGTAGGGCGGTGGGTAGTAGTTGGATGGATCATCCTCATCGTAGAGGTCGCTCAGGTTCCCCGGAGGTGGGAGGAAGGCCCCTGGAGGGCCGTCAGTCAGCGGGCTCGGGAACGGGAACGGCCCGCTACCGTTCCCCGATAGGAAAGGGAATGGAGCAAACGGGAACGGCGCTCCCCCGGGAGGAGCGTTTCCCGGATAGGCACCCTTGGGGGGGTAGGGCGCGGCCGATGGTGGGTACGGGAAACCCTGAGGAGGTACACCTCCGTAGCCCGCTCCCGGCGGTAGGGCGGGAATGCTGCCATTCGGCGTGAGGAATACGAGCGGTCCGCCGTCGGAGAGGCGGACGGGAAAGGGCGGCGGTACTTCAGGGTTGGCCGGCAGCTTCACTTGCCTGGGCGGGGCTTGGTAGTTGTCCAGGGGAGCCCACGCCTCTCCATCCGTGCCATGCCGGGAACCATGATCTGGGTATGACCCTCCTCGTAACACCAGCAGATGGTCTTCAGACAGCCAGATCTCCGAATTCTTCAAACCACCTAGATTGCTCTCATTATCTTGGGCTTGTGTCTCTGGGTTAGGATTGTAACTGATTACACCTGGTCTCGTTGGTGTTTTGAGAAACAGCTCTTTTTGAATGAGTCCGTATTTCCCTTCTTTCACCTGATCTGCCAGCGTCTTTTTGTCTTCATCGACTTCTGTCTTTTGCTTCTTCTCTTTGCCATTGCCTGCGCTGGACATGAGCATACCATCGTCCCACTGGCCTTGGTTCCATCCGACACTCTGTCCTTCTTGCTTAACCACGACTCCCGCGAACTTCTCATCGTAGTTTTTGACATCTCTGACTCCGTACTTGACATCTTTCTCGTCGTAGTGCTTTTTTTCTTTGTCTTCGTAATTTTTCGGGTCTTTTTCTATATAGGCGAAGGTATTCTTTCCGTGGTTTCCATCAGGCTGTGCTTTACTGGCTTCCTTGCTGCCATTGTTAGCGATGGTGTGTAGTTTGATGTGGCCTCCAGCGAGTCTCGCCAGGGTCCTGGTGACGGCGAGGCTCCTCTGGTCCCTGGTTGCCTTGACGAAGGAGGAAGGCGGAAGCACGTACGTGGGCACGAGCACGCTGCACTGCACGCAGAGTATGCACGCTAGGCTCGCCAGCACGAAGAAGTTGAGCATGGTTGCCTGGAAGAGATAAAAATAGCACAAATTAGCAAAGAGAAGCATCAAAATTAGTCAAAGACTGGAAGCATCGTGATTAAATAGATTTCTTGATTTCCGTGAAGGGTAATTTGGCAATGGGAAATTATTAAGAATAACATTTTATTTATATCCTAGTTTTCCATTTTTACTTTTTCTTTTGTGGAAATCGAAAGCGTTTTTTCAACTATTCATTATGGACTAAGTCATGATTGCAATTTTCGTAATATATGCACACCGTTTGTCTGTTATTTAGAGTTCCCACACAAGATGCGCCGGCCGTTTACGAAAGTGCATACGTTTATAACAACTGAGTGTAAAATTGATGATAGGTTAAATGTGGCATTTGATAGTGGCGATGCACGTTTCCTATCGTGTCCCACACACCAAACACCACACTCTAAACATCACACATTAAAAGTCGAATCCCACACGACCAAATCAAAAGCAATCATCATCAATCATCCTGACTACACCTCTTGTTAACCCTAATCTTGCCAAACTCACCAGCAAAGCACATGAAAATCTTATCCATAAATCAGAAATCTGTTTAACTGAAACAAAATCGTGTTTAGAGTCCAGATCTGAATGTCTGGTACTTCCCACTACTAGTAATCGCTAAATACACAATTCTTTACAAGGGTTTTAAGCCGTAGGTAAATACTTAACTATCGAAAGTGTCGTGCTGCAAATGATGTGATATAAATGATTATTTATTATTCACCTTGCGCGCATCCACAACATTACGGAGAAATTCACTTTCTTGGCTAGTCGTGACGAGAATTCCTGATGCTCAGATAAGAAGACTGACTCTTGAGTGAAACCTGTTATTTAATTGTAATCTGTGCGAATTATTTATTAAAAAAATATATTGATATAACTGTTAATATACTCATACCAAGGTAATCAAATCTGGTTAAGATACTATAACGTGAAAGCTTTGGTTTGTAAGTATTTTCGCTCGCCAAACAACTTTCAGCCCGCAAAGTCGGTTAATTTTCAATATAATATGGTTCATTGAAGTTTCAATTGGAAACAAGAAGTAGATATAGGTTAATGGCCTCCCACATTAGCGACAAAATTCTGGTATGGAGTTTGGTAAATTCTAGGTTTCAATTGAAGAAAATGACGTTTGAAACAACCAAACCTTAAAGCATGTATAAAATTAACACAGTAGCTCTTGGACCGTCCTGGTGTTAATGCGTTACAAAACTGCCACTTCCGGCATTACGCAAGGCTCGCTTTTTGGCCCATTCGTAATTTGTACCGGCGGTAATTATTAATATATCGCCGGTGTAATAATAATGCTAATGAACATTACTTCATTTCACTCTGTCTTAATTTTCGCGCTGCTGAACACATGTTGTTAGTTGTTACTGTAATGTCTTCTTATCATATTATCTCCAACAACATTATATTATATTGCATTATTATTTGTGAAAGTTAGTTCTCTGCGCGCTGTGCAATAATAACCTACTGTTTCTGAATCTATCGGTGGCTCAATTCGAATCGAAAGAACTTGAATAAGATTAAAAACAAAACCCAATAACTATCGAACATAGTGGTAGAAAGAAAGGATCGTCTTCCACGCCACTCTTTCTTGGCAAACATTCTTTACTTCATTCATTCTAACCATCAAAACCTCCCTTACTTAATCGTCCACTATCTGCGTTATAACGCAAAAATATCACCCATTTTTCTCATTCATTTTAATGTAGTTCTCGAATTCCTTTTCATGACCAAGATAAGGAAAAACTCGCAAAGAACTCGAGGAATGCCGACGTGCCTTATAAAAAACAGTTTACTTATGGCATGTTGATCATGATCTTTCTAGTTCTTACGTTCTTCTAAGATTAGTGACGTTGTACAACTATTACAGATAACGTACATAAAAATGTATGACGAATTTCTCCTTTACTCCGCTTTGGGATCATGACTCAAAGTCAATAAAATGACGAATACTCGATAATCGATTCCTTTTTTATCTTATTAATATAAGGATAAGTATTCGGTACCTTTATACTTGTTATTTGTTGAAGACACAGAAGCCCGCGATGACCACTTGTTGATTGATAGTAAATACTTGTTTCGACTGATGAAAAGCGATTATTGAAATTTTGAGAAAAACCGGCCGTTATTTTTGTTTTGACATTATTTTTAGTATTGAGGTAAAACACCCTTTCGTAAACAAGTCGGTGACTCTGCATTTTTCTTGTTGATTCTCGGAATTCTACTGATAATGTACGAATATTATTAGTTTTGTCCGTTTTTTAACGGTTTGAATATTTCAATATATTCTTTCTTCTTAAAAATATAAGAATGGTTATTTAATAGCTCCTTAGCCTATGATGGAAATTACTGTGATCTAGAAATTGCAAAAGGAATCAGCTGTTCAAATTTAATGACGCCAGAGTTAATAACAACAATTATAATATTTTCTCTTATAAGTATAAAGTTAAGATTAAATCTACCAAAATCTAAGATGATTTTATCGAAATTTCCTGTCTATTTAATGTATGAAGAAAACGCCGCGAATTCTGATAACTTTATTACGAGTTATTTTCAACAATTTGTATTTATTATTTGTGTTTTTCATTTTTGCCCGTTGCAACTTCTCAGTGTTTTTATCATTAACAAATTTTATCAATGGTCTATTATTTGCCGAAAGCAATCTACACATCGTTTATTTATTAACATACCATTGCAATTATTATTGCAGTTGGAACTTTTAGAAAAAAAATGTAAAATGATTTTGCAACGAAATTATTGTTGTATGCAATATTGCATTCAAGGTTGTTGATCGTGCATTGCAAAAAATACGCCTTTGGGCTTATAGCCAGAAACTTAAATCCTAACCGATCGACGAATAATTTGTTTGTTAAAACGGTTTTTTTCTTAACAAACAATAGTATGAGTAATTTTAATATTGTCTCTAATAATATGTTGTAGTGAACGGTGAATCCTTGAAAGTACTTCATGCGATTTACGGAAAGGTTTATAAGGACATTGGTAGAAGGGTGAATGATTGCTGGAAACTAATAAATGGAGGACTGAGAGTAGTAGTCAATTCAATCCACAATAGTCATGATACCGACTCTGAAACATCGAGTAAGGTATGTAACTCGCAGAGGAAGTATACAAGTAGACTGAAACGAGATCCCCGGGGAACCCCTGGTGCGATAAAAACCAAAAAAACAATGCACAAGTCTAAGGGAAGAAAAATATACAGCGATTGGAGAAAGGAGTATCAGTAGAATTTATAACAAAGCAATGGATAAAATAAAAAGTCGGGATGCTCTACGAAGATACTGCGCGATCAAGTGAATTAGGTACTTTACTTGAGGCATGTCAAGAGTCGGAATAATAGAATAGGAAGTATATGATGAATCCACCGAAATAAAGCTAGAGGTGTGTCTTTTGTGATCTCCTCTTCCTACCCATGTATCTTTCTTTTGCTTCTCTCATCGGAGGTTCAATATCATCAGGGCAATATTTATCCTGCAAGACTGCAGTCCAAATGAACCTATCCTATCTCTAATAATAATAATGATTTCTCATTCAGGTTAACATATTATCATTTTACATGCAACTCCATTACGCTTTCCAAACTCCGAGTGATATGCTATTGTTATTTCTGCTTTCAAAATTGTGGCATTACTTGTTTTATCCGAGAGTCTGCGGGCTATGGAGTATGGACTATGGTGGTCCGATTAAATGTGTATTTTTACGTCTGTCCGATACGCGGTATTATAACATTACGGTTTGTCGTTGTGAAACACGTTCTCTCGTGTCGCTATCCCGGACAAGGTCGTCGCTGGTTGAAGGTTGTCTTATTTTATATTTTAGTTTGTGTTTTTTTTGTTATTTAATTAATTCGTTTGCGTTTTGGTCCGCACGACCGAAATAGCGAGAGACATGTCCTATTATGCTAGTCTTACTATCAATGCAGCTGGGTTGAGAAATTATTCCGTGCTGTAAACGAATCATGCTTTTATCTCGGAGTGATCTAGTTTTTTTTTTATCAAATTGATCAAAATGTTTTAGTATTACCTACTGCTCGTTGAACTATTAAAAAAAATGAAACCACAAAAAGTAACGCATTCAAGAATGTAATTGAAATATTAAGCTATCTTTAACGATATTTATGGCAGAGCGTTCAGCTTCTTTACTCTGGAATCAGAGGTCGCATGTTCATTTGATTTTGCAAGTTGATGGGTTTTAAAAAATTATATGGGTTTCTTGACGTGATGAATTTGATAATTGACTTTTTACAGAATTAAAGTAAGAATATTTGGACTTCGTTAAAAAAGTCGAAGATTCCCTTGATCGTCCAGTTGAAAGACCAGCCACGGCAGCCACCATTTACAATCACAAAGCTGCTTAAAAGTCTCTCAGCGCTACAACATTCCACATATTGAAAATGCAATTGCCACATTGACTCAGGGAATTTTTATACAGAAAGGTGTTTTGATATGCCAATAAATTCGTAAAATTTTTGGCTTTTGTGGTCCAACTGTAAATAATAATTACGTATTTACATCAGGAGCAAGCTTTTGGCTTGAAAAATATTCCCCTTGATAATACTCAGTATTTTGCGAATATCTTTGATTTCCGCCAGTTCAAGCCGCACATTCTGCCGTTAAAGCCGCACATTCTTCGTCAATCTAAAATATGCATCGAGGGTGAAGTCAGGGTATGCAGTTGAGAGCAGTGCGCTCAGATTCAATCAGTGTCGGGACTGAGCGATTGCGCAACAAACGATAGGCTGGTCCCTGCAGTTATGAAAGTGCAGTTAGGTCCCAAAGGTGACTCGCCGTCAGCCCTGCCCATTGAGCCACTGCAAACCACTGAATAATTTAAATAATTTACCAAACAATCAGCGGTGGGATTTACTCTCTTTTACCAACCAACGGTACACATAACGGGTTTCGGTCGTATGCTGTTGAGGACACTACTTGAGATTTGTAATAATTCAACTTTGGTTTTGTTTTTTTTTCTTTGGTAATACATGCTATGGTATTATTATTGAATCAGTTCGCTTATATGGCTGTTTCTAGAGTACCTATTTAAGATTTATGCAATGAAATGTTTGAGTGACGTAAAATGACAGGTAATACAGTCAGACAAATTGTTTAGTAGAGCTAAACAAATATGTAAATTAATCATATGTTGCTAATTCTTCGGACCACCTACCCTTTCTGTAACACCTGATTTTCTAAAGATTGTTCTTCGTCCTTGATATATATTTGAGAAGTCCTGTGACCTCAATATTTTCACCTTTCTTTACGTCACACGTAACGTTTGCAAGAAGGTTATAAGTTTTTACTATCAGCGAAATTCCTTTAGTTTACCCGACGGTATTGTGAAGTTTATCTTAACTAATAACAATACCTCCATGAGTTAAACTATTTATTCACTGACCCCAAATTGAACTTAGTAAACAACCGCGGCACGATCAACACATCAAGCCTGTCAAATTATTGTAGCAGTCATCAGTTCCTATTCCGGAAGAATTTCAAGTGTTGATACTTAGAACGGCCCTAGGGGCTATTAAAGGCATTGTCTCTTGAGGTCCCAACATTAGTTCGTAGACAGCCGCAGAGGTCGTGACTGGCGCGGGTCTAGTAGAGCAAGGTCTGGCGAGCCCATTTTTTGACCTCCCGCCTATTAAAATTAACCTCTGACTGTGTTAGTCAACTAAATGCAACGCCTTTTAAAAAAAACTTTTTATTCGCTTTGGAGCAAGTTAAGTTATTGCGGATGTAAATGTAAATCTATTAATGCTACATTTCGTGGGTATTATTGTTTAGAATGTTTTAGTGATTATAATCTGCTAATAAATACTACCCGGTTTCATCCGAAATTTAAAACTTATTGAAAATAAACAAAAAATTGAAACGTATCGCATATTGTGTAATTTTTGACAGTTGAATGCGTCATTTCAAAGCTTCGTAACTCATTATGGAGGTGAAAATAATTTTTGCTTTGAACTAGAAATTCCGGATAGAGGTTTCTGTGCAAGTTTCATGTTGTTAGAGTTCACTGTTCTTAGCAAGTTTTTAGCACGATATAATGTACAAGGTACTAAAAATAGATTTTCCGGTGTGTCAGCACTTAAAATGGCCCTACACTTAGTATGATAACTCAAGAAATACTATATATTATGATTTATCTGTAAATTCTTGGGCAGCTGGGAAAATGTATAAGATAATGAGTTATGACAAAAGTCCCCATTTATACATTCTCAAATGGAATTTATACATAAATCAATCGTGATATTTCTTGCTTTAGCAGACTACCATTATATTTCAGGGTGCTGACCGTTAAGATCTCAGTTATGCACATTCCAATGCAGGCTTTTTCCAGTCTACTTTATACTCGATTCATTCATTCCAATACCTTCTGTGAACATTTTATCCTTATCGACAGAAAAAATGCACACCATATGTGTCCAAGTGTATCTTTATTTTGCGAAATGCACCATAAATTTATTTAAAAGGTACGGAATGTCACTATTCGACCATTGGGAGGCATTCCCAAAACATTTTATTGGTACCATCTGAAACTTGGAGGCAACCTTAGTTGAGAAAAACTATTTTTAACAAAATTCTTGCACAAGTATTAGATTTCTAAGTTTCAATCGAAACTACTGTAATACAATTCGGAAAAAAAATTGAGACTTATTTCTTTTTCCCTTACTAAATGTAAGTACATTTTTCTATAGCGATATCATCTTTTAATTGCACCCCACGGTTGAATTTGGCAGCCTCCTCTAGTCTGGAGCTCCAAAATAGCTGAAAAACCCTCGATTCTGTGCACAAACAGTACGTTTGAAAGATTCTCCCATCTTAACAAACGGATTGCAATCTTTAGAGCGCAGGTGTCAGGTGAGAATGCTATCCTTGTTCTACCGGTATTTCAATGGAAGATGTTTCGAGGAATTAGCGTCATTGTTCCCCTCGGCACTGGTGCATAGTCTGAAACACGCCAAACGCGCGCCCGACATGCGTATACAGTTGACATTAATTATCACATGAGAACGGGTCGCTTCTTCAACTCTATCTCGAGATTAACAGATTTGCCGGCCTCTGTACTTCCTCCTTCCTACAACATGGGTCTCTTCAAGACCAATGATCATTCCTTCCTCTCCTCAAAAGTTCACACCAATGTTCATTCCTTCCTCTCCACACAGCTTCAGATCCTCAGATGACATAAGCCTTCAGGGAATTTATTTTCCTCAGGGCCTCCTGTATGAAATTAATGAAAAAACCTACGGATCGTTCCACTATATAATTATTGATTTCAACTTTAAGCGCTCGTAAATTTTCACTTTTAAAGCTTTAAAACATCCCTTCAAATTGGCCGCATTTTGGTCAGCGAACGCTCGAGGGTGTTTGCAAATTGGCCAAAATGAGGCCAAAACCGCTCCAATGGGTAAGCGAATAAAAATAAATTGAAATTCGTCATATTTGACTGGAGGATCTTTAATTTTGATTGGCCTTAAGGTCGTTGGAATCAAATTCGATTTAAGCTTATTAATACTAAGCGTATACAATTCAAAGAAATCAATTTAAATACAGTTCGTGTGCGATTTTGTACTCAATTCCATATGCTACTTCATCTGTGAAAGATTTCATCCCATTGTGTTTGTTTGCGGGCCAAAATGCGTCGGCCGTGTGAGTGAGTCTCCGTGCTTTTCAACAATGGCAGTGATCATTATTTGATGAGATCAAAGCCTCCGATATTCTTAGCCCGCAGCCCGCAGGGAATGGCTCAATTACAAAATGGAAATTTGCGTCTCTTAACCCGCTTTATTTTAGTTTATGGTGCATTATTGTGAATTTGAATAATGGCCAATTTAGTGAGAATTACATTGATTATATCTCGATTGTTCAATTAACTGATTAATTTCGAGTAACGAAGTTTTAAAAAAATATGCACTTGGGAATTTAACCAGATTAAATACTCGTAAAAAGTAGTTGCATTTAATTCTGTGTATTTAAACAACTCAATTTATTTAAACTTTCCAAACGTTTTTAATACCACGAGGGAAGGGATGAGAAATGTGTAGGGGAACTTGTTTGTTTATCGAAAACTTACTGCTCAACCATCTGTAATTAGAGCCTGCGGCATTCCCACCTGGGGTATGCTGTGAGGCTGAAGGTAGTGAGAAGGGGAAGAAGGTAAGTAGAGAGGGAGGTGAGGAAGTTCCTGGGTAATCAGATCTGGTCACTAAACGCTCTACCACGGCTAAAGCCATTTCAAGCAACGTTTCAATCCTGAATGGTGGTCTTATACCAGGGCGGTGCTGGGAATATCTTCCACCCTAGAACGTGCCGCAAATATACGATAAATTATTTTTATTGAAAATTATGACATAATCTAAACATGTTTAGATTATGACCATACTTATGTTAAATTTAATTGGTTGATTTGTAAGAATTTTGAAATCGAAAGTTTTAACTTGTAACAGTGCATTTTAAAATTTTAATCTTATCAAAATTGTACTGTTTCCAGAATACATTGAGTGTTGTAATCTTTAATGAAGTGCTCACTTTCTTTTGCGGGTGATTTTGCACTTTTTCAACTCATTGCCCAAATTACACACTTCACTTGTGAAAGTAAAACATCATGCAGCTACTTAATACTTTTCCGGCGAACATTGTCAAAAAAATCATTGTTATCTAATGATTTAAAATGTGCATAGACGGTTCAAACCCCAAAAACAGACAATTAATCGATTTGGATAGAAATTCTTTGACATTTGGATAACAATAGACATCTAAGCAGAAACATGGAGCCGTTGGGAGTGGAATACACCAATATCTGTAGGAAATGTGAAGAAGTGAAGAGAGACAGTAGGCCTAACAGGACAACACTTATCCCAGGAGATCTGTTTTTGGAAGTTGAAAGCAACTCAGCACAAATCGCAAAAGCGTCTATAGAAAATTTGAAGAGGGTGAAGAAGCAGTCATTATTCTATGATGGCAATGTTCAGCCACGATGAAAAGAAGGTTTAATTACCTGGGGAGTTGAATACCGTGTTACGGAACCAAGAGACATTGTCAAACACCCAATGAGAACCCTTGTGAACTTTAGGTACTGGGCTACTGTTGAAAGAATTTGGTGAAGCATGTGAGAGCAGACTGGAAAATAATAATTATTAAAACTTGGACAGCCAAGTAGGAACTGTGCCACAGGATCAGTGGCAACGTGTGATAGAAAAAAAACTATCATCGTCGGACAGCTAAATGATATGTACATTTTCTTACTCCAAATATGCATAGGAATCGCTGGTTAAAATCTTTCGTGTGCTATCTCTACATATTTGATACCATTTGCAATGTATCTGATTCGAACTGCGTTGGTATTTGGTTCTGTTTGCATTCAGCACCGTCTGTATATTGTACGTTCATTTGAACATATTATCATTGCTGGGTACTTTGCTGGGCAGGTATATATATTTTAGTTTCTCCTTTCGGGGCTTGCGATTGGCCGGCGGCGCGGGCGGAGGTCGTGACTCGCTGTCGGCTTCGTGATCCAGTTGCCGAGCTGGACCACTGGCACCAAGGCACTGCGGCACTGTAGCACTGCATAGTGCCTAACCCCACCGGCACCGGTGTCGGCCGACACCTTATTTATACTTGCCTGACAAAAATTAATTACTCTTGGAAAAGATGTTCAGAAGTGTGGTGTACTTCAATCGCAGCGTTTGAGATTATTTTAAATATGTTCGGGAAAACTCCAACAAAGATCGAAGTTTGTCGACATTACAAGTTGCTTTATTTACGTCATCCTAAGGTTTATATTTTAATATATCCTAAAGTTATTCTGAAGCTTGGGGGACCCGACCTTATGGGAGCCCAGATGTCTGTCATGTATCATCGGCTATTTCCATAGCCGTTCGTGCAATAGACACGAAAGACGATAGTCGACACTGAGGTACTACTTAACTGACATCTGTTGAGACACCTAAAAACTACATATAAATATCTACATTATCGAATTCTGTTGGAGGATGTTGTAACTACATGCGTAATCCTATACACCACGAGAAACCGTAAAGAAACGTAAAGAAATGGGGTATCCTGATCGGAATGAACTTGAATCTCAAACCATGGCGTTTATTTGGCTGCGAACTCAGATGTTGTTTAAAACGACACAGAGACCACCATTTACCATCAAAATGCTTCTTGAAATCTATGTTTGGTGACGAAATCTGAATCGCCAAGTACTTCCCAACTTTTCTCTTCATTCCCATGTCTTTATCCATTAGCTCTACATACCCAAAGCATCCAAACGACCCTTTCTTAATCTTACTCATTACTCTTCTATTAGCCTTGCATACTTTTCGGATCTCCACATTTTTCACACGGTCATACACGGTTTTAGCATACATGCGCCTCAGGGACCTACTTTCTACAGCTACAGCATTTAATCTACGTGCTTCGTTCCTCCGCCAGTTCCATGCCTCTCTGCCATATATTAGGTCAGGTACCAGCACTCCATAACGAACTGCTACATTTGCTTCTTTGGAAACTTTACACCATTCCTCAAAATGTGAATGCCATAGTTTTCAGCTTCACCTTCTTTTTTTTCTACAAAGGATTGATATCATTGAAAGCCCAAATTCAAGTCAAAAACTTGTAAATTATCAGATCCACGATGATGTGTCATTTCTATCATATCATGATTTAACTGTGAAATTGGCTATACATAATAATATGTAAAACATTGTGCACGAAATGGGTTATCTCCGACTAGTGTCCGCCCCGGGACACAAGTCGCCATGCTCGAGAAATGAACGCAAATTATTCCGTATTGCGGAATCGTAGAAGCTAATTATGTAAATTGGAATCATTTTTAACTGATCACCGCCCAAGGGAAATTAGTAATGTTGTGCTTATTTTAAAATCTCGCTCGTTGGCCAGTTAATACTGATAACTGTTGCTTGGTTAGTTCTGTGGCTCGTGCCAGAATAATCGGCTTCTTCTTCATATTAAATATCGGCCACTTGAAAGGTGTTTGGTTACCAAAAGTAATTTAAAATCACAAGAAGGTCATAAAACTGTACAAAATAATGATTATGGTGAAAAAAAGGGTTTGAACCTATGCTATCAAGTACTAATTATTGTCAATAGATGTCTCTGTTGCTACCATTGATTTATCAATAACGCGATAGTAGTAATTTTTTGTTTTACCCCTGGAACCACTTTATTTTGTTTATGATACAGAATTAAATCCTTTCATCAACAACAGCTTCAGACCAAAGTGTCCTACTGTTATATTGTTATAAAGGAATTGATTGGATATTGAATGGGATTAACCTATGGAAATTGGATGATATGACTTGTGCGTGCCTGGAAACTTCACCACGACTTTTTCAAGATAAGAGGAATTGTGCTACTTAGATAACATTAAAACTTTGTTGTATATTTGTTTTATATACCGGTTTTCCAAATGTTAAGAATGTAAAAATAAGAAAGCTTTTAAGTACTGTAAATGGATGATGATTAATCTGCCGTACAATAATAATAATAAAAAATTGAAAATTAATTACTTTGGGATTACTTAACTTCCTAAATGAAACAGTACACCTTTTTGTATCTACACCACTTTAATTTAAGATCAATTAAATTGTTGTACACAAAGTTACAGTGTGCAAGCATAAAGGTGTCAGTTCAAATGGGTGTTTAGACGCAAGTTTTTTACGGCGTAACTGTTTTTTATCGCTATATATTTACACCTGGTGAATACACACATCCGCGCGGCGTAGAGCAAGTACCTGCTGGCACACGCACCGCGTGTTTCACGTTATAATTGCAGAGCACACAGCGGTGGGGCTTGGTTATGGAGCAATAATGAATCTGGCGCAAGCGTGCTTTTTAGCACTTAGGAGTGCCACTTTTCTAACAGTGACAATGTGTCCAAATAAGTGCAATGGAAGAGTGAGTTACAAAAGATTGGCAAACAAACACACAATGGGACAGCTCATACGAGGCGATGGAAATGGGGGGAATGAAAGCATCATTTCTTCTGTCTGAGATACAGAGGTCGTAATTAGTTGAAGCTTGTTTTAGCCTGACACCAAATTAACAGTGTTTTTATGTCCACTCTGAAACATGCTTTAATTGTATTTGGATATGATTTTAGATTTTCACGGCCAAAAGTATTATCGTGATTAATTTTTGGGGTATCGTGCCGTGTTGCGGTATCTCCTTCTTTAGCCAACGTTTCGGACAGCTTTACAGTGTCCATCATCATTAATTGAAACCGGCCATTACTTTGGATTTGTTCCTGAAGTCCCGGGAAGACTCAAAACGCACAAAGCACGCCTGATTACGGAGGCAATTGAAATCCACTGTAACGTTTTCTGAAACGTTAGCTAAAGAAGGAGGTAGCGCAACACGGCATAATTTCCCAAAAATAAATGACGATTGTGTTCGTTTTTGTGTGATAATCGCACAACAGTTCCAAGAGTATCCCAATAGTGAGTCTATGGTATCCCAATTTAGGGTATGTTGTAAGACTTGGACGGAGTGGTGATGGTAAGGAGATGGGGTGGAGGAAAGTTTGAAAGTACCTGGATATTTAGATGTGGTCAGTAAACACGCCATTATCTTCGATTCTGATTGATGGTCATTCACCAGGGAGATTTTGAAAGTGTTTCAATTATTTTTCCCGCTTTTTAAACCTGCAACTTCTCGTTTGAATGCCAAGAAGTATACCGTTCCACCACTGATTCACCAGGGAGATTTTGAAAGTGTTTCAATTATTTTTCCCGCTTTTTAAACCTGCAACTTCTCGTTTGAATGCCAAGAAGTATACCGTTCCACCACTGAAAATTTCAAAGATACGGTTGCTTTAGTATACCCCTATGAAATATCCAAGTAAGTAAATTTGCATCTACGATTGCTCCAGTTTTGATAATTAATAGTTCAAGTAGCAAGTATGCTACATTTAAAAATGTATCTTAACTCACGGAGGTCATCAAAGGCAATAACTTCCAACTAGAAGCATAAATACCAGGTCTCAGGTGTGATGAATACTAACACCTATCATTAATTAGATAATATTGTGTGCGCGCGCCCGGCACGCATTACGTAAAGGCTAATCGCTTAATATAACTGGTAATATTCCTAAGATTTATCTTGTATAATAACTCGTAATTAACAGGTAAGAGCTTTGTCTTGGCTACGAATCAACAGAATGCTTCAAAGTCACTCCATATTGCCTTGTGATCTTACCCATGCAACACAACAATGAGATAGATTGATGGTTGATCCGGTCCATTTGGTATGTTTAATATCCTAGCGTTCAACTTTTCAAGGTTCACCTGTTTTATTTTAAAGGAGATATATAATGTAACAATTGTTCTTTTTCTTTGGTCAAGGTGTAAGCATTAATACACATGTTGAGCATTTACGACCATCAATCAAAAATTCTTTGATATGGTGTTTCTGTTAATTGTTTGTTTCGAGCTTAAATCTTAAATCTTTGCACTTTAACGTCACGATTTTCAGCAAATCTTGTAAATATATCCACTATTAAAGCATGCACAAACTTGGGTACATGGATTAACTGATTCTCGCAACAGGGTGCGCCCAGCAATTATCGTCTATCATTTCATTCTCGTTTTGCTTGTTTGTGTAAAAACGTTTGATTTACCTATTCAAAATGATAGGAAGTGTTGTATCGAACTTTCGATGCCATTAAATAGCTGAACCACTTGTCTACGCTGTTTGTAGCTGGTCCGATTACAACCAGATGCCCGGGGCTATCTCGGTGGCGCAACAGTGATCTCATTCAGGGATATGCATTTAGTCTTGCAAACGAGTTTTCCTGTTAAGCAGACCTTTTCGTTTACATTCCTAGCAGTCTGGATTTATAATAATTAAAGTCTTCATAAGACTATGACGAACATTCTTGTGTTGTCTACATTGTTTGCGTGACTCAAGTTTTCTAAGTTCCCTTCACGTTCTTTCGATGCGGGAATGTCGTATTGAATCGTGGTTTGTTTCAATTGTTGATCTGTCTCTTAAACATGACTTAATCGACCTCTATTTTTATTATTGGTATAGGAATAAGTCTACATAGCTTCTATAAGAACTCATTGTGTAATATTCCCAATATTGTCTTCTTATTCCTTACTTTAGCCCAGTTCCTTTTAATGAAGTTTAGCAGGGTAGGTATGGTAGTTAGCTGTGATGGCAGTGTCCTTTAAGAGTACTGCGAGTTCCATTAGTAAGTTTCTATTCATATTGAGTTTGCTCGTTTAGGGTTTGGTTAGGCCCAAATCCATTCTCTGAAATAACAGTGCCAAACTAGAGCATTCAGATGAAATTTTCTTGAATGGTTGATTTCAATAATATCAACTTGCAAATTTCACAACGGCATATCACATTTCCCACCTGTCGTAACAATACAGTGCAACGGCAACTCGTCGTTGTATCTCCGTCACGATCTGTATTGCGTTCCATCCTTAGTTGTCTCTGCCCATCAATAACAAGTGGTATCTAAGCAGCAGTGCGCGTGGCCAACACGCGACCGTCTGTTGAAATCGCTTCCATTTATTTGGCCGCTGTCTTTTGCTCTATTCAAAGTCGTGCCTCGCTTGGAACAACCAACTACAGCGGCCGTTGGCGAGTGGCACTTAGTCGAAACCACTTCACGTTTCTGTACTACTGTTACTTTTGATTGTTTATCGATCTCCTTTGACCTCAGATTACGATTTAAAATCGTTCCGATAGACTTTTAGTACTTAACTTTGTTGAGCTAATCTTTGATTTTAGGTCATTATTTTATTATGACAAATGCAAACATGGTGCCCTCTTTCATTTGTCCTAAGATAACTTTATCTTATAAAGAGCTGAACCTTATTATTTTTCAATTTCTGGTACGATTAGATTATTCAAACTGTTGACGAGTATCATTATTGCACTTGTCACATAGTTTGATCCAAGACAATAAACTTTTTAACGCTTTGCTCTTCCGCTTTACCTTTGTATAATTTAGTATTCATCGCATTTTGCTTTTCTACATTTGTGGTCCAAATTGTATGGCATTCTACGATTACTTTGTTGCGTATATTCTCGTCTTGAGTTTTTTTTCTTCACTCCGAGATAGGAAATACTGCGAGCTACCATATAATGGACTATTTTGCTCTTGTTTGAGGCTGTTATTTTATTGCCATTCGTATCACCGAGTCGTGATACAATCCATTTCCTCCACGAACCGCCAAATCAAGAAATAAGTGATTAATAAAAAATAAACTAATTTTCAAATCCAGCATTCTTGCTGAGGTATACTTTGACCTTTAAGCTCTTGTTCGGCTGCCGTTGTTAATTCAGATTTATCTGCGATAACTTGTTTTATTGTTGTTAATTAATTGGACCTTGAACAGATTTGACGGATATTGCACTTATTATTATCTCGTGGACTATTGCTTTTTGATTTTTACCGTTTTTTGGGTGGTTATAATGTCTAATTCGAACATTTGAACCCACGACTCATTAAATTAACATGGCCAATAACTGAATATGGCACCGCATTAAATTTTACGCTAGTCTTAGCTTTATTAGGATATTTCATGCAGGCTTTCAAGGTGACTATGGTTCCTCATGGCAGACCTTGAAGAAGTTGACCAAAAAACAAATATATCTGTTACCTATATTTAGTTAATATCTGATACCTATATTTAGTTAATATCTGATACCGCGCCGGACAAAGCTGTGATACGTTTTCCCAGCTTTCGCTTTTATGCAACTTACGTAATGTAAAGTACAGTAGCCTCTCGATTTACTCGTGTTTAGATTAACCGGATAATACAATTTGAAAATTTAGATTTTTAAAAATTGTAAAAAAAAGTGTAGTTTTGCGGAGTTGTTCTGGGCTGCAGCGATCATGTTGAAGATTACTTAGTAGAGGGAACCAAAATAATTACAATTAATAAGATTGTTCGTATCGGCAATTATTTCGCATTTGCACCAACTACTGTTCAGCAGTTTAAACCTGATTTTGTTAAAACATATGAACTTTTGCTGAATTAGATTTAAAACACCGACGACACGGGGTTGTACTGGAAATGAGAGGAAAATGTGCGAAAATTATTTTTATATGGTTTGATTTTGATCTTTGTGTATATTTAAAAAAAATTGAATGGTGTTTCTTAGAATATAGATGAGTATGTCATTTTTTAGGTACTGTCAACATGCCTATCAATATATTTATATTTTTATAAAAATGCAAACTTAACTTATTTATATCAGCCAATATGTCGAAAAATCCTCCAATCTGTCAAAAATATTTATAGTACTAAATAAAGTTTTTTTTTTTTAAATATACGTGTTTTAAACATGTTTTTTTGGCACTCTCGTAATTTTATAGTTTAGTGTAATTTTTATGTGTGTTATTTTATGCCTAAACCGAAAAATCCATTTGGTTGGAATTTTTTAAGCAATCTATCCCATTACATCGAGAGGTTCTTGTGTTAAGGAATTTGTAATAGTGTACAAAAGTGCTTCGAGCAGCAAGTATTGTCCGCTTGTTCGAGTATGTATCGACTGATCGGATATTATGGCATATTAATAGCGGCAATTGAATATCATTACGCTAACATACCGTATGCAACATGTGCTCATTTCATTGTCGATAATGACGATAATCGGATAACCGCTTCGATTATTATTTCTAACGATATATCTGGAAGATATCTCTTATTTAATATTGTGATAGAGCGATTCTCACAGACTATTAAATGTCTACATTTTAATAAGGCAAAATCATTTGATACTCAATTTTATACTTTTATTTTAAAATTATTTTTGTTATAAACGTGTTTTAAAAAAGCTGTTTGGTAAATTCCTCCAAATTGACTATGTTTTTAGTTGTTAGAGAACAAAAAATACGTTTATCGTGATTTATTTTTGCGGTATTATACGGTATTATGTCACCTTCTTCTTTAACCAGTGTTTCGGACAGCGTTACAGCGTCCATCATCAGAGCAGATGTATCTGACGTGGGCAGATACATCTGCCCTGTTTAGTCCATAACGCCGTCTGTTTAGTCCATAACACTAACGCCGTCCGAAACTTTGTCTAAAGAAGGAAGTAGCGCAACACAGCACAATATCCCATATAATACTTTTTTAGCCGTGAAAAAACTGTGAACTTGACGTCACGAAATTTGCACATCTTTTTGTTTGGAATTTAGGTTGGAGTTAGTCCGCTTGACTGTCAAAAAGTAAAACACCTTATTTTATCGATTTTGGAAAAGTGGTTTGAAACCGGTTAGTAACTGGTAAGTACTACTAATTACAGCGTAGGTAGCTATGTTGATGCAATTTCACTACATATTTTCAGTTTTCTTTTGTTTTGTAGCCTAGTGGAAAATGCGTCGTATTCCAACCAAAGCATTGCGGGTTCAATCCTCTGCTAGCTAAGTACGTATTTCATCATTGCACAAGCAACCTTTTTTTTCGCTTATAATAACGGATGTACGAGGAATTCAAATATTATCAGTTTTTTCGTAATCCGAGAATGTTAACCTTTTTTTTCAAGTAAAAAAAAACATCCATCCATTACGCCAATTTGTACTTAAATCGATAAAGTTTTAATTGTTTCAATTATATCGCCAATAGCGTGCACACTGCACAGGTATTCCTTCAGAGAACTATTTCTAAAAGCGGTGAAAGGACTGCCGGTGAATTCCACCACAAGAGATATAAATCTGCTATCTGCTGGCTTATGTACAACAATATATATTATACCGGGTAGCATATTTTTGTATATATTATATTATATGTTAGTGGTGTTGCCAGGTGAGCGCGCTGAGTGCCCGAGAGCGCGCATTCCGTGCCCGCCGTTGTTGGGAAAAATGCAATAGGCACGCGGAACCTAAAACCGGAGCACCGCGCTGTCCGCTACAGGGACTCTAAAACGTCTATTGTAATATTTGACAAATGCGAAACTTGTAAATTTACTGAAATTTTAATTGGTAGAAGGTTCTAAAAATAATACGTTTCCTCAGAAACGACAAATATTACCATTTCTAATTTGACAGATATTTTTTTTCAATAAAATGGTTGAAATATGCGTTACTGGTAAAAAAGGCCCAAATATGCATTATGGAAATGATGTCTAGTTATAAGTTAAACGTAAATAGACTAATATAACTAACTAACTAACCATTACGCCGTTTCCCCGCAGGGGTAGGCAGAGAGGACAGACAGCACACATTCCTTGCCTCGTTTACATTCATACATTCTCTTCTATTATTCTGACTCTTGACATAATATAGGTTTAGATTAGACTAATATAGGTTTTAATTATTCAAAAACAGCGCAGAATCTCACACCTCATCTATCGCGGGTCGTTATTTTAAGTTTTTTTTAATGCGATTTTAACCCTTATGTATACAGAAAATGTGTGAAGGTCAAGGTCAGAATTGTATGCGCCAATATCAATCTAGGACCTAGGTACTATTTGATTATTGTAGCTACTCTGAATTAAAATAATTCATCAAGGTAACTTCCGGCTGTTTTTCGGAAGAGCATCCAACGTTTAACATTGTTAAATCGTTTGTTTCTAACACTGTACTTTCAGAAAACATCAATACGATTCTATAAAATGTCTTCAGCCACCATTTTCAGCACCTAAAACTGAACGAATGCGTAATAAAATAAAAAAAACTACCTAATCGAGTGTCACTTTGACGGTTCATCTCTTAAGGTGCCTGTAAACGATCAAATTTGTTTGTCAAATTTTACGTTTGCTCGTCACGTGTTTGATGAGCAAGGCCTGGCAAGGCCGCAGACGTTCAAATGAAGTTTGTCAAATATTAGTTCATTTATTTACAGCTTTCGCCGGGAATTGTATTTTGACGTTTATTGTATCCGGTCTGAAGTGAGGTGAATAGTGAAATATTTTGTATTTTTATCCATATAGTCCCAAATATAACGTCATTGTATAGTCCCTGCATTTTACTTTCCACAGTTGAGGCAGATCACGATATATAGATATAAAATGCAATAAAAAGTCTCTTTCGCTTATAATATTCGATGACGCAGCACTCTACATAGTGATGGCAACACGAAACTGACGTTTGTTTGATAAACACCCCCGCAAACGTTCAAACATGTTGTCAAATATCGTTCAAACTTTCCCTCAATCAGAATTTCTGACAAACACGTCAAACACGTAGTTTATTTGACAAGCACATCAAACAAGGCCGTAGACGTTCAAATAATTTGACAAACACGTAAATTTGACAAACAAATTTGATCGTTTACAGGCACCTTTAGCGAAGGTTAATCCTTGCAAATGGAAAATTTCACTGGTGATAGTGCGTTTGAGCTGAATTTTAATTTGGTGTCGCTCAGTTATATCGGTGAAAGCTACAGAGAAAAGGAAACAAAGGGAAAATCTTACATAAATATTCTTCAGCGAACGCGTAATGTGTTATATCTTTTTCACTTGTTCTCAGAAACCGATGTAATTGTGTCTGTACAGAATTGCAAATCCAATAAACTGCAATACATAATTATTAACCTTAAAGCTCTAGTCTGCGTGATTGAAAACTTCTGTCACCATGGGTTGGGTCCATCGACCAAGTATTATCTTATATCGTGGTTGGATCCCTTCTCTTTACGATACACACTACTGCTTACTTTAGACATATATACTAACTATTGTTACAGTTATTTATAGATTATTATTTATTTATACACCGTGCACAATAGGAATGCCGACGACAAAGTTCGGCGAAGCGGGTGGGCCAGACCGGTAAAGAAAAAACTTCGATCCGTCTAAAACTTTGTAAAAAAAAATTGTCTACGTTATGACTCGTTGGAATTCCGAACTATATAATTCTATTGTATAACAAATATTTAACCTTCGTTGTTGTGTTTTCTTATACGTCTCAAGTATTTATATTAGTTTTTAGCCTTGGTAATCATATTTCTTATGAATATGTTCGGAAAATTGTTGACATTACAACAATTTGGGTTTGGAAAAAAGTTAGTAGTGTTGAACTTTAGGTGACTATAACCTCACAATAATTCACCTGTTTACTGTTTAGAGCCAAGGGATTAATTAAAGCCACTAGGTTGGGCGTCGTCGTGAGGTAGGCTAAGGAAGGGGTTGTCGTAAGGGATTTGTTCACCCATGTCGCCCAGGATGAATTGGGGAGAAAATACGAATGCCGATAGGTCGTTTTTCACGAACCAAAGATTGAGTGTAGAAGCCACTCTTTCTCATGCTCCTGTCATAAACAACGTGGCTGAACACCCCAAAAGTTGACAGTCGTGATTGACAAATTTTTTTCTGTTGATTATTGTCGTCAAATGTCACGGATTAGGGTTTTCCCCGGGGTAATAATGGGACTGTAATTTAACGGTTTGCTAGACATGTCGTGTTTTGTATTATTGTTTGTTTTGTTATGAACACAATATGATTGAATAATAATATTATGTACTGCAGGCGGGATATAATACCAAATCAACAAGGTGGATAAATCAAATACATTATCCCAATCCCACTTTACCCATGAGACGGACCTCATCGCCTTATTTTAAAATCACCAAAAAAATGCATCAATATAAAAAAAAACTAACACCAATTCGCAACGGCCATCAATAACCCGACCTACAACGATATATTATAACATTTCTGTAGTGTATGTGAATATGTATGTAGTTTCAATGTCTCTCAACAGATGTCGTCAGTGTAGGTAGTTATACGCAGTTTTAGTATGTCTCAACAGAGGTCAGTAAATTGTACTATACGTGAGAGTACTGAAACTGTTGATAGCCGATCATATCCGATCTCCAAGTGGGCACCTTCAGTGACCATTTCCCTTGCTGGAGATTGACACCGAGCATCCTTTAGAACGGACGTTAAGTCCAGTTAAATATTCATTGTAAATAAGACGATAATAAACACGACTCCTAATCTAGACGAACCGCAGTATTATTGAAACTTCCGATCATCAGAGTTCTATTGGTTATAATAAAGAACAACAAGTACACAACAATTTCTATTCAATAATTATATTTTTTAATCGTTTTTCGACGTAACAAAATATAAAATGAGATAGTAGAGTAGGTACTAGATCGTTAATTATTATATCTGGTTGTCCAGTTCTAAGTATAAGTTTTATTAATCTTTCATTATTGCGGACCTACCCGGATGTCATTATTATCACTGCGATATAGTTTTTGTGTTCCGAGTTGCCATGTCCTGTAGCAGATATTATTATTAATGATAATTAATTAAAGTACCTACGCGAGAAGTTGTTAACCTGCCTAGAGCCTGGTGACTAACACCAACATCCAGTACCTGCCTATTATTACGGTGACTGGAGTCTTGCAGCGGCGGTTCGTGGTCTTTTTATTTTAGAGTTCAATCACTGATTTAAGAGAAGAAAAATAATGCAATACAATGTCTCTTACTACATTAGCGACTAGAGTTTATTCACAAACACATTTGAAGATCTATAGTTGAAGAAAACAATTACTTTGTTGAACTAATCACAGTTTACAAAGATATCTGTTTTTGGACTGAAACTTAAGCGCAAGCATTGGAAATCCCACGTAATCTGTCACTCTAAACTCTAAAGGGTACGATGAATTTCGTATGAGTTCAAACTTCCCGTGTTCCCAATAGTATATATTCTTACAGCCGTTGTGTCCAACATTTTCGGATGATTAATCCGAGTGAAGCTGAGCCTAGCGCCTTGCGCCGCTAAGCTAAGGTATGTTAGAAAAATGCTCCATTTTAGCTGTGTCCAACAACTTGATCGTAGCGCTCGGTGTGTAGCCCCATTTGCTTTCGTACACCAAAAAATGACGTCAAGTTAGCAACTTTACATGTTAAATTAATACCGAAACGTTAATTAATTTTATTTATTATTAATACAGATATTTTATTTTAAATAGTGTAATACATAAACCGACATTTTACATTTTTAAAACAAACGTATTTAATATGTTAAAAATAAGGTGTTAATTGACTTACTTTTTTGTTTACGTGCGTTTGAAGTTTGACATTAGAATCAGTTGAAATTTTGTATTCAAAATGGACAAGGCGAAGCGTTCGAAAAATTTTACCCCAAACGAAAAAATGAAACTTGTAGACCTAGTTACCTCGTCGCAGGTCATTTTGTCGAAAGCGACAGGTGGCCCAAACTACGCTACGCTTGTAAAATCAAAAGAAGCTGCTTGGAATGACATTGTCCTCGACAAGTGCTAATTATATTCCACATATTATTACAAAAATGACACTCGAATAAGTCAAAACTTTACCTTTCGCTTGCGTAAGTTAAATTATCTTCTACTTGGCTCAAAACATATAAAAAAACACGCTTTTGTCATCCTAAAGCGGTTATAAAAATCGCCGTCATTTAATACTTCCATAAAATTTATATCGGCATCTTGCCGCCGCCTATATAATCCAATATTATCGTCAACCATAATCACTATATTCAATATAGGATTCATATTTCAAATTGAAAAACCAAATAAAAAAGCCGACAAAAGAGTGAACTGATGACAGATAATTACGATAATTAATTGACATTGACAGCTCGATTGTTTTCGCGGATTTTTGTTCGCTCTGTTGTCAGTTTTTATAAGTAGGTCTTCCTTAGCAACTTTAATCCACCCGGCTACCTTCCTTACATTTGAGTGTGGTGGGACGATCATTGTGTTTCGACACAGCGTATTTGGGCATTTGAGCAGGGCTGAGCGGAGATCTCGGCTGAGCATAGGTTGGACACAACGGCTGTTAGTATCTCTGCTCAAAATGTCAATTTATGCTTTACATTGTTTAGATAAATGGCGTCTCACCACCAGATACAATTGTTATGTGCGAATTATCCCTTTAGGCCCGAATTATCCCTTTAGGCCCGTTAATTAATGACGCGCTGTTAAAAGTGTAGTGTAACAAACCATCTAATTGTTGTGCAGATTTCCGAGCGTACATTGATTAATTCTTTGATCTCGAATACTTTTTCATTTTTTCGTCTCTTACTAAAAGGGAGAGGGAGGGATGCTGTTGTTAGTCTTCACCCTGCCGCTCAGGCTTAAAGATGTGATCCCTGGAAGGGATGACCGATAAAAGGTCATGTTTTAGCTCTAGAAAGCAAGTTGCTTACCGCGCTACTTCAAGTGAAACTCTGGCAGGACTGACCCAAGAGATGCTTTGCAATCCGTCTGGTTCGTAGTTCAGCTAACCCAGAGAGAAAATACTCGTTGAAACTTTTTTGATAAAACGAACGGTTAAAGGGAACAATTAAGTTCCTTTGGGAGGACCAACACGGTGTATACTGTTTCTCAGTGAACCTATACCTATAAGGTTATTGTTAAGGTTTATTATACTGTTTTGCTATGGTTGCCTGATCGAAAACCGCCTCTGGGCTGCAGTCTGTCTATATCTACCTGTATTGTGGTTCGGTATCGCCGAACCGCGCCCTACCTCTACACCATTATGTCGGCCTGGTATCAATCTGCTTTCATTCCGAACATTTCAAGGATATCCTGCCGCAGTTCATAATCACAGCCGCGGCGGGCGAACTTCTCTCTGTAACTAATGCAATGCGAGCTACTCAACCATTAACAATAATATACCAACACACTGTAAGATAGGTACAGCAACAACTACTATGCAAGTACTTGCCCGGCCAATAGTAGGTTGGGTTAGGTACTGATCTACTATTATTATACAAGTGTCTGCCCACTCAGTATTATGATATAGTAGGTTTCTTAATCCTATCTGATAGAAATAAGTGACTCGTTTTGATAAGTTTATCAAGTTGGTCAATAATCATTTTCACAAATATTTTACAAATTTTTCTGTCAATAGGCTACTATGTCTTTGAATTTGGGTACCGTAATATCACACAACTGGTTCCGTGACAACTCGACACATTGACACTTCAACACACCTTTTGAAAAGTGATTTTAAAAAAATATCCTAACCTAACGTAACCTTTTTAACCTTTTTTTTCATCCATGATCAGTTTGAATGTCTATGGTTTTTTTTACAATAACTCTGCCCTGAAAAATATAAATTCCCTCAGAACCAATGTCGTCTTTGGGATGCTGTGTGGAGGGTTTATTTATGTGTAACCCTAATTTTTTTTTTTTTATAATTCTGATTTCAATAAGAAATTCCTAACCGTTTTTTGGTTTGCTTTTATTTGTTGTTAACCTTATTTTCTTCTTGTTCCAGGTAAGAATTACTTTTGACAAAACTCCAAATGCCGGCCCTTCTTAAAGGTTTGTGCCACAATCATTATTATACACGTTTGTTGGAGAAATATCAAAATTATCAATTGATTTCCACAACATTAAACATCTTCTAATTGCCAGCGTTTAAATTTTGTATAGCAAAGTAATATATTTTGATAGCAAAGTAATATATTTTGTATAGCAAAGTAATACATTTTGAGATCCAATCAACTGGAAACCTGCATTCGAAAGCCATTTTAAAAGCGGGTATAATGGTTCTAATACTTAAAGAAAAGTCATTTATTAACACCAGTAATTAACGTGCTATGAATATTGCCTATATCACGGAGCTAGAAATAAACTATTTTAAGAGCGTTTAACCAGCCAGCGGACGAAAATCCACATTTCGTTGAAAGTTGTTCTTACGATCGTGCAGGGCGGTTACTATGAGAAAGATTAATTAATCTCCGTACCAGCTTTTTTAAAATTATAACTCAATATCCAATTTATTTCAATCCAAATTAGCTTTAATTTATACCTTCATCCAAAAATGCTGAAAGGCGTGATGATAAAACTATTAAAATAATGTACTTTTTGTAATTATTTTTTGATTATAAGTATTTATCATTTTTCAATAATGTCTAAATTTAATATGTTAAAAAAATCTGAAATACATTAGTTTGTAAGTGCGCAAATAAATACACAAATGGATCAATTTTCGTCAAGAAACACATGTACGTACATATTTTTTAATGATTTTATTGAAACTAAATTAAAATTCTAAAACATACGTTTGCTAGATAATGTATTGATTTATTTTACTGCATGATTATATTATTTGAAATGGGTGTGGTATAATACAAAATCTTTTTTGAAAATTTAATAAAATTTAAACGACCTATGGAATAACCTTATTATACTAAAAATTAAAAAATTTTCTCAAAATTTATTACATGCGAATGCTAGATAAAAGAACAATCTTTCGAAATCCATTTATAATTTTTTGTGGAAAAGAGTCAATACGTCTAAAATCTGATTTGATAATGACATATTTCTGGTTTTCTCTGGTAAATGCCCTCTTAACCCCTCCAGGTCGGCAGGTCATGTTATTAAACTAGAGAAGATTCAAATGAATGTATTTTTGTACTGTCATCGATTGTTAACCAAACTCATTGCTTATTGTTATAATCTGTAGTTGGGTTATTAACTTGAACAATAAAAGCGATTTATTCAACATATTCTCACGCGCGAGGCGGCCGGCGGTTTCTTTATATTTTTTCCCCGCACATTGTTTTATTTATGACTCCGTTTTTGTTTATATTTTTCACACCGAGTTTTCCAGTTTGACCCCTGTGCTGCGGGTCCGCTTTCTGTCTGCCGCGAAAGTGAAGAAAGTTTTCTAATAATTAAATTGCAATCATTGTGGTAAATAAGTGATTATATTGCAATTATGTGAAAAACGTTTTAATTGGAGCGCGTTTTGAAAATAACAAACCTGGCACATTTTTCGTTGCGTTACTGAATTGATTTTCGTAGTTTCTGCTTGTGTGTTTCTTTCAACGTGTTGAATGTTACTTTAGAAATTTCTTTCACACATCCTCAGCAACCCCAAATGAGATTCTTGTAAGAGGAAGCCGGTTACTAATACCCACAGTTTACTTTACTGTGAAAATATCGACTAGAATACGCTAGCAAAAGTCAGTACCATGGTAGCTCTCTATAATATCGACGTTGCTAAAGAAAAATGACTTAAGCGCCATACAGCTGTCTGCCTTTCCATCGTAGATATTTATTGGACTAAATGTCATTTAGTATAATTATTTTTCTGATCTCTTATCGAAGTGTTGATGCAAAAAAGCAGGCGTTCCCACGTTGGCATGTAAAGTTGTGAGCATTACGTAGATTCTAATCAATACAACATGTAGCGATAAAAAAACTAAAAAAGTTCCATTTAAAATAACGCAGGTTGTACACTGGTCTGATTGCTTTAATTGCGAGTTTGTACGGTCGGTACAGTAAAAAACGGGACACATTTAACTTGTTCTGTAAATACGTATACAGGTTTTGTTTTTGCTGTAGTTTGTCATCGCCGATCTGTAATAGATTTTATTGAAAGATGTGTGGGAATCAATGGGATGGTTGATGATGACCGTTACATTGAGAGAGATTTAACATTTTTTTGCTTGCTGTCAAGTGACAAGCAGACCGTTGATTGAAAAGTTAATTAATTTTGTAGAAAACTTCTTCTATTGAAACATTCCAATATTGATTGAAGAGCTGTAATAACAAGGTCAATGACATAATCAGGACTTTTAACAAGGACGATGGATAGCCGGCCAATAAAGAAGATTTGATAAACCTGCAGGACGAAGGGTTATTTAGAAGCCTAAATTTAGGTGCGGACCAACATTGCATCCTTGGATAAAAGGATTTGAAAAGACTTCTATTTAATTAACCTGCGGGACAGGATAATACCGTATCATGATGTGTAGGAACTGGAGGAAAAATGCAGGATATTGCAGGAGTTTTCCAGAGACGGCCTAGAAATTAAAGGATTGTATCATACGTGAACTGTAATATTTTGTTTTCAGCACCGATGGCTTATAAATTTGTTTGTATATTTAATATGATAACACTGCATCTGTGCAACGGATACTAGTGTCGGATATCTCGAATCAAACAGCCAGCGTGTGAAATTGCGCGGAATGT
Organism: Limnephilus marmoratus; assembly: GCA_917880885.1. Lineage (NCBI taxonomy): Eukaryota > Metazoa > Arthropoda > Insecta > Trichoptera > Limnephilidae > Limnephilus > Limnephilus marmoratus. Next base: position 43,184,007 of record OU862931.1, on the reverse strand, counting down.
TAAACATTAATACCGTGTAAATAAATCGATCATTTTATCTGAAAATCAGCTGTGAACGATTTTATTAAATCGACCACGTAGAAAACAACTGTCAAGTATTGATAAATGTTACTGCTTTTGCTAGTTAGAAATACACGATATTACAAGTTGCAGTCGCGTGTTAGACAATCGTGGCGTAAAATATTGCTGACTATATTCCAAATCAAATTTATTAATATTATTATTATGTTCTTCAAGTATTTTAGGTTTATTTAGGAAGGGTGAATGCAGGTAACTCTATTAATGGAGGACTGAACGCCGTTGGCAGCAACAAAAAACTGTCCAAAGACGCGAAACTAGCCGTCCATAATGTAGTACTGGTACCTACCCTGATGTATGGCAGTGAGGCATGGAACTGGCAGAGGAAGGATGAAAGTAGACTGAACGCTGTAGAAATGAGATCCCTGAGGCGTATGTGTGGTAAAACCATGTATGATCGTGTGAGAAATGTGGAAATCCGCAAAGAATGCAAGGCTGATGTAAGCGTGATGAGTAAGATCAAGAAAGGAACGCTCCGATGGTTTGGGCATGTAGAGCGAATGAACGAGGAAAGGAGTGTAAGGAGAATATATGACGCAAATGTGAATGGTAGAAGAAGTCGAGGACGCCCAAGAAAGACATGGCACGACCAAGTGAATCAGATACTTGAGTCGGGCCATGTCAAGAGTCAGAATAATAGAAGAGAATGTATGAGACGTTGTATGAATGTAAACGAGGCAAGGTATGTGTGCCAAGACCGGGATGTTTGGCGGTCCGTCCTCTCTGCCTACCCCTGCGGGGAAACGGCGTGATGGTTTTTTTTTATTTTTTTTTTATAAATAATCGGAGACGGTTTACATATACATAGTTCCCGAGAGCACTTAGGCCATAGACCCATTGTACTATCTCCCATTTTACCTCATTCCTTTGACAGTAACCCAGTCCCTTTTACAAAGTTCACCAGGATTGTCATTCGAAATGAAGCTATATCTTCTGGTCCGACAATGTGTCTTCCCAGGTCTCATTTCCCCTCTTCACTCCTCCTCGGTTCCCTGAAGGCCCCACGACGGAAGAGGGCTTCATCTCTCCTCTCCACTCCTTAGTTCCCCGAAGGCTCCACGACGGAGAGTCCACCTCCCCTTGGTTTTCTAAAGGCCCCCAAGGGAAGAATCCACTCCACCTTGGCTCCCCGAGGGCCCCAGGAGGGAAGAGAACTTCATCTCTCTTCCTTGGTTCCTCTAAGGCCCCACAGAGGAAGAGTTCACCAAGATGGCCTCATTTCTCCTCTTCACTCCTACATGGTTCCTCGAAGGCCCCACATGGGAAGAGGACATTATCTCTCCACTTCACTCCTCCTTGGTTCCACAAAGGCCCCGCGCTGGAAGGGTGCCCTTCCCCTTGGTTCCTTGAAGGCCCCACAAGGGAAGAGTTCATGGAGGTGGCCTCAGCTCACCTCTCCACGGTTTCTCCTCTTAGTTCCTCCTACGGCCCCAAGAAGGAAATCTACAGAGGTGGCCTCAGCATTCCTAGGTTCCCAAAAGGCCCCTATTTTTCGAATGGTTCATTTTTTTTTTTTTTTGTCCCACGAGTTACCAGGGAAATAGAAGGTCCACTCCAGCAGAGCCCTGAGTGCTGGCCTCATTTCTCCTCTTCACTCCTACATGGTTCCTCGAAGGCCCCACATGGGAAGAGGACATTATCTCTCCACTTCACTCCTCCTTGGTTCCACAAAGGCCCCGCGCTGGAAGGGTGCCCTTTCCCTTGGTTCCTTGAAGGCCCCACAAGGGAAGAGTTCATGGAGGTGGCCTCAGCTCACTTCTCCACGGTTTCTCCTCTTGGTTCCTCTTACGGCCCCAGGAAGGAAATCCACAGAGGTGGCCTCAGCATTCCTAGGTTCCCAAAAGGCCCCTAGTTTTCGAATGGTCCAATTTTTTTTGTCCCACGAGTTACCAGGGAAATAGAAGGTCCACTCCAGCAGAGCCCTGAGTGCTGGAGTGAGGTCTAAATACTCCGAGATGCGACCTTATTTCTCGGAGGCACCGTTCGTGACGCTGTTCCCCAGGACATTCAGCCTGAGCACGGTAGCTCACACCTTGGCTTGGGATGGCTATTGCAGGTTTGTGTTTTCCACTCCCTGAGCGATGGGTTCGCCACACTCCCTACGCGTGATGGTTAGTTAGTTAGTTAGTACAGCTGTTTCGGCGTTCAAGGCCATTTTCAAACTGTGGTTAGACCATTTTGATACGACTTATTTATATAATTTTATTTGCCCCCGCCCAATTTCAATTTTTATAGTGCCTAAAATGATTTATTAACTGTTAAACCGATTTGCTGAGAAAATAATTGTGACAATAGATTCTCTATTCTGTGGGGCACTTTGAAATCGGTTTTACCCACGTAAAATGACAATGTTTTCTTAACTAAGTAACCGTCACGCCGCCGACGGACCGCCAAACAACATGGTCTTGGCACACACTCTTTGCCTCACTCACATTCATACATCGTCTCATACATACTCTTCTATTATTCTGACTGTTGACATGGCCGGACTCAAGTATCTGATTCACTTGATCGTGCCATGTCTTCCTCGGGCGTCCCCGACTTTTTCTACCATTCACATTTGCATCATATATTCTTCAATATTTTCTTCGTTCATTCGCTCTACATGCCCAAACCATCTGACGGTCCCTTTCTTAATCTTTCTCATTACGGTTACATCAGCCTTACATTATTTGCGGATATCCACATTTCTCACATGATCATACATGGTTTTACCACACATACGCCTCAGGGATCTCATTTCAAGAGCATTCAGTTTACTTTCATATTTCCTCTGCCAGTTCCGTGCCTCATAATAATTTCCCTTACTTTATTAATTAATGTTGTATTAGGATCATTCGTTTGTTTATTAATTTCCAATTGTTCAAGGAAATTTAATCTAAGACCCTTTCTGTGTGTAAGGGTTATCTTTTGAAATATAAGTTTATAAGTTTTTCATTGTTTATCTCTTTGCAATAACTGGGCATTTCGTCATCAAATGCGTCCAGCTTTTTGCCTGATTGCCCAACAACGCTGTATCTGCAATTACACCGATTAGTGTTATTGATGTTAAGTATATATGACGGATTTTACCCAGTGGAAATAATAATTCCTCTAAGTTACGCAGATCCAGTTACCAGCCTCTCTCTTACCTAACATTAGTATGGGTCCATAGATACCTAGAGACTTCATTTTTTTCTAGCTAATCTCACGTCGAGACACGAAAGAAATGTGGTCTCATTTTCTGTGATAATAATTCCAATATTTATTTTATTTGTTTCGCCGTTATCCAATCGATAAATCGTTGGTAATTTCATATATTGTTTAAAGCTTTACTAATCAGAGTTGTGATCTGTATATTTATGGAGTCGATTTGTATGGATTGGGTACATTAAGCTGTAATCTCAGCGGGCAAAATGGTTGCGATATATTAATTGACTTTAAACATTAATTTCGTTCGTAAGTTGCTAAACATACATTATTGTTTTTTTTGGCTTCACGGGGACTTTGTTCATGTCACAATCCAGTTTAAAACACTTTTGAAAAGTAGTCGATAAATACATCAACTTATGAAGCGGAAATAATATGTTAGTTTTTCTCAGTAAGAACGCTTGAACGTCATGAAATTTGAGCAGCTCTTTCTTGTTGTTTGGAATTCCTAGGTGTAATGTTCTTTGATTTGGGAATTCCTAGGTGTAATGGTCTTTGATTTGGGAATTCCTAGGTGTAATGTTCTTTGATTTGTGTTGTGGCTCACTAGCCCACAATGTAATGATTACAACGTAAGTTCTTTTTACTGGTTTATTGCGAATTGTATTAGGAACACATATTGTTAGTAGCTTCTGTTTATAGGCGATCTCTAATTAGGTTTGACCACGGTTCGCCGAACGGCCGACTGCTCTACTTGTACGCAATTGTAATGTAGTAACCCCTCCACACAGCATCTTCAAAGATGACATAGTCCCTGAGGGAAGTTATTTTCCTCAGGGCCTCCTGTGTTTTTTTTTTTTTTTTTTACATGAGCTCCACACAGGAGGCCCTGAGGGAAATTATTTTCCTCAGGGCCTATGTCATCTTTGAGGATGCTGTGTGGAGGGTTTTTTGAAGGAAAGGAAGGAGGGGAGAGTTCTGGGAAGGAAGATGGTTTAAGGGGTGGGTAGGAATCTGGGGTTCAGTGTGTCCTGGTTATCCGCCTCCAAGACCTAGACACACCTCACCCCATGAACCCGGGCACCCCTGCTAAATCACCAAACGTAGCGAACCACTTGGGGTGACCTATGGCAGAGGTGTTGGTTATCCAATAAAGGTTCCCGGGGCGGCGGTACCCATTCCCGCCTCCCAAATTGAACAGTTAATGTGTGTGGAGTTAATGTAAAAAAAAATTACCTTATGGGCTTTCAAAGCTTTGAATGTCAGTTTAAATGTAAAAAAATACGACAAGCTACCAATGTTTTTTGATACTTATGTTCAATAGTGAAAAGTTAGTTATAATAAACATTTAAAAATACGTGTTGTCAGGCAGTAATTATTGTTTACTAATAATATTTTATAGATATTTTATAGAAATTAAGTTTAATTACGACCTCCGCGGTCGAGGGTAATGCTCCCGACTTGCAATCCGAAGGTCGCGGGTTCAAATCCCGGCGTGAGTAAATAAGTTTTACTTGATGAATTTGTGTTATGATATTATATTAAATACGGCACGTTCCAGAGCGTAAATACTATCATTATCGATATGGAATTAGCCATGTTTGAAATGACTTTAGCCATGTTTGGTGACCATATTTGAATAGCCAAATACTTTTTCACCTTCCTCTCCCCCATTTCCTTCTCCTCCCCACTACCTTCAGCCTCACAACAATTGGGAATGCCATAGTTGTGGATGGCACGTTCCAGACTAAATATATGCTAACAGTTTCGCCGCCATTTAGAATTGAAACGTTGCTTGAAATGGCTTTAGCCAGATTTGTGACCATATTTGAATAGCCAGATACTTCCTTACCTTCCACTTCCCCATCTCCTTCCCCTTCCCAACTACCTTCAGCCTCACAAGATACTTCAATTATAGATGTCGTAAGTCTAACTGGCTCCACACGAGAGCAATTGGGACTCTTATGCGGTATTCACATAAAAAAGTCACTTTAGTAATTCTTAACTTTGTGAGGATTGCAAAGTCCAAAAACGCGTTTGATTTTTCATTTCTATTGGGATTCACACGTAATCTATGTCTACATGTAACAATTTGATTAATCTCGACTCGATTCCTTTGCTATAAATACTTGCATTGCTGCACAAAAAGAATCTACGCAATATCTTTACTAGATCTGCAAATACAAGATGTTAAAACCTCAGTACTATCCAAGAGCGTGTCTTACACTCTTTGTTTGTTTTTGTTTGCGCTAGAAATATCTACCTGCATTAATGTTGCTCTGAAAACATAACTGGACCATGTCCACTATTATTTGTTGCATGGAATCATGAATTCATGACATAACTACTTTGTGCAAAGTCACCGCTCTGAACACCGCGTCAACGGGCGAAAGTGTTTTTTTCTCGTGCTTGTCTATTTGTAGGCACTGTTGTTCTTTTGTTCTTTGTTTTGTTTTCATTATTTTGTATAGTGTGTATTGGTAGAAGCGTTTTGTCTAATACTTTTATAATAACGCTGTAAGATACCAACATAATATCTATTACCCAAATTTCAGTATTTCATTCTCGTGATTTGAATGTTTATCAGCATACTTAGGGTCGTTGTTTATTGTTCTCTGATTGTTCTTTCAAGTTCTGTTTTATTATATCTACATGGACTAGTTGAGTCACAGAAATGGAATAAAAAATTCGCCGAATTTAAAAATTAACTTCGATATTTGACGAATTGTTAAACAATTTAGAAAAAACCCGCCCTTATTAACATGTTTTAAACCAAAATCTTTCATAATATGTGTTTAATTTAAGGTCAGAAAAAAATATTCATAATATCTAGATTTTTGCTAACCAATGCCAGCAACTAATATTGTCAACAAATGTCTCTTTGGTTCCGTTTATTTATCAATATTAGTAGATTTCTGTTTTACCATGGTTACCATTTTCTTTATTTATGAATAGAACAATATTATGTATGTGGATTCCTATTTTATTATAGTAACAATTTTTCTTCATTTAATTGAGTGATATCTGTAGATTCCTGTTTTATCATCTCAACCATTTTTCTTTTGTTTTTACGAGACTTAATTTTTTTCTCTTTAAATTTGCTTACTCATCGAATAGCAGCTTGTGACCGAAGTTTTATTTGTCCTTCTGTTTTTATTATTTTAAAAGAAACAGATTGGATAAAAAATAATATGATTCATTGAACAAGCAGTGCCCTTTTTACAATACGCATTGTATGATTTGACTTATTTTAATAAAATAGAGTTTATTAAAACTGTATGGACAGAGGTGTGAGAGTAACTCTCAATAAGAAGAACACCCCAGAGTAGGTTTTGAAAATCATTTTGCATTACAAGCTATTAGTTGGTACTTAAATGTCACTAAGTGCGCTATATAAATTTAATGGCATAATACGCATTTGAATTATTACGTTAATTAGCACTGAAATATCTCACATTTCATTTATTATTACACCAAATTCAGGCTCGTTAAAATATTTTTACGGCGTTTTTGTCCAAGAAATGCGTTTCTTCAATGTTCTTTCGTAACTTTAATGTTTGCATTTTGAAAGCACGTCCTTCTGTTGGCATTTAAACGTCACCTTCCGATATTGGAAATAAGCAAATGTGACTCATGAACGTTCATATATTTACATTTACTACCACAATATTATAATGCTCATACATAATATTTTCATGATAACCAGCTTGCTATAAACGACTAATGATTTGAATAGAAGAATTTAGCTATCGTAAAACTTTGCTTTTTAATGATCTTTTTGACCAACAAAATTACATAATTTCATATTTAAATAAACAATCGAAGAAGATTTCGTGTTTATACTATTTAATAATCAGTTTTTTGCGTGCAATCGATCCTATAACCTTTTCAGCACTGTCTTAAACACTTTCACCATTATTAATATTGTTATTTATAGCATTTCAATTAATTTTAAATCCATGAAGAAGAGTTTATTTGTAATGAAATAATAACTCAATCGTCACTCCCACTGTTTTTGTTTTAGTAGCATAAATCAACGTTGTTGATTCGTTTCAATAGATTTAGTTTTGTAAGTAGGTAATACACTTCCATTATGTTCTTGTTAAGAGTTAATCTCTTTTATAATGTGTGTCCCAGCTTCCGACCATATAAGTATCTGACCTTCCTTCCTTCCTCCCACCTTTGATCCGGCTCACAATGGGACGGGAGGTCACCCGAAACCGTAGTTCTTAATATTTATTTACGAGAATATTATTCATGTCGTCAAACCAGCAATAATTAATTCAGAAGGCGCTCATTACTGTCTTTAGTAAATCTTTCAAATTCAATATGGTTCATAAATGTACGTTGGAAGTGACAATGACAAAATATCTGAAATTTTGCAATACGTTCTCGTTTTTTGTACACTTACGTTAATACTAATAACGATATTAATATCGGGTTTATTTTATGTCATCTTGAGGGCCTATTACAACGATATAATTCATTTTTACATTTTAACAATAATACAAAGTATTTTAATATGGTAGAAAATAACTGAAATATTAAGTTTAATTTTTTTAAATACACAGCAAGAAATAATTGTAGTCTGAAATTATATTAAATACTCAATTAATGAAAACAAATCACTTTGTATATGTCGCAGGCAAATCGTAAAATCAGGCCGATCACGATGCGCCTGAGGTACTTCATGATCTGCCGCCAGGCACTTCACGAAGTTAATCAAAATTATCAACATATTTCGAAACCATTGGTTTCTTCGTCAGGATAAAAGGAAAATTAACAATAATAACAATAGACAAACAAGTAATAATATATTTCTAATTAAATAAGTGGTGTATATGTCGGCGGCCATGATCATGATCTGCCTGATTTTACGATCGGCCTACGACACTACACTATCCACCGCCAGGCACGAAGTAGCTACGCGCATCATGATCTCCCTGATTTTACTATTGGCCTTTTTTACATAAGCTCCACACTAGAGGCCCTGAGAAAAATAATTTCCTTCAGGGCCTATGCCATCTTTGGGGATGCTGTGTGTAGGGTTTCTTTTTAAAGAAAGGAATGAGAGGAGAGTTCTGGGAAGGAAAAGGGTTTAAGGGGTGGGTAGGAATCTGGGGTTCAGCATGTACTGGTCATCCGCCAGACCTAGAGAAACCTCACCCCATGGCCTGAGTTATATACAAAGTAATTTGATTAATTTAATTAAAATGATTTTCGATTATTGAAGAAGTAAATTTAAACACTGTTGTTAAACTAAGATTAAAATGTATGTTTTAAAGTAAAATATAATTTATGATTGAAGAAGGAGATAACACTGAGAATCTAAACGAAAATATGAAAGAGAACAAGAAACAAAAATAGAAAAAGATAATGGTCGCAACTGGGACTCGAACCGAGACGTGCGCTTTTACGAATTCAGTCATTGCCACCTTCCGTTAAACCGTCATAACCGTCCCATTATCTTTTTCTATTTTTCTGTGTCTTGTTCTCTTTCATATTTTCGTTTAAATTATTAGTGTGATCTTCGTCTTCAATGATATATTACATTGATGGGAATAACTTTCAAAAGTTATAAAAAGAGTTGTTTTTATAAAAAATTAACATATAATTGGTATGTTTCATACAAATTTCGAAATATCGAGAGCTGTGATGAAACTTGTCGTTTTTGAGATATTATGTGCATTATTGGAAAGTTAGAAATGTTTTTTAATAATTGTATATCGAAATTTTCGCAATGGTATAAATACAAAACTTACCGTTGTTTTGTTTAAGAAAACCATAATATCAATAACACAAGGTTTGTTTAACGTAAAGCGAACAAAAGACAAAGACCGTCGGTAATCCCGAAGCAAATTTAACATTTTCTTTTTGGTTTGTTGTGTTATTTGGCTTATTTCCCTTACAATAAGAACATGTAGCATCGAAGTTGTCACCGCCGCGCGCCGGCCTTTCTTTACACAACCTCATTCCTACCACGTGAACCTTCCTACCTACTTGCTGTTTGCGGAAATGAGGTCTCGATATTTAACCGTTGCATGGAGGCAGTATTCGCGACGCACAGCCTAGTTTTTTTTTATCTTTGACATTCATTCTTCTCACTTCCGTGCAGCATTTAACATTTAACCATCTCCATCACATCTTGAGATATATTTCTTATTTCGATGAATTCAATAATATAATATTTTACGCCGTGTGTCACGACTCTGTGACAACTTTTTTTTGTGCATGCTTTTTGTTTCCTGAATATTATAATGTTATGCATGCGGTAGGCGTGCATCGAACCAAAGAACACATAATCGTGTTCGTATTGCACCGATAATATAATTATTTCCGAGATAATTTACCTATTAAATTAGATGTATTAATACAGTTCAGGTTTCTGTCTTGCCCGACCGTTTTTATTTTCCTAAAGCATGTCGAAGTATATTTTGTAACTTGATTACAAGAATAGAGCCTCTAAAAATACATGGCTGCAGTGATATTTTACTATTGACTTGTGCAGGTGACTCAACATTGTTTTCGGTCTAACCAGTTAAGGTTTCTGTCTTGTCCGACCGTTGATGTATTTTCTAAGTAAAAGGTTTGGTAAGTTCCGCTGTACAACGGATCATGCCTTGAATCATTTTTAACGGCTATGTTCTACCTTCTTAATAATTTAGTATCTACATATTTATTTGCCCTTGTGACGGGAGTGTTAAACTATTTTTTTCTATTGGAATTTAAGTTAAGTGCACAAATGTGATGTGTTTTACCAATCTAGAAACACCGCACTTTGCTAAGTAACTAGTGGTTCACTCACAAAGGAATTTCGCCTTGCGCCGTACGACATAATGGGACCTTGTGAAAGACAGTTGTTTTTTTTTATAGATTAAGTCACGTGAATTTACAAACAGAAGGTTTTGTGTATTTTAGTTTTATCTCGAATCTTAATTGGATGGTTTTTAATAAAACATTTGATTTTTAACGTGTTTACACGATTGTTTCGCACGATTTTATTAAGAATGCCTCACAAGAATCCCAACTGATCGCAATTGTTTGGAATTAGTGAGACTATGTTAAGCCGTATTTAAATGTTGTATTTATAAACAACGGGTTTAAAAAACTGACACCACAACAAACCAACTGTCAGCGTGTTTACAAATAGCTCACAATAACACTCTTCATTAGGTTCTGACTGAAAGAGAGATATCTGCTTGATTATATAGTAAGTAATTAACATAAATGACAGTAGGTTTTAGTCAGGCTCCAAACCTAAAGCCTTTGAGTTTTTACCCTACAGAGGGCAATGCAATGGTAATTACTTTTAAAACACATTGCATTATAAACAAGGGCGTAGCTGCCAACTAGATGTAGATTGTTATAAATAACCATTATTCGTACCTCAGTCGAGTAATTTTCATTCAAAATCAATGTTTATGATTCATCAATAATTAAACAAAGCTTGGCGTTTTCTCTTTACAAGAAGAAACATTTGTGCTGTTGCGTCTTGAAGGTACAAGTTATTTGTTTAGGCTAATTAAGTATTCTGTGTGTGTTTTGTCGTGGATATCTTATGATAGCGACGCATGGGAGTCTTGCTCCGTAACCGTATTGTCTCGAGACTTGTTCAGATAGGAATAATAATATTTTCTCAGACCTTGTCTCGGGCTTTTGTAATGGAAGGCGTCTCTCTCGCCGGCTGCGCGTTGATCTACTATTTGCTACAGCATCTCCTGTCTTAATGGCAACACTTTTCACAGCAAAATGATTACCTGCAATCTTGTTCGTCTTGTTTCTGTATCGAACAAGTGTTTTTCATTAGCAGCATGGCAAAAGACAGACGATGCAATGAAGTGTGGCGGTTATATGTACATTCATTTTAATTTGGTGATAATTCTGCACTGTCGATTAGTTAAGCATGCTCCATTTTATAGGAAAAACAAAAACTTCAATTCATGAAAAACGCATCAGCTAAAAATAAAAGTTTATAAGTATGTATATTAGATTATGTACTAGAGATTGAGTTTAAAAAAAATGTGTGTTATTTTTTAAGATACTATCTGTACATTTGCTGAACCGGAATGGTAATTTTATGAAATTTCCTCGGTGTTTTAGTAAATATTTTCACAATTTTCACTTAATTACCATAGTTTTTTTAAGTTAGCTCGCTCCCTCTAACATTCAGATTTACATATCTCCCTTTCCAACCACCTTGAACGCTTACTAAGCCTTAATATTTATATTTTTTTGCTTGTAGATTTGTAGACTATTTGCTTGCACACTATTACTACTTTTTTGTCTCTCTCATGTATATATTGTCGGGGCTTCTGACTGACATAATGTTGTTTTTTTTATATGTAGATGGCATTATAATAGATTTATCTTATTACTATTATGTAAACACAAATTTCTTTTCTATTATTAATTTCTCTTGTTTTAGAATGTGTCTTAATAAATAAAACTTCTGGTCTTATTTTATGGAAGGCCCTTTTTAAATTAATGTACATCGGTTTTTGTTTTTGTTTTTTTTTTTATTTATTTCAAGAACGATGCAACCCACTTGTTGCCATCGTTTATTAAGTTGTCTCAATAACATTAATTAATTAATAGATTTTCTCATGCTATAATTGATTAATAAATAATTATTACGTCTATTACATCTGATATCGGATTTCTTTTAACAGTGGGCACGAACGATGATGGATTAATTAGTATTGTTAATCCGTGAAAAAATTGTAAAAAAAATAGTTATGTGAAAGGTGCCTTCGCTCTTCGATCACGAGTAGACTAACTTTCTCTAAAACCTTACCGTTTCCTAGATCTTTAATTATTTTCTCTTTTTTCAATAGTGTATCTTGAACAAGTGTTGCCGATTGTTAGTTAAGTATCTAATTGCGTTAACTGGAACTGAAGGGTGTTTCTATATCTTTTGCGATAGCGTAACGCGTGTTAAATCACCTGTATACGACACATTTTGACAGTTTTCTTAAATGCGGTATGTCGCATTGCGCTAACGAGCTAAATACTGTCCTTGTGTTAAGACACCATCTCTTAAAAAGTAGTTACATTAACCATTAACGCCAGAAGCGAATCCAATGTCGTCGCGTACAAACATCAAAATAATTCGACAAACGAATAGTTATTTATAAACGCTTGTATAGTTATTTATATAAGCTTATATGCAAGTAATTTTAATAACTTTACTAATAAATGGTAATTCGTGTTTTTAATTAGGTAAATTATCAATCCAACACCACGACAAGCATAGACAAGCCATTGAAAGCCATATAAAATCACAGAAATTTGACAGCCGATAACGCACGATACCTTCCGATTTCCGACGAATTTTACTTTTTTGTCTTAATTGTCTCTTAATTCTGACTTAACGTAAAACGATTTCTGGTGACTGGGATAAAAATACAGAATTCCATCTCATAATATCGTGACTGTTAGATATAAAACTAATTTTATTTACGTATTAATAATTACATCAGTCCGATAATGCATGTTTGATACAATTGGATTGATTAATATCGATAAAGGCCCTCGGGGCTTTGTTGCCTCATTCTTTCTTGATAATAAATAATAATACAAGGATCAATTCTTTTAATCTTAGGCGATTGTATTGTTCGAGCAAAGTGTTGTAATTTTCTACACGAATTGTTAAGAATGGCATTCCTAAGAATTTCTTCTCTGTATCTAGCTATATTTATATTGCGTTTATTAATTAAACAAGTTGTCAAGTAAACATAATAGGTGAAGATATGATTTAGACTTTCAAGGCCAAAAGTATTCTCGTGATATTTTTTGGGTATTATGGCGTGTTGCACTACTTCGGCTAAATCATCCAAGTAGCCCATTACTTTTGATAAAAAAAAGTGTTCACTATATTTATAGGTATAATTCACAGGATTTGACTGTTATACAGTGGAGGTTATCCACCACTTACCTGCCCTGGTATAAGTAACATATGGTTACTCCTTCAAGGCTCTCGCAAGATTCTAATTGTTTTGTTAAACGATGATACATTTATTTATTTTGAACGAATCTAGACCTCTAGTGTCCCTGCATACGTTGTAAGAAAGCAGTATACAGATTATAATTATATACAGATATACTGACTGTTTATGACGACCTCCGTAGTCCAGTGGGTAAGACACTTGACTCCAAATCCGGAGGTCGCGGGTTCGAACCCGGCATGCGCAAATAAATTTTATTTGATTAATTTGTGTTATTTCACAATTAATTTATTTAAAATAATATATAGTATATTTGCGGCATGTTCCAGAGTGGAAGATGCTATCAGTATTGAAACGTTGCTTGAAAATGGCTTTAGCCGTGTTTGGTGACCAGATCTGAATAGCCAGGTACTTCCCAACCTTTCTCTTCCCCACCTCCTTCCCCTCCCCACTACCTTCAGCCTCACAACATACCCCAATTGGGGATGCCATAGTCTCATTGGCTCCGGACGGGAGCAGTTGAGATTCTTGTGCGGTATTCACTGTAACAAAAATACAGATTCAAATTGTGATAAAAAATAGAACTGCATTTTATTTATTAACCTGACCTAACTTAACCTAATGTCTTTTCTCTTCTTTTTGGCCGATCCCACTTACGCTCTATTTGTTAGGTTAGGTTTAGTTGAGAGGGTCATGCGATGAGCGTGTCGAAACAGCAACGCAAAAATTGTAATAAATTGTAATTAACTTGTGATTACGTACTGCACAAAATTTTGCATTGTATTTTGCGTCTGCAGGTACGGTTAAGTCCTAATGAACTCTTCCAATTAGCTAAGAATTATTGTCTTTTTTTCATTAGCCCGTTCTGTTCGATCCATCTTACGAGCAAAAAAAGTTTCTGTTAAATAGTAATTTATGAGTGTGTTTTACATACATGAACCGTCGACACAACACAGGCGTGCAGTCATCGATGCAAATGAATAGAAATTGGAAATAAATCTACGGTTACGCCATACAGTATAATAATTTATTGCCTTCAAATCAAGACTGCACCATCACGTTTTGTCCCACAATCAACGATAATAATCATGTTGCGGAATCGATAAAATATTGGCAAGTTGCCAATAATTTGCAGCCAATTGTGCATATTCATTCCAATTATGCATATTTATAATGTTTTCCAAAGTCAGAACTAAGTACCTTAATATGATTTCTTACAGACAACAGTTCGATTAGTTTAGCGACTAGATCTGAACCATGCATAAACTTCTCCTTTCCCATATCCTTCCTCTCTTTAGCCCTATAACTTTACCGAAATAATGTGTGATGCCTTGTTTCACTGGCTCCGGACAGGACACTCTTGTGTGGTTCTCACATTTTGTTGTTTTTGTAACTATAATATGTATGTGTGATTTATTATTTTACCCACTCATATATGGCACATAGCTATCGATAATGCAGGGATTGAGACTCAATTAAATACTGTTGCAACCTCAAGGTCGAGACCCGGAATCATTACTACCGCCTAAGTCCAAAGCGTATTGTTGATCTCTGAGTAAAATTTAAATCAAAGATTGGTGGTTTCCTATTATTGAAAGACCAATTATACATATACATATTATAGGCTGTCAATAACTTCAAGTTTGAAAGATATTATATGCGAGCAATGCATCGATGTGAGTGCTAACTGTGTTCGATTTAATACCTATAGTGTTGTAGTTTTATGCGTATTAAAACCCTTTTTTATTGTATCCGGATCTTCATTAATTTTTTAATTTAATTCTAATTGTTTGGTTTTATCACTTTGGTTTTATCAAGTTGTCACTGAACAACCTTTCGTGATCAAAGGTTGAATTATATTATAATAAAATATGATCTGGCGCGGTGTCGTTTTGCTCGATTAAATCCTCGACAGCACTATTTGTACGCACGTAAATAGCTCTGTGGTGATAGTCACTTCCTCCTGTCAAGTTCTGACAATTGACGGGTGACAGATGACAATGAATACATTATGATTTCATATTTCAAAACCGCCTGTCTCCGATTCGTTTTCCTCTGTTGCGAAATACAATAGGTTATGTCATTATAATGATACTTGTTTACTTTAGTTTTTTTTGTCACCGACACAAACATGAAATAATGTTATGCTACATTCTACAACTTAAGAAATTCAGACGAAAAATAACACAGTTTTTATATTAAACTAATTTATTTATAATTATTACCACAGTCGGGATTCGAAATTCGCGACCTTACGCTATCCGGACGAACATGTTTCTTCGAGTTTGTCTCACAAACTATTAAAATAAAACTCCGGGTCTACAAAACACTGGACTTTATTGGGTAAAGTTTTAGGTGATTTTTCACCAAAACTGCGCTATATAATTTATCGAATCTCTTACGAATTTATGTCCAGGTTAAATCTTCCTCGCAGGAAAAGTAAAACCTTCCACACACTTTTCCACTTTTCATTATTATTATTATTATAACAATTATCACGGATGGCTTACTTAGTAAGCGGTAGTAATGATTCTGGGTCTCGACCTTGAGGTTGCCACCGTATTTATTTAAGTCTTAATCTCTACATTATAGACAGCTATGTGCCATCTTAAACAAGGTTATCTTATCACACATATTATATTTATAACAACAACAAAAAATGTAGGATTTCCACAATAGTTTCAACTGCCCAGAGTCAGTGGAAGAAGACATAACCGATTATTTGAATAACCGAATGTTATGGGGCTGATGTGCTGCTTATGAAGTGCCTGACCGTTCTGGTCACTAAACACATCTTTGACAACATTTCTATTCTTGTTATTTTTAATACATTATTACAATTTAGTTTAACATTGTTTTAAATTATTATTTTGTCAAGGTATTTTGCGAATGCATCTATCAAAATGTTGTCTTTTCCAACTGTCATTTTTGCACGGTATCACGGCTATCCCATGCCCACTTATTCATTATCATTATATTTTTGTATTTCTTTTTTGACAGTTTTGTGTACAATTGTAATGCGTTTTCCCCTCTTTGGGCCGGCCGTCATTGAATGGCCGTGTTTGCTGTCACGGCGTGGGAACTCCATTACACTACGCAAATATAATAATATATTATACTTGTTCATTCTCAGCTGTGTGCAATCAATCCAAACCAACCAACCAACCAAACAACCCAGGCTTAGCAAACCCTAAGGTCACACCAAGTATAAGGCGAAATTATAATTTGTTAATAATTTCTTTTGCACAAATTGTAATGCGTTTTAAAACGGTGCCTATTCATATGTTTATAATCGTAGAAAGAAATGATAATTATGTTATTGTTTTTCTTACAATGTTTTATGTGTTTAAGGTTTGTTATTAAGCGCTAAGTATGTTCTTTGAAGGTTCTGCTTTGTATTGTCATAATTAAGAAGGTGCGGGTGTAGTTTTAATATATAAAGTGTATATGTTATATAAACAATTTGAATATGTGTAAAACAATGAGGCGGTTAGGAATTTAACCCTGACTTGACTTTAGAAATTTAACCATGATAAAACTTATCGCACATTCCGTTGAAAAGTGTCGCAAGTCAAAAAAGCAAATTTTACAGGAGTGCGAAAACAAATGATGATTGATGAAACAAGCGCTCGAATAGAGACACTAGCGACATCTCGCGGAGATAGAGTGATCTAACTTAAATACGGTTTTCTTTGGATAATCACAATTACTAAAGAGATAAAAATAAAATTAATAAAACTGAAAAATTTGAATTACGACCCTTTTCTGTGGGATGTGCGATATGTAACAAACAAAATGGCGCCTTGTCTTAATTTTTAAAGCTCAATGGATATTTAAAAGCTCCTTAGGTCATGATAAAAATTACGTTGCTAGAAAGAAAAAAAGTGTTTTTGTTGCCTCAAAAAAAACAGAATTTTGCTTTTTCGGTAAATATTTTAGTATCGGTGTTTGTTTGCGGGCCGTGACTTGGTCACCCCCTATCCGGGCCACCAGTTTTACGGAGTAGATTAGCACTGAGAGATAATGCAGAAGTTCTCACATGCCAAGTAGGTACTTGGGCAACAATGGACAAGTATGGCTGGGCTGCCGCTAAACTGGCTATAGCTAGTCATGAATGCAATGTACGCTAGCTAGTACAGCTATAACACACAAAGACACTATTAGCTGGACGCCATAAATTCATTTCGGTAGCAGTTTCCTAACATATTAAACTCGTTTTCATGGTGCTTAGTTTTTCATCTCAGAATTTTGACACTTTTATAAATATTTTTCCCTTTTTAATGTGATTACTGCGTTTTAGTCCCAAAAACCCTGGAACGGTGGGATTAGGGCATGTGGAAGAGGGGAAGGAAACGAGGTGGGAAAGAGGAATCTCGGAAAGTACCTGACTATTTAAATCTGGCCACTAACCACTCCTAAAATAATTTTAAGCAACGTTTCGATTCTGAATGTTTGTCATTCACCAGAGCGATTCTGAAAGTATCTAGCACTCTAGGATCTATAGTTCTACATGGAAATGGATTTGCAAGCTGAAAACAGTTGCATTGACATAGATATCCGAGGTAGACAAATTTCCAAAAATGTCACTTCGCCAATGTAATGATTTGAAAGTTTTTTTTTATTATTATTTCTGCATGCGAGATTTTAGACAAACAATTCATAGCAATATTTTTAGTAAGAGGTGGCATAGACAGAAAAGTTTAAGGTGAGAGGCTCTACACATCGAGATGAGATAAATTAGAATTAAAAGTGTTCAGTGCTACATAACGTTAAATATAAAATAGGACAATCACAACACACAACATCCAACACTGCATAATGCTTACCCACACATTGATTGTCTGCTTTATATTTCGTATCCAGTGCTAATTGTATTTTTTTTATTATTATTAATTTGTCACCGTGAAATGCCTTGCTTTGTTTCGCTACCGTTCTTGAGAATTGGACTCTTATAATAATTATAAATAAAATAAACGAGGTTCTCACCTAATTCCACGAATTTAATCGCCTGTTTCGCAACAATGGCAACAAGGATGTTCTTGAAATTCAAACTTGATGATTTTAATGCTATTTGTGCCAATTTCATAACGCCAAAGCTTACCGTTCGAAAAATTTTTCTGCTTCATGCATCTATGTTTCGGTTTAATGCAACTAGATTTCTGTTTCGTGCAACTTGATTTCTGTTTCGTGCAATTAGATTTCTGTTTCACGCAACTAGATTTCTGTTTCATGCAACTGGATTTCTGATTCATGCCGCTAGATTTCTATTTCATACAACTAGATTTCTGTTCGTAGATTTTTGTTTCATGCAACTAGATTTCTGAATCATGCCACTTGATTTCTGTTTCATACAACTAGATTTCTGTTTCATTTAACTAGATTTCTGTTTTATGCAACTGGATTTCTGTTTCAATCAGATATATTTCATGCAACCAGATTTCTGCTTCATGCAACTAGATTTCTGTTTCACACAACTAGATTTCTGTTTCACGCAACTAAATTTCTGTTTCATGCAACTAGATTAACGTAGTTCTCAACTTATTCCACGAATTTAATCGCCTATTTCGCAACATGGCAACAAGGATGTTCTTGAAATTCAAACTTGATGATTTTAATGCCATTTTCCTTTGAAAAGTCGTCACCGTGACTCGCAACTCGCCGTCATAATCCTCATTGTGAAAAACTGGATCCGGTCGTGGCAATAATTTCGCCATAACATTTTACTCGTCTTGTAGTATCTGATTTATAATAATTTATAATGAAATCTCGTCGGTGACTTCAGACCGTGGAAAATCTATGTATATTTTACATGATCATGGGTTGGTCAATGTTAATATTTGCACTTGAAGGGTTTGCTCATTGCAAAATCTCTTGACTCACTGATTGCGCTGTGTTGCTGAGTTGGTTTACTTCGTATGGGCATCACGTATATGTACGTCACTTGAAAGAATTTTTAAATGGAAATAATGTTATGAATTATGCCATGTCAAGTGAATTTTTAAGATTTCTAGGCCATAGGCTCATTGTTTTATCTACCGTATATGTTAGCGTATTCATTTTAATGGGTTGTCATTGGGTATTTGGAGAATTCTCCTGGATCCCCAACAGACGTCTCCCCAAAAAGGGCATCATTGACACCATAGATGGGTTTCTTTAATCTCTTCAGCTTCAGCTTTCAGAAGTCAATGTGCTTTTTATGTTCATGAAACTGTTTTCGCTTTCAATTCCCAAAAGCTGGTTTCCTGGGGTGGTAGTGTCCTGTTAATAGTCCTTGTAGCTATCTTGGTGAGCTTTCCGTCCATAATAATCTGGCATTCCGAATTTATTCCGATATATAACATATTTTCATCGAACACACATTATAATTCTTTAAATCTTCACTACATAAATATATCTACAGCGAAAGTCTGTTTGTAAATTCTTAAAAAATATATGTTATTTTTAAGATAGGTAATATCTATACATTTGCTGAGCTGAAACGGTTATTATATGAAATAACCTCCACAGAAAAAAAAATCGCAAAGTATGCTCCGGAAGTTTTTAAAAACACAATTCGTTCTGTTATTTAATATGTTCATTTAGTATGAAAAAATTCACACTATATCTGTAAATGCTGCTTTAGATATTTGTCAAGAAATTTTGGCTATAGATATTTTAAATGAATGGTGTTTTGTTAAATATTTTTACAATTTTCGCTTAATTATAATCGTTTTTTTTAATATTAGCGCGCTCCCTCTAACATTCGTATTTACACATCTCCCTTTCAAACCATCTTCTTCTTTTTGGAGACAACGAATTTCAAGGATCGACTCTCAGCTATGAGAAGATTTTGAAAACAAGGTTAATTAATTAATGATAAACAACTGATTAATTAAAATTTATAAGTTAATAAGTGTTTTCGTTCATAAATTTATATTATTGGATTTCTTCGAAGCTTAGAAAATTCGATTAATGTAATTTATAATTAAGAGCCAAGAGGTCATTTAGAAAATCATTCGTTTCAACCAGCCATGAACTAAAACGAATAGCGTAATAAACATGCAATTATTATTATCATTGGTGACTTCCTTCAGACGACCTACAGAAATATGAAAAGCTTGGGATGAATATTTTTGCATAATCCTTGAATGCTTCCGAAAAGGTTCTCGTCGCTTTCAGAAGTCAATGTGCTTTTTATGTTCATGAAACGGAGATTCCCGTTTCTTTTTTTTATATTACTTTCAGTATTCGTTTTCGAATTCAATTATCAGTATAATATTCTTATTTTTTATTTAAATCTTATCTACATACTCCGCTTATTAATGTCTGCGGAAGTCTGCTTAGAAATGTCTCACTAAAAATTCGCGAATGTAGAGCTCTGGGGTCATGAAATTTTTACAGCATTTTCTCTCAGAAATTTCTAGGCAAAAAATCCAACTATTTTGATGCCTAGACAGTTGCCCCCCACCCGGCGTGCTTATGTACAATATGGAGTCGGTTTAGGGAAGGTACGGTATACCCACTTACACAAAATATAACAAAGTGTCTCCGAAGGCGTGTGCAGATGGATATACCGCCGAACAACAAAAGTATAAAACATATTTTCATTCACTTGCATCACTACTTGTCTATATACTGCCAACACCAGCGTATAAGTACAAAAATTGATACTCTAAATTCTAAATACATTCGTTTGGTATCCGTAGAAACTTATTATTAAAGGTATTTTTGAAGTTGACCTTAGCTTTGAAATTGGTAAAAAATGCAACAAATTAATACTGTTATTCAACTTCGGGGTTAAATTAACATTCTTTCGTAACTCAAAATCAGTACTTTCATCAGATTTTATCATTTTGAAAATCATCATTTGATGTTTTAAAGTTTTATGTTTATGGTTTTATGTGTTAGATTTACCTCATTGCAGCATCGGTTTACTGCTAAACCATTTAACATGAGATGCATTGATTGGTGTGTGATTGGTTACTGATAGCGTGATTCATCTCACAGTACAGCCGGTCATGATTTTAGGTTAATGCATGCATTATTACCTGCTTCAAGTTTACACCTAGTGCTTAGGCCTTACCTTAACTTGCTAATCGTGTAGGATGATACAGTAATAATATACTTTAAATTAGTTGCTTTGCGGTTGAACTTTCGCAATAAAATATGAGATTCATTGAAGAAGATAATAAACTGCGGTGAAAATATGAAAGTTGAAAATACAAACGGTAACGGTCGCAACTGGAATTCAGATCGTCTGAAGGGTGATTATGTATCTTTTGCGACAGCCTAGTCGTATACGACTCATTTGGCAGTTTTCTTAAATGCGTTATTCCGTATCGTGCAAACGTGCTAAATACTGCGCTTGTGTTAAGACACCATTTCTTAAAAGTAGAGTAAAGATGGCTTCGTAATCCTCGTTAAGAGATGTCAATTGCGTAATCGAATGTCATCACCTAAAAATATCAAAATATTACGACAAACAGATAGTCAATAATGAACGCCTCTTAGATTTTTTGCAAGTAAGTAATTTAATAACTAATAAATACTAATTCGTGTTTTTAAATAGGTTATTCA
Organism: Limnephilus marmoratus; assembly: GCA_917880885.1. NCBI lineage: Eukaryota > Metazoa > Arthropoda > Insecta > Trichoptera > Limnephilidae > Limnephilus > Limnephilus marmoratus. The sequence continues at coordinate 43,162,300 of OU862931.1, read as the reverse complement.
TCCATTGAACCTACTACCGGCATAGATTAAGCCTTTGAAAGCCATAGAAAATCACAGAAGTATACACATAGAAAATGACAGGCGATAATTCTCGATATCCGACGGACTGTGCGTCTCGTATCTTTGGTCTCTACCAATTGGACTATTTGCGCCTGATTGATAAAAATGACAGAATTTAATTTTGTTTTACTAGGGCGAATCTGAGAGTATCTGTGACTCTAAACGCAATGTCAATAAATTCGCTGGCAATAAAGAGCGATCCAATATCATATGTTTGTTTACTTATGATTAGTATTAGTATTACAAGGTTGAGTAGAATTGCTGTGCTAATTAAATCAGCGGAACGGCCTATCCATGGCTTTTAATTATATGATTCAATATTCACGATGATCGGAAGGAAGGACCTCCGTAAATTGTTAATAATAATATCATCTTTCTCACGGTAAACTGTTTTATATAAGCACTAATATTTAAAATCTCCACACGGTTCACGGTGGAATCTTATTGCTGGATGCGAATAGCTGCGTTAACTTAAAAATAACAGGATATGCTGAGCAAATTTCATGACGCTAAAGCTTACCTTTCGATAAATTTTTCTGCTCGTGCAAATAGATTTCTGCTTCATGCAACTAGATTTCTGAGTCATGCAACTATGTTTCTTTTATGGTTATTTCCTTTTGGGGTATTATGCCGTGTTGCGCTACCTCCTCCTTTAGCCAACGTTTCGGACAGCGTTACAGTGGCCATCATCAGGGCAGATGTGTATTTTGTGATGTGTATTTTGTACCCCAAAAGGAAATAACCATAAAATTTTTGGCCGTGAAAATCTAAAATCATATCTAACTATGTTTCTGTTTCATGCAACTAGATTTTGCTGCTTTTGCGCAAATTTCATGACGCATAGGCTTACCGTTCGAGAGATTTTTCTGTTTTGTGCAACCAGATTTCTGCTTTACGTAACTGGATATTTGTTTCATGGAACTAGATTTTTGATTCATGCAGCTAGATTTCTGCTTTACGCAACTAGATTTCTGTTTCATGCAACTAGATTTCTGCTTCATGCAACTAGATTTCTGCTTCAATCAACCATATTTCTCTTTCATGCAATTTATAGATTTCTGCTTCATGCAACTAGATTTCTGGTTAGAGCATCTAGATATCTGCTTCATGCAACTATATACCTGCTTCACCCATCTAGATTTCTGCTTCATGCAATTAGATTTCTTCTTCGTGTATAATTCATTTTGTGTTATGTTTGTGTTTCGTAGATGCCGGCATTATAAAATACACATTTGTAAAATACTCAATAGATTAATTCGCTTTTAAAAGTCTTAAAAAGTCGTAAATCATAACATAACCTCCGAAATAGTAATGTCAACACCCCGATGCAATGTTTGTTGACAACAGAGTTACGAAATGCCAAGTTACAGCGACCTTGACTGAGTTTTTATAAATAAATTTTTATTCAAGTTAAAATTTTATGTGGTTGACATTGATAAGAGTTTCATTAAATTTAGAACCGAAATTACGTAGTAATTTGCCTAATTACTTTGAAATATTATTAGCTTGTTATTCGAGTGGAAACTTTTGCTTTCCATTTTTTTTAATGTAATCTGTAATGATGATGTATTGTTTTTAAAACACATCGTTCATGATTCATTTAATATTTCCACATATATTGATTGATATTGTTAACTAAAACACTTCGATTTCTGACTTCCCACAACACTTCATATTTCTGACGTGAGTTTATTAATTTAAAAAATATATCTTGTAATAAACGATGGATACCGAACATCTCTCTGTACTTATAATAATAAATTGTGTGAAGCTAGACTTTTTTATTTAAGTAATTAAAAAATAGCACGATGCATTCGATGTTATTTTTATCACATAAAATATATTAGGTATTTTTCACATCAATTTATTCTTGATTACGATAGAACACCAAATAAATCGTCTGAATCGTCTCCGTACATTAAATCTGAAAGACTTTCAAAACCCTTTGTAATTATTGTAAAATAACGCAGACCCGTGAATATCAAGAGGTGTATTTTCGACAAATCAATTTCTGTTATAAATAAATATAAGGTATAGGTAGGTACTTTATTGCTTGTATTTATTCTCCAAACAAACACTTTCAACATAGAAAATATCCCTTAAATTCAAAGCAAAAGTTGTACAGATCATTGAACCGGAGTTACAGACAATTTTGTGTTTTTAATATGATATAATATGCCATTGAGACTATTGGAGTATGTTGTGAGGCTAAAGAGAGAGGGGAAGGGAAGGAGATGGGAAAGATGAAGATTTAAGTCATTAAAAAGTTTGATTTCAAGGTTCATATTTGTTATACACATGCGTGAAATGCAAAAAGCTTTCGATTGTTCTCGGATATCGATCCCTTTGGCAGACATGCATTTGTATCGAAACAAATTTCACAAATAACATTACAAATATCAGATTATCTAAACGTTGCAGTTATTGAATTTTCGTACAGCGGCGTATATTTTATAAATAATTTTCTTCTAACTCGTTTCTAATGTTTTTTGTCTTGTAAATATACCTGTTTTTCTGGTTAATGCATGCCCTACGGACACGCTCTGTGAGAGTGAAGTCATCGCCGATTGTTTATATCTTATAACGAGATATCAGAGATTATCTGCGGTGAATTATGATTATGTTCCACGGTGGATGCTACAGTGAAGTAATGCAACACTTAGACTGATTTCGATGGTCGACGATAAATTCTAATGCATCAATTTTCATATGATGAAGTGATGAAAGTACACGAAACATTGCTCTACCCATAAAAAACATCGTGTAAAAGGCCTATTAAACCATTTCACGCAATTTTTGGATTTTTTTATGTAAAAATTTACCGGCCTTTTGTTTTGAAGAGTTTTTAAAACTATAATCTAGGACCATGAATTCTATTTACGAAAAAAATAACGATTTCGAGTTTGCTAATCATTTATTACTGACAGGCCACAGCTTCAATAAAGAAAAAACTGATTTTAAGTATTCAAATATTAACACATATTTTAATTTGTGCGCTTTAGAAACCTTAGAAATAAACATAAAAAAATAAATCCAAAATTAATTTAGTTAACAAAATAATAGCACCATGTAAGTCACCTTTGTTGACCATGTTTCCTTGTTTTTTAATCCTCCCACCGTTCTCCCCCCTCCCAAATCATCACTCTCACTTTCCTCAAATAATAATATCTTATCATTTCTGTACTTATTTATGTACGTATAATTTTTAAGTTAGTTTTGAGTACACCGGTGAATGTCAAGGTTAAATAAATAAAATTAAGTTTCAAATGTACATTATAAATAAAACTAGTTCAAGTAATGTTTCATTTCTTAATTTTTGGTCTCCCACCATGGCGATACTGAGAGTATCTACCACTTACAATGTATATGATTGACAATGGTAGACATCCATCAATGGCGGGCCACGCGTCTGCCCACGTGGACCTGACGGTTTGATCACATATTGCGCCTACTCAAGCTCTCAACCACTGTTGAGTGACTCGTTACATTACGTTACATGATGTTTGATATAACGATGTTTTTTACATTAATCACTCTAGTTTCGCTTGAGTTACTCGCGTCACTGGTGTTACATCACTTTGGATCGGTTTAATTCGATTAGCTCGGTATCACTGGGCCGTATGAATGGTAGAATTAGTGGAACCAACCATAACAACACATGTTCGTTATCTCGATACACAATTAAAATAATGTAACAGGATTTTTTTTTAAATTTAACGTTAAGTAAAGTAGAATCATTTTAAAGAGATTCGTTGATTGTGTAATGGTGTTGTTTTTCGTAGAACTATTATTAACCAGACTAACTACTAACATACTGCGGACGGGTGTTCCAAACTATTTAAAACCAATTTCATCCACTATCGGTGTGCACAAAGGCATCCAAACGTGCCCTCTTTAAAATGGTTTGCGTGTGCTCGACAAAGGGCGTAGGTATTTGCATTTTAATGGGATTATTTACTGCCCTAGAATTTGTAACAAATTGGTATCCATTTAACCTCATTAATTACTAACCGGTTTCGCTCGAGATTAAATACTTTTATTCTAACAATCTGAAACTACGTGAAACTGCGTTGTTCTAAAAAATCAATTAAAAAGTGTGCAAATTTAATAAAGCCATAGCTCACTCTTTAAGAATTTTGCTGTTTTTGATAGATTAGATACAGCTTTATACCTAGAAAGTAATATGAAACGAGTTACGCTATCATACAATATTCAGACTAAACAACTGTACTAATTTCACGACACCAGAGCTCACCGTTAAATAGTTTTGCTGCTTCTGACAAAGATGTATGTTTACGCCTAAAAAGTAATCGTTTAGCTATATTTTTTTCACCTTTTTTGGCAATACTAGTGATTCATTACCTCGCTGTATCTATCATAGGATTAATGTTGCTTTGTTTGTTTTTTTATTATTTTAATTTATTGATGTAACTGATCGGCAAATCATTGAAATAGCTCTATTATCTATATTGGATAGGTTTAGTTGTTCTGTTCAAGGCGCTAAAATCGGCTTGGATTTGATTTCTCCCGCGTTAGTTATTAGTGGAATTATTATTATTATTTTTATCTTTAATTAATGAAACTCGACTTAGTGCATTGTTGTCTCCGTGTAAAGTGGGTCGGCAGTCGGCAGTCAGAACACGGGCCATTGTGTCTCGCTTTGGTTCCCGACCTCACTGTGCTGGGTACCTACTTTAAAGTGTATACTGCAGATTGCTTACTTGCTGCTAAATCTTGTCTCCAACCGACACACAATCTTTTCAAAGTTTCAAAACTAAACTTTTCAAAGTTTCAAAAACGAACTCCCCCTAAACACATGTTAAAAATATCATATTAAAAACATTTTTCAATCCATTAATTTTTTAAACGTTCGATGATTGTCTCTTTGTAAACCTAACTAATCCCTGTATTTTTTTGTTGCTTGTATGTATTTTTTTCTATTGTAATTTTATTTTTATTATTTTCAAAATTATTTCTCATATTAAAGATATATTACTTGCAATTATATAAAAGCACTTTGGGCGTAAAATAAAATAAATAAATAAAAAAAACATTTAAAGTTTTTACGCTCTTCAAAAAGTGTACCTGACTTTTTAAGATAATTACTATGCATTTTCCCAAAATTATATGAAATTCCATCGATGGAAAACAAAATCGCGATTTATACTCCGAAAATTATAAAAACACATTTGGTTCTGAAATTTAACATGTTATAGGTATGAAAATATTCACAGTGTTTCTTTAAATGCTACTTAAGACATTTGTCTAGAGATTTTTGCTTTGTTTTAAAGAAGTCATGGTTTATTAAACGTGTTCGCTTACGCCTGTTTATTATAATTGTTTTTAGTGTTAGCGCGCTCCCTCTAACATTCATATTTAATATTATTATCTCCCTCTCAAACCATCTTCTTATTTTTTTACATCTCTGTCGTCAATATCAATGTTAAATTTATCATTTTAAAGTATTGTGGTATGTTATGTAGATAAATGCTTTGCTGTCGTGGCAGGGAACACAAATCTTGCATTAAACTTGTGAAATTCTGTACGGTAAAAAACAAATTCCTTTACGCCGATATCAATTAAGTAACAAATATTAATTAAAATTATTTCGGACGACTCCGTAATTTCCTCTGAAAGTTTCTCCGATATATTTTTTCAACGCCAGTTTCTCTTTGTTAATTGGACCGATTCGGTGTCGAAAATCGCGAGCATTGATGTTCAAAGGATTTCCCTAAACAATGGTTCCCGCCCGAGCAATATTCATACTTTTCTTTATTCAATCATCAAATGTATTTAGGTACTGAAATTTCAGGATGAAATAATATGACAATGCTTGTTCTCAGATAAAAATAATTTATACTCTCCGTAAATTTAGTTAAACCTAAAAACAATTTGTTGTGAACCTAAATTCTAGGGTGATTTTCTACTTTAAAAATTCTTCTACTTGTACGTAGTTAAGAAACTAACTTAATGCTAAGTTTTAACTCGTAACTATTAGAAAATTTAAAGACGGCATTAAAATAAATTTGATGTTATTAAAAAAAGAAGCGTGGAATGCGTATTTAATTGCATAAAATAACCAGACGAAATTGCAATAAAATAATAATTGCGGGCGCCATTTTTTTCTTCGGTAGATTACCATCTTACTACAGCTTCTCAGAAGCCAAAAATATAATATTATGCATATAAATATAATCAGATATATTATAATAATCCGACTTTATGTTTATTTTATTTATCAGGAAACTCCTCGCGAAAATAACACTCATCAACTAAACCGGTTTTAGTATTGAGTTGGATTCGATTTGAATACGAACGTCCTTGGTCACTCAGCCTGACACTATTCGTTTACTCGTCAATAAAGTTTATTTTGTTTTTTCCCAAAATATAATGCACTCGAAGTCACACTCAGAAGAGGCAATAATAATATAATGTGTTTACTTGTGAGAAATCCGTACCGTTTGTACGCCTGCCGAATGACTTGACTGTTTCGTGTTGTGAATTTGTTATTGGATAGGTGGTTTTTCTGTTGTCTATTGACCCGTATAAACCCAACATACATAACAATATATTATTGTTGACACAGTACTGACTTGTGAAAAGCTATTTTAAGGTTTGATGTTGTGTAACAATTTGTTTACATCGAAGTAGAAATTACGTGGATTAATAAACAGGTTTGTTGTTCGTTTCTTTGTATGTGTATTGTTTGTTTAGTGTTAGGCTCGAGAAGTTGTTTGTACAATGCTTTAAAGAAAATGAATTAATATTGGGAAAGCCCGTCATTTTCAATTATTTTAGTTTCATATGACCTTTAAAGCGCCTTAAATAGCACACTAAATCATAATTATCTCCGTTTAGACTCCATAGATATCATTTCAATTGGTTTTCAATACTAAAATCCTCGTCAGCTGCCAAACGGAGTTTCGGACTTTGCTTAAAATTTAATAGGTGTAAGAATTAAATTTTTCAGGAGTTGAGTTAACTGTTCCTAAAAATATAAAGCTTTCACTCTTTTCTTTTGTGTGTGGTTTGTGTTGTTTTTGTAGAATTTTGTTGTTATTTCTTTATTATAAAACAAAAACCGAATATGTAATGAAATTATCACAGAATTCTCATATTTCCGCTTATCAGACATTGACCAAAGATTTCATAAAAATATAAAGCTTTCACTCTTTTCTTTTGTGTGTGGTTTGTGTTATTTTTTGTAGAATTTTGTTGTTATTTCTTTATTATAAAACAAAAACCGAATATGTAATGAAATTATCACAGAATTCTCTTATTTCCGCTTATCAGACATTGACCAAAGATTTCAAAGAACCTGAATTTGTGCAGGCGACAAAAATTACGAATCCCTTAACCAAATAAGTCAACATACTACTGTCACATCGCATTACCCTCAATATCGTCTGTGTATCACAAAATTGAGGTTATAGCAAATATATCAAATTCACCACTATATCAACCTCATTCGAACAAAAAAATAAAAATTTTCCTCAGATACATCCTCAATAATTCTTGGTGTCCTGAATACAGACTACGTCAGGTGACATTATCCTCAATCCTGAATCTAGCATAGAATTATTGAGGCATCGTCAGCTGAGTGATCACGTCATAGCCGTGCGTCCTAAAAAGACGGTGTCCCCGGTGAAAAATGCCGATCGGTCAACATTCTTGTCTCAAATATGCCGTGGGATTTTTTATGTCTATATTTTGACCGGAGTCCCGGATCTTCTGAACGCGTCAATATAATTCGCAGCCGGTTTGGCCGAAAACAAAATAGACTCGCGCGCTTTTTGTCCGTGTGTCGTCGTGATGAATTTATTTACAGATTAAGGGGGAACTTCATCATCGTGTCCATAACTATGCATTATAATACATTAACCCTTCGAATAATAAGAAAATAATTTTCTGTCAACTTTTGCCTGTCAAAGTTTGCGCGCAAAATTCCTGGTTCTTCTCATGCATTTTAAATGTTTCTATTTATTAGTTTTTTTTAACGCTTTTGCAAAAATAAAAATTGTTCTAAAATTTAGATAAAATAATCTTTCCGATATGTTTATTAGAAATTAACATTTTTGTTTATAAATATTAAAATTTTAATATTGGAAATGCAAATTAGCTAAAAAATTCATACCTGCGAATATTTGAATTAAAGTAATTAAAATAGAAAAAACTTCAAATTTTAAAATCAGATTCCTTTTCTAAACAAAATTTGTAATAAAACTGTAACCTCACTTTTTATCACTTTCATACAATTTTATTTTAAAATTAAATGTGGGTTACGTCACAAATAGGCGCAAAATCAAACCGTCACTTTTGATCAGGTTTGTAAAATATCTGAACAACCTAGCTCATATATTTCTAAGATAATGAGAAGCATTATTTCTTTCCGTTTCTAACATAAAAGAAATCACAAATATTCGCATTTCAGAAAGAGAGATATCTAACTTTTAAGAGATTCTAACGTGAATTATAGAGCTAAAAAAATAATATGGGACACTGTATAATAGGGTTTTAAGGGACTTATTTGACTTACTTAACTAGTGATTCCTGACATTACTTGGAGTAAAACATGTAAACGAAATTGTTGTCTCCGGTGAAATTTTTTTAGGTTTTTTTCAAGACATTTGGGGGAAAGGTAAGAGATTCGATGGTTATTTGGCTGAGTGACAAGTGACGATGTGTGAAAGAACATTTTTTTTGATTTTGAAGAAAACAATTTGAAAAAAAAAGTGACGATGTTTGAAAGAACAGTTTTTTTTAATTTGGAGAAAACAATTTGAAAAAAAAAGTTATCGAAAAAGTCACCGGAGACCAAAATTTCATTCACGTTTTTTAGTCCAAATGATGTCAGGAATCACTGGTTAAGTAAGTCAAGTACGTCCCTTAACCTGTATAGTTCCAATTGTTGGATAAGTAATAATTTCCATAAATTGATTCAACAACGCACTGTACGACCAAATCCGTTTATCATTATTTTTACTAGTCGGTAGTAATTGACCGTGGAAAATTCAATATCGGATAATTGACCATCAAATAATATTTCGACAGCTATTTAACTCGCAAAGCTATTATTGAATAGGCTTCAAAAACATCATCGTTACATAGGTAAATTATTTGGTTGATTGCACAATTGTGGTTTTAGTAGCAAAAAACAAATAATACTGATCAGATTTTACATACGAAAATAGTTTTCACTCGAAGGTTCAATTGTTGACCTTATTTGAAATTAGTTGGGGATAAATATGTTCAAGTTACATAACAATGTATGACATACAAATTTTATTCAATGAAGGTTGTTGCTTTTATCACTAAATGTAAAAATATATTGCCCAAATAGAAAAGATACAGGTTAATTCGTTTAACATATAGAAACACGATCAAATCGAATTGAAGTGTTTTTGGTTATACAATGCTCTTCTCCATTAAAACCAACGTTAATATTAATTTATAACCGTTAAAATCGTGCTTTCATAACGTATAACGTCAGTTTCAAAATTTCTCCTGGTATTGGTCAAAAAACTGGTCGGCTTAGCTTGGATAATATATGGCAACGCATTAGCGATGCAAATTTTAATTTCGTGATTTTAATGCTTTACAATGTATTTTTTTGATAATCTCGATATTACGAAACAGCTGTGGGTTACGTCTGATTGATATTGGTAAAAATATTCAAGATACCAGCAATCTGGTAAAAGATTTCAGTGCAAAACTTGTCTCTTCAGAACGTCACACCACTTCAAACATTATTTCAAAGATAACTTTAGATACTATATCTTTGCATTCTTCTTTAAATTTTTAACTTCTGTTTTTTTGTAAAATTGTTTATGTTTGAAAGCTTCCTAAAATCTATTTTTTCAAAGCCAGTGACACGATCGTATATACCAATAATGTCCACTTACATAAACATAGATGTGAGTTGAATTTCGACTGTCCTAGTGTAGACTGGCATAATACTTAGTTTGGTTATGGAAAAGTCCTTAGATAACCAAAAAAGGGATTTATTGTTATCAAATTTCATTTATAGAATTACATTTTATAATCTTATTACGTAAATTATAAAAACAATTTATTTATAAAATAGTTCTGATATGTAATTATTATTACGCGTGACAGCTGTTTCGCCCTCTAAAGGCATTATCAAACTGGTTAGGCCACTTTTAGACGATATATTTATATAATTTCTGTACAGGTACTTGTAATGTCGGAAATTATGATTGCTTCCCCAATTACTGCATTCTTTAAATTTGACTAATGGTCTTTAAGTGAGTTATTCCCAAATATTAAAAAAAGAAAAACGTATGTTTTAAAAAATGTGTTATTCTGTCTTTTTCACTAATTTTCTAGCCTTATAAAATGCAATTTCACAAAAAAGCGCTTAAAAATCCAAGCAAGCATTATAATTCTTAAACGAGATTCGTGCGAGGTAGATTTTATGTTAATTATGTCTTCGACCAGCTGATTCGAGTCTGCATTCCATCTCTAGGAAAAGATACAATATCGCCTTGTTTGTGTATCGGTCAACCTTCATCCCGGATGTTAGCTAAAAAAATTTGCTATTTTGTTAGCCAGTTTTCGTTGTAGCGACATTTGAAAAAAATTGCACCGCTTCTATAATAGAAAGAGTATATATAGATTGTAGATATTTAAAAAAAAAAACGTGTCTCATATTGGCAATAACTATGACAAAAAAATGTCAAAAGAGACACCACCGCATTCTCGTTTTCAATTAGTGATTCAATCATCCAATGTTGTCCAATTTAGCGCACATTTTTTATTGGGATAATTTATAATGGTAATTCTATTAGGTATTGTTTTAGTCTTTTATTTAGTAACCGCTGTGGTGTTTGGTTTATTTTTATTTGGTGTACTACTCTTCAATTTGCTGATAATATGAATATCCAAAAATATTTTCCCAACTTTCTAAAATGACTTGTTTGCAACGTGAAATTTTCAATTGTCTTTCGTTCTTGTCAAACAATCATAATTTTTCTTCTGTCACTTGCTTTTCTATTTCATTGTTTTGTATGCGCCGATGTTATGAATATAGAAATAATAATGTGTACAAAGCAATCAGGCTGCATGCGATACCGAACCTTAACAAGGCCGCGCAGGTTGCGAAAAAAAACTTTACGGAATGTCGAAGCTCTTTTGTTCTAGTTTTATATTTTTTCTTCGCTGTGGCGAAATAAAAATGAACCGCTGATTATTAATTTGTTGCTTCAAGCAATTTTAAAACCTAAGTGCTCGCCATTCTAAATATTATTTCTGAAGTTTTGTTATTTATTTTTTGATATCTATTATATTTTTCAATGAACACGTCATTATTATTAACCGTGGTTGTTGTTTTACGTTCTTTGTTTAAACTAACTCCATTCTTATCGAAAATGGTTCTTTCCTTTCAATAAAATGATGGTCTAGTCGTCAGAGTTTGCTGTATTTAACGTACATTGTAAAAGAACTTTAAAGTATATAAGTACATAATTAGGAGCCGAATGCGTTTCAAAATCTTATCCCTTTAGTGAAATATATGTTATTTTGCTATGTTTTTAATAATTGGCTTTATAGCGACATCGTATTAAATTTAAAATTAACAAGGGAAAGTGTGTTTGTATATATTTACATAAAATTATAAATTTACATCTGTTAAATAACCAATTCTTACGTTTATCTGAATCCGCACCATTCTGCTGGGAAGTATGTTTCTTCGTGTTACTTCTGAGGGTGTAACTACCTGCTGGAAAAAATCAGCAGTTCGTCGCTGCGTACATATTCTTTTAACGAATCACTTTTCGTCGCGTAATAATTTCTTATATAATCGTCTTGTTAATCAATTAAAAATATTTATCACTTTTATTTCTAAATCACAATAGTAGCAAAGTATTATTTCCTCGGTATCATCTTTGACTGTCTTTAATAAAATTTCACTGAATATTATTAGTCCTTTTATCACTTGACGTCCTTTCTTCAGGCACGCTTCGATCGACTGACAATTAATCAATTAAAAAACTGGGGGGGTTTAAAAATTCTCCCACTACGATTAAAAATCATTCAAGTTCAAATGTTGCACAAGTTTATAAAATTCTCATTTATGAAGTCAACATTGAAATGGTCGAGTCGAGTCAATTCGATTTATATCATCGATGTTTTTCACGTTTCGTGGTCTGTCGATTGCGAAGGCTGTAGCGCGATACGTGCGGTCGGTTCGGCGTCTACCGCGCGAATGGCTCTCCTGGAGGGGCGCCGCCGTATATATGCGACGGCTGAGATATCGGCGTCTCCACGCGTCCCGAACTTCAAAACATACACACGGCTAAACAGTCTGGAATGTTCGATTTATCCATGCGTCTTGAATAATTATATTTTTTATTATACATTATTTCCATCAGGGAGATATCGTCACCTGCTATTATTATACTAGTCCTCGTAAATCTATGCGAATACAATTGTAGGGGAAGATATTGACGTGTTATAAATATAGAAGATAAATATGCTTGGCTCTTATATTTATGTAGGTTTGTATGCTTTTGTTAAACATACACAAATCATTAACAGATTCAGTTTCAATTTTGGAGGCGGGTATGGGTACCGCCGCCCCGGGAACCCTTATTGGATAACCAACACCTCTGCCATAAGTCACCCCTAGTGGTTCGCTACGTTTGGTGATTTAGCAGGGGTGCCCGGGTTCATGGGGTGAGGTTTGTCTAGGTCTCGGAGGCGGATGACCATGACACATTGAACCCCAGATTCCTACCCACTCCTTAAACCCTTTTCCTTCCCAGAACTCTCCTCTCCTTCCTTTCTTTAATAAACCCTCCACACAGCATCCCCAAAGATGTCATAGGCCCTGAGGGAAATTATTTTCCTCAGGGCCTCCTGTGTGGAGCTCATGTAAAAAAAATTCGAAGGTCTTAGGAGCGGTGATATATCTATCTAATAATATTACTATTAAAATTACTGGAACTCTTAAACGGTGAGGTATGGCTTGGTTAAATTTGCACACATTTCTCGCTAGGAATGTCTTGGTTAATGCAGCTATTTTCCGTTCGTTATATGATTTCCGTGTTGTTATTTAATTGCTTAACAATTATTATCCGAAACTAGTTAGAATGGACCAGAGTCCCGCCCTTGTGGAAAACCTTGCAATTATTTCTGCTCTGAATTGACTGGAGTTGATCTCGTGACCCAAGATCAGAGAGCAAGAGAATCATCTCTACACCACGAAGTCACTGCATTGATACAAATTCCGCAATTCTAAACGAAAAATCTATCCAATAACAATAATGTTTTTGCTTTTAATTTTACTTTTCCTGCAAACAAATCAAAGAACTTTTGAGAATTAACTCTAATCCCGCCCTTATGGAACACCTTTGAAAATATTTTTTAATAGAGTTCGTGACCTAAGATCAGAAAGCGAACGAATCATCTCTTCACCAAAGAGTCAAAGCGTCGATACAAAATTCACAATGCAAACCAAATGATCGATGTTGTTTTGTATTATTTTTTCTTTCCTGATGGCCTGCGTGATCGAAGGGTAAGGCTGTCGATTAACAATACGGAGGTGTCAGGTTAAAATATTATTTGATTAATTTGGATTTGTTAAAAATAATATAATAATAAGTATGTTTGCGGCACGTTTCAGAGTGGAAGATACCCTCAATATCGCCCTGGTATAAGAGCACCATTCAAAATTGAAGCCATAATTAAAATGGCTTTAGTCGTGTTTGGCGACGACCTTAATAGTCCTTAATATTTCCCCGCGTTGCCCTTCCCCGTCTCTTTCCCTTTTCCACTACCCTTAACCTCACAGCATACCCCAATTAGGTATGCCAAGGTCTCACCGGTTCCAGACGGTTGGAAGGAGTTGTAACCTTTTTGCGGTATTCAAAAAAGCAAATCAACATACTCTAATCCCGCTATTAGTTTGAAAAGGAGGTCTTAGAAGAGGTGATATATCTATCTAATAATAACAATACAAACTATAACTATTTAAATTACTATCACTCTCATACGTCGAGGTATGGCTTGGTTAAATTTGTTCGTTTTTTTCGGCTTGGAATTCCTAGGTTAATGCAACTATTTTTCGCTCGCAATATGATTTCCGTGTCGTTATTTAATTATTCACAATTGTTATTCCAAACTAATTAGAATGGACCGGAGTCCAGCCCCTGTGGAACACTTTCAATTATTTTTAAGATCAGAATCGAATCATCTCTACACCACTGAACCAAAGCATCGATACAAAGTTCACAATGCAAAACGTAAAAATCAAACCGAATGAGCGATGTTGTTGTTATGTATTCTTTCGCCTTTGCAGGAATTTATAAATAGCCAACGAGATCGGCCTTTGAGCCCCCAGAACAGAACAGGTTTCCGCAATTATAAGGCAGTATAATATGTTTTGCTCCGTTGAAAAGGGAGTTGCCCTTTTTTGCCGGCGAGATTCCACGGAGCGGACTCTGCACCGATTCACCACATCCGGTTCTGTTATTTCAGACGGGTCGTGTCGTAAGTCGTACCACCGCATCCTTAAATTGAAGTGTTGAACTGAGTAATGAGGGTGTCTGTAACTGCAACATTTTCAAAAAATCATTAACTTTTTAGAAATTTTATTTTTATTTCGACCATTTTTTGTTTTACATTAGCTGAGGAAAATGATAGCCCTCAGGGCCGACGTCATCTTTGCAGATGCTATGTGGAGGGTCTTTTTAGTAAAGGAAGGAGAGGAAAAAGATGTGAGGGGTGGGTAGGAATCTGGGGGTCAGTGTGTCCAGAGGGGATGAACGAATGCATCTATCCTTCCCATTGCAGTTCAAAACGATATTCCGAGAGATCCTGCTGGAGAGGTGAAAAGGTCTCCCTTAACAAGACAATTAGTGGGCAGATGCATCGACCGCCATGATCCGGACAAACCCCACCACCTCGCCAATTTGGAACCCGCAGTACAAAGTATACATGGATAGCATAGAACATATTCAAATCATATTTATAAAATATCTTACCTTCGAATTTAACCATAACTTTGAATGCACTTTTCAATTTTGCAACAAAGACGAGCAACAGCTGATTTGACATTTGTACACAAAATTTTATATAATGACATAGACTTTACCGAACTTCTTTCCCTAGTTAATTTTATATAATAACATAGACTTTACGGAACTTCTTTCCCTAGTTAATTTTATATAATAACATAGACTTTACCGAACTTCTTTCCCTAGTTAATTTTATATAATAACATAGACTTTACCGAACTTCTTTCCCTAGTTAATTTTATATAATAACATAGACTTTACCGAACTTCTTTCCCTAGTTAATTTTAACTTATCATTAAGACGTACACGTCATACAGAACTATTCCACACGCTTAATTACTAGACAAATGCAGCATCTAATTCGCCAATCAATCGTGTTATTTGTATGTTCAATAATATTGATCTAAATTCTAACATCGACATTTTCTCCGATTCACTGCACAAATTTAAAAAGAGCATCATGTCAATTATATAAATTGTTCAATGCGCATACGTACATACATACACACATACTCACCTTACCACTACATACATCATCAGGTAATTACTTAATATGCATACCATAAATAAGACACTACAATGAAACACATAATAGGCACCCACCATGAAATATACTTATTAATTGTAAATTTTTTTCACCATTGTGTACTGTTTGTTTCAGTTTTTAAATAAAATAATAAAATAAAATTGACCCGGGCACCCCTGCTAAGGCACCAAACGTAGCGAACAACTTGGACTTACCTTACTTACCTATGGCAAAGGTGTTGGTTTCACAATAAATGTTCCTGGGGGGGCGGTGCCTAAACTCGCCTCCCAATTTTGTAAACTTTGCGAAATTTGAAAAAGAAAAATCAGAAACGACATGATCGCATCCAGTAATTGAACTCAGGATCTTAGCTTTGTCGGGCTCTGTTCTACCACTGAGCTAATTCGATCATATCCGATTCGGTCATATTTAACTGAGTCGAACTACGACTGAGAACTACCAACATTATCTTCATTTTCATTTTCTTAACGCGTATTTTTATTTTATATCAACTTCGCAAAGAGTTTCCCTTTCCCCTCAATAATTCGCTTAAAAAACTAGAAACAAAAAACCAAAACGATAATATGGATTTCCTGATGTGCTTCAATATATTATATCTTGTGAGATGTTACTATAACAAGGAAGAATTCGTGACAATTTACAATGCAACTTAATTAACCATTATATATCTTTAAACATTTTATTTGAAGGAAACCTCATAATTGAAATGCGCGTAGAATAGCATGACTTGCTTATTATTACATATTTATTTTTGCTCAATGAAATTAGCATGTATAAAAATATATCCAATAAAATGCATCCTATTTATATACCAATAATACTGAAACACTTCCATACTTATTCACGTTTCTGTGATCAGAATTTTTTTACAAAACTACGAAGGTGGTATTATTGTTCAATCAGTGGTTTTCCCTGGAGCGGATTTCCATAACGAACAATATAAAATATACATACTTTATAAACAGAAAAAAAACATCTGTTACACGGTCGGATTGGCTTCTAGCGAGACGAATGTGTCGATGTCTTCAGGATTCAAATCCCACGGAAATCACAGAGCGTTGAACCGTCGCAGAATTGAAACAGGAATTTTCATTGGGCCTTTCGATACATTTTTCTATGACGTGGTGTAATTCTTTTGTCAATGTATTTATTAACCCCCCAGGCTTATTTGTACGCTTTTGGAAACTTAATTTTTTAATTTTTTTTTTGTAAATATCTCACGAGAGTCCCAGCTGCCCCCGTCTGGAGCCAGTGAGACTATGGCATCCCAAATTGGGTATGTTGTGAGGCTGAAGGTAGTAGGGAGGCGAGAGATGGGATAGAGGAAGGTGGGGAAGCACCTGGCTATTCAAATGGTCACCAAATACGGTTATCTGGTATACTATATCTAAGACAAGCAGCCATGTGGCAGCTTCGCGGGACTACCGATAAATTGTTTAAATTATATATTTTTGTATACTATGTTTTTGATGGAATAAAAAAAAAAAAAAAAACACAACATATCTGGTCACCAAACACGGCTAGGGCCATTTTAAGCAAAGTTTCAATTCTACATTGTGGTCTCACATCAGGGCGATACTGAGAGTAAGTACCTTTCACTCTGGAACGTGTGTCGCAAAAATACCATATATTATTTTAAATTAATTAATTATGAAATAATACAAATTAATCAAATAAATTTATTTGCCCACGCCGGGATTCGATTCCGCGACCTTCGGATTGCGAGTAAAGAGCCTTACCCTAGACCACGCCGGTCGTCAGACATTCACATAGGTCTCATAGAGATCGTTGTCTCCCTTACTATAACGGTGAGAATTAGGATCTAAACGGTGTTAGAAAGTGAAAACACCACGCTAAATGTTCAAATCTAAAAGTTAACAAATATATTTATTTTTTATTTATATAAATTTGAAAGCGTAATTTTTTACCCTTTAAAAACTTTTTTATTTTTTGGAAAGGTTCAAAATGTTTTCACTTTTTAACAAAATATACCCGAGGTCAGAAGGGTTAAAATCAAAATTATAATCGGGTTATAATTTAAACCTCCTGTCCCGAGGTCTCGGGTTTTCCACAGATATAATGTATTTGTTCGGTGTACCGGATGTCAAAAACTAACACCTAATTTGTGTTTTTAAAGCTTTATAATTTCTGTTTGTGTTAAATTATTTCTATACATTTCTTCTCGTTCCATTTCCACAACCAATAACATATTTAATGTAATATCACTCTGTTGCGCCGACCTTAAATTTAATATAATAAATAATGACTACATGGTGCCCCCCTGGTGCACCATGTTGTCATTATTTATTATATTAATAGGAAGAACGGTTACCATACAAAATCAGGTCGTTTTCAACTTCTCACTCTTCCCAGATATTTCAATTTGGAAGGCGGGTATGGGTACCAGCACTCAAAGAACCATTTGTTGGATAACCAACACTCCTGCCGTAGTTCAATCCAACTGGTTCGCTACGTTTGGCGATTTGGCAGGGGTGCCGGCGTTCGGGTGAGGATTGTCTAGGTCTTGACGGTGGATGCGTTTGCCCACCTATGCGTTTGCCCGCTCGGCGGGCCGGATTGGGGGAGACTGGTCGAGGGAGTCATTTTGACCTCTCCAGCAGGACTCTCTCGGAACATCGCCTTGCACAAGATGGATTTATATGTCCGTCATTCCCGGACATATTGACCCCCAGATTCCTACCCACCCCTAATACCTTTTTCCTTCCCAGAACTTCCTCTCTTTACTTTCCCAAAAAGACCCTCCACACGGTATCCCCGAAGATGTCATAGGCTCCTAGAGTAGTTTTTTTCCTCGAGACCTCCTGTGTGGAACTAATGTAAAGAAAAGATATGCAGTGTTTTTTTTTCACAAAAACGAGTGTGCCTTAGACCACACGACTGAAGTAAAACTTCTTTAGCTCCATCTATATGATAGGAAGAGAGAAAGGAAATGTGCGCGCGCACTGCTCTCTCTTGATCCTGCAGTGTGGTACAGACAATTGGTCTGCACTGTGTCTTAGATATACGAAACGTAACTGGCTCTAAGAGAAAGAGAGAAAGAAAAAGTGTGCTCGCACCTCTCTCTCTTGCCCCTACAGAAACGATACAAACGAAACGTAACTCTCTCTCTTTCTATCTTCACTAACTTATATCTCCCTCTCAATTACCGTTCACCTCGCTTTTTGTAACGCTCTCGGCATGCATTCACCAGCTTACTCCCTAAGTCAAGCGTGCGTAAAGAAGTTTTACTTCAAAAACTCAAAAATTATCGTTTGTTTATCGTAATTGCAAATCGCAATTTACGATTACAATTATCAAACGATTATTACGTCTTCGAGCAAAATACAGCCAAACCCATCTTTATTCTATTACTTGCAAGGCACTTGTATGCAAATTCCCCGGCATCGCGTCGTACATAATTCACCTCCGATCCTCTCGCCACCTCATAGCAAGCCACCCGTTCACGCAATCACCGCTCGGTTATGTCAGGTTTTGGTAGCTCGTGACCGTCTGCAGCTTGGTCCGGTTGCTGCTCGAGCGGTCCTCGCTGGTCGAGAGACGGCTCATCGAGAGCGATGGGCTGGCCTGCTGCCCATCTTTACGAACGTAATCCAGATTTGATCTTGATCTGAAATGAACGTGAATTACACATTTCATTACACATAAATATTTCACATCACGCACATAATAACAGACAACCGAAATTAGTACGTTTGATGACCTAGAGAATTCTTTACGTCTGTCTTTTAATGTGATTACATCACTAGCTACTTGACGGCCGGCGTAGTCCAGCGGTAAGGCTCTTGACTTGCACTCCGAAGGTCGCGGGATCGAATCCCGGCGTGGAAAATAAATTTTATGTGATTAATTTGTGTTATTCCACAATTTATTCATTTAAAATAATATATAGTATATTTGCGGCGCGTTCCAGAGTGGAAGATACTCGCAGTATCGCCCTGGTGTAAGACCACCATTCAGAATTGAAACGTTGCTTGAAATGGCTTTAGCCGTGTTTGGTGACCAGATCTGAATAGCCAGGTACACCCCCACCTTCTTCTTCCCTATCTCCTTCTTCTCCCCTATCTCCTTCTTCCCACCACCTTCAGCCTCACAACATACCTCAATTGGGGATGCCATAGTCCCACTGGCTCCAGACGGGAGCAGTGGGGACTCGTGCCCGGAGCCTGTAAGACTAGCGTATTCACTAAGCAGTATTCTTTTAGGCTCTATAGAACGAGGAAGGGAAGATTGGGAAGTACCTGACTATTCAGTTCTGCTCTCCAAACATGGTTTTAACCACTTCAAGCAACGTTTTGTTTTATATTATCTTTACTCTTCAGAGGTGTTTGTTCTTATTCACTAATGTACATTTTTTTGTATGATTCACCTTTATCAATTCTACATTTTTAAAAGTTTTTCCTTATTTATACATTTTCTGGTGGTCATTTTTGTCACCGCTTTTCATATTGTAGTAAAAAAAGTCCGCGCCGTCTTTTTGTCGAAAAACCCATTTATTAGAAAAATAAGTTAGTGATCGAATTTGAGATTGGTTTTCTTCGGGCGATCTTAATTGATCAAAAATACTATTTTAGATTTGCTTTGAATTTAAGTGTCATTTTGAAGTGGAATCAATTGTGTGATGAATAATTATTCCTACGATAATATAATGTTTTAAAAGAAAACTTATTTTTATATGGCTTTTTCAAATTTGGTGTAATAATATCCCGTGATTGTTAACGATCTTCGCTATAATTCTTATACATATTTACAGTACATTATTATAATGAAAATTTATAATAATAATATTGGATAATTTCTAGAGCGTCGTTTTTGTGAAAAATCTCCTCTAGCCTTTTATGTCGCCGTTCTTGTAATAGTTAGTTATATGGTCAGCATAGTTAGTTGCCTTCCAAGTAGTTGATCGGGGTTTGTTTCTCAGCTGTGACAATTATTAAAAAAAATATATATATATTTAAAAAAAAAAACATAAAATTATTTTTGAATTTAATTTTTTACATTTCAGTGAAGTGTAAAAAATGTGAATAAGGAGCTGTTATTAATAAATAATAGCTATTAATTTGAATATTTCAATGTTTTTATTTCAAATTACCACCCTACGTTACGATGTACCCGCGTTACTTTTTTAAAAACTTTTTGTTGTCGGGAGGCTTGTCCGCTAAATTTATCTTGCTGTTATTTTTACACGGGGTTATTTTTAGACTTCCTCTGCCCCGGGGTTGCCCGCGGTTCTGAGAACGGGCGATCACGTTACGTCGCATTCCTCGCACGGAACCTGCGACCAACACCAACAAACACCAGCTAGTCACACTACTATATTATGTACCTATCTACAGTCCGTTAAGAAAGTGCAGGAATTTAATAAAATTGTGAAGTGGTACCGTTGTGATTTGAAACTCGATGAAACGAAAAAGCGACACTGAAAAGAGACAAACACATACATCTAGGATTTAGCCTGCGAGACAATGAGATAGAATAATCGGTCTCCTCTTTGTGCGGTGCTTCCAAGCCTCCCCATTCTTATCTACTTAGTTTTCTGAAGGTTTTACTTCTACAGCGGGTGGACTGCACACTTGTATTTTTTCAATACTCTGACAACACCGATTTTAGATTAAATTTTTTATAGTAAATTAAAGTGTGGGGTTATGATTGAATCTAGAAATTGGCTGTCAACATTTTATAGATAAAATGGCATAGATACCCAAGTCTATATTATTTTTTTGAATTGTTTTTAATTTGATAAAAGTTTTCCATAAAATTAGCCTTGTATTAAATTCATAGAATACTAGCACAGACTTTTGGGAAATCATGAGATATAATATTTATAGGATCTGTGAATGAGGATCACAGTGTCTTTCAAAAACAAGTAGGTACATATTGCCAATTTTCTTAAAAAATTATATCTTTTTTTAACGAATTGAAGTACCTTTAGTAATCTTGAAAGTAATCTGTCAAAAAATTAAACAAAAGAAATACGGATTTCAATTATTGAATTATCAATAAAATTAAATGATTTTGGTTCCTAATTTATCGTTTGTTTTATTTGAATGATACTTACTTTTTATTTCAAATTTTGATAATGATAAAATTGAATAATTTTACTGAGGAATATTTCACGTCACTTCATATACGTACCAATGCCGATAGATAACCCAAATCGGTATGTTTAATGATGGGAATCTTCTCTTTGTAGGAAGTTACCACTAGTTTTGATGTAGATGTGAAAAAATTTCCGTTGGACCATAATGCTTTTTCACTTGAACCATCTTGGTGTTGCTATTTAAACCATCGCAACCCTTCTATATTTTTAAAACCTTCTCGACGGAATGTACTTCGTTGAAGACCAAGAACTGCGGAGCCTCAACTGTCGGGAGATAAGAATCTGCAACACACCACACACATGCCTTCACGAGTCCCGCAGAGACCCATCCAGACATCCTGAAACATATTATTTGTCTTGTACCCTTTACAGTGCACTGTCTGTCCATGTCCGAATGACGTTAATTTAGTCTTGTTACATTGCGTTTTTGCATCGGTTTTGTCAGGTTTGATCGTGCCAGGCATTCAGACAATACCCCCCGCGTCTTCATCAATATCAATCGATTTCTATTTTTTGCATTCGTTGTTTTTAGTTGCAACAAAACCATTTTTTTATTTCTGTAATCGTAATGATAATTCTAAATAATGATTCGATTTTTTTGTCTTGTGATGTGATGGTCAAGGATTGATAAAGTTAGTGTATATAGTCAGGAAACACGCCAAATGCGTGCCTACATTTGTAAACATTTCATGAGTCAACAGATCGGCTGTGTTTTTCCTCCTTCCTACAACACGGGTACCTACTACTCCTTCCTCTCCTCAAAAATACCCTACACACAGCATCTCCAAATTTGACATGGGTCTTGAGGATTTTTTTCCTGGGCCTCCTTCCCGTCTCTTTTCTCTCCCCAACACGCATTTTAGGTAAATATCCCAACTATTTTTCGACATAGTCCCCATTACGATCGTTGCACTTGGTGAGCCGCGGCACAAGGTCCTGATTCCCATGTCGTAGAACTCCGCCGACAAATATGTTCTCACCTCTTCCTCCACGTCCCCGTCGGTCTCCGATCGTTTTCCGGTCAAATGTTGCTTTGGGTAAAGAAAAACATACCCCAATTGAGGATGCCATAGTCTCACTGGCTCTAAACGGTTAGGAGCAGTTGGCACTCTTGTGCGTTATTCACTTTAAAAAATAATTATAATAACTGAACTACGTCAATTTTGGTCATTTTTGGGTATTTCCATTTCCAAATTATCCGCGTGCAACATACTAACACATTCACTCACGAAGCGTTAATAACTTAATCACCCGGCGTGATTTATCGAACGATGACGCAACGGCCGTTCCGTGAGGTGTGCGAGCTAAGGTGTTATAGGTGGCCAGCGGCGGGCATCGAACCCTGGCCTGAGGAAGCCTGATTCCCCTTTGTTTTAATTGGACCAACTACCGGCGAGGACAGACAATGGACCACCGATTATATACAGATTATTATACAGATCAAACGGTGTTGGCTTCGACCTTGATCGAAGACAAATGACTATTATTTCTATGATTTTTAGTTTGACCATTGGGAAGAATTGATGATTTTTATTGACTGTTCAAATAATAATATTATGCCACCTGCTTAACCGCTGGAAAGAATGCATCATTATTGACAGTTCAAACAATAATAGGCGTCACGCATGACGTGTCTTTAGCAAGTCATCTCCATAAATATATAATTGCGTTAAAAATGTAAAGTATCTAGCCAAATTGACTCGTGGGAAACATGTATTAAGTGACCAGCTCAGATATGGGGGCTCATTCGAAGCCAGAGGAAAGTTAGCCTCTCAAAAACTGGGCGTACTGTACAGGGCCCGCAGATACATATAATATTATACAACTGCTAACCCTGTACAAATCACAAGTGCTCTCCACGGTTGAATTTGGCAGCCACCAAATACCAGAAAAAACCCTCTGATAGATTCTCCTAATTTAACAAACGGATTGCAATCTTTAGAGGTGGGAATGCTATCCTTGTTCTACCGATATTACAATGGAAGATGCTCATAGGAGCCAAGCTCAAGTTTTTGCATTTGGGGCGATGGAAAATAATGCATTCAAAATTTCATTTGCGTAAAATGAAATTTATGCGCGACCGCATCAATTTGCGGCCGTTTACAATAATTTCTGTCATTTTGTTATGATCATTTGTGGCCCAAGGGTAAGTGGGTTGTTCTTCTTTTTAACCTAAATAATGTTGTCTCCACCTGAGATTGGAGAAAAATTCAACAGAATAACAAATATTATTATTTTATAATTACTTTAAAATTTACTGTGCGTAAATGAAAAAATGTGTGTTTATATTTTTGTAGTAAAAATAACGTGACAGAGTTGTAACTCCTCGTGATAGAAGTGTATTTTATACAAATCACAGTTGTCTCCTGCCACCTCGACTGGCGTATATTCTACAATGTTACACAAAAATGATACGACGACATAAAATATAAAACTATTTTTAAACTCCAAAAAGTACTCGTATCAAGTAACAGCGATTATTATTTTAAATGATGTTTAATAAAATATTTTTAAAAATCTCAAAACCTTGTCTCCTACAACTTTTATGACGTACGTCAACTCTGTCACGTGGGTTGTCATTCGGGTATATACGCAGCTCGTGTTTGTCACCCCCGATAGGCATTTTGGGCCTCCTTCCCCCCTTGCTACAATTTGCCCCCTGAGATCCAGAGAGAGTTCATATATAGTAAAAACAATTGTATGGAGGGGTAGAAATGTGACAGAGTGGTATATTTTTTTAGGTTAAAAAGAAGAACAACCCAAGTACCCAAATGCAAAATCGGCGATCAAAATTAAATTACTTTTATCGAGTGATTAAACTGAGGCGCCTTTTCTAATCTCCTTCATAAATTTTCATCTTCTTTTTAACTCATAATCAATTTATGCGAAGTGGAACCTTAATGATGAGGATGATTATTTGCAAAATTCCTTGCCACACTTCAGAAACACTTGAAAATATCTCTTGGCCATTAAAGAATATTATTAGTACGGAATTAACTTCCACTATTTGTATTCTGCTTCTAAAATGGCACGATTTAGGAATGTTGCTTTTCGCACATTCTTTCCTCGCAGATTGCGTTCGACTTTTATAATGCCACTTGACACAGTGCTAATGAACCAACTGTTGAAGTGTTTTTAAACACGTCGTATTTACTAAACTTTAATAGCCTATTCATTTCTCACTGTTCGTTAATAATAATTCGTTGATTATACTATTTTTTATCTATCAAAAACCATCGTAATGACTCTTATATTATCCTTAGTTTTTAAATGGCCGAGAATGCGAAATTTAATCGAAATTGAATGTGTATTTCAACTTGTCTATCTGTAAAGAGATTGTAGGTATAACTAATGACATAAACCTATACAAGGCGTCCGTCCCGGGGTAAAGTGCACTAACTTCAGGAGATATATTCTACATATTTTTTGACATTAGTTCCACACAGGAAGCCCTGAGAAAAATAATTCATCTCTGAAAGGGTTTTTTTTAGGAAAGGAAGGAAATGAAATTCTGAGAGAGAAAAGGTATGAGGGGTGGATAGGAATCTGGGGGTCAGTGTGTCGAGGAGTGACGGACGTATGAATCCACCTTTCCTAATGCGGTGCAGTGCAATATTGCGAGAGAGTCCTGCTGGAGAGGTTAAAAGGACTTTACCGGTCCTCGACCGGTCTCTCCCGATCCAATCCGCCGTATGTGGGCAAACACATCCGCCACTAAGACCCGGACAAACCTCACCCCGTGAACCTGGGCACCCCTGTTATGTTGCCAAACGTTGTGAACCGGTGGGTCGACCTGTGGCAGGGGTGTTGGTTATCCAATAAATGGTTCCCGGGACGGCGGTACCCATGATACTCCAAAATTGAAACTCTTCTACGAGATACTACAAGAAAAAAATCTGAATAATTTTTATTGTAATTTCTAGATAAAATGATTTATGAAAAAATATCTATATTTTTTTTAGAAAAATTTTTTTTTTGGGAAAAAACAATGTAATCGGATAGTTATTTATCTTTTTTACTTCTATTATCTTGTAGAATCACCTCCCAAAGTTAGTGCACTTTTTACCCCGTATAACCAAAACTAACTTCTAACCGTAACCCCTCGAATTAATTAACTTGGTTTATTTTTTTATTAATAGGTGTCTTTAGATGATGTTTAACTTTCGACCAAGTATTATACTACGTCATTAGATATTGTGCTTAATGTGGAATATTCCAAGACTAAATCTTAAATGGCTTTCACTAATTTTTATTGCGTATTGTCCACTTGCGCCTTTTGTAAAACGTTGCAATGGCTATCCTCGCAATTTATTTATTTATTTATTACACGCCCTAGTGGGCTTTTCTTTTTAAAAATTTTTACAAACTATTTGTATCAAAGTAAATACTTAAAAATTTAAACAATAAAGAAAATATAAAGATAATGACAACAAACGTTGCAACAAAGCACAAAACAAAACACAAACAAAATACATAGATAAAATATAAACAGAAACTAAGAATCCTCATGCATATAATTGAATTTAAGAGATTCTTCCAAACAGTAGTAGCACAGAAGTTATTTGGTAGGTACATAGGTCTATTTGTGTCTTAAAGAATAAAAGTGAGAAAATATACAATATTTATACCGATTAGTTTTAATATGAAATATATCGCCCAAATTAGAATATTTATTTCCGAGACTGTGAAGTCTCGGAATAGGAGAATTTTGATAAGCTAGTGTCTTGGTGTTATTGAAGTAAAAGGGTAATAAATGTTGGCATGATTTTTGGGAACATGGATATTGATAAATTGAAGTAATTCAGGACAGTCAATTTTGTAATGCAGTATTTTATGTAATAGTATCAAATCTGTGCAAATTCTTCTTTCCGAAAGTTTCAATAGTGATATTTTATCCAGGAAGTAATTGTAATCAATGTTTTGTATAGGAATATGCAATTTATAGTTAATAAACCTTTAGAAACTTACGTTGAATCTTTTCAATGTTGTCTGAATGAATATTGTAAAAGGGAGACCATAATGTAGAGTTCTACTCAAGTTGGCATCTGACAAGGGTTTTATATAACATGATAAATGTGCCCAAATTATTGAAATCTTTTGCAGCTCTCAACACAAAACCAAGAGTCTTAAGAGCCTTATTGATAATATTATTAATATGACATACAAAGGTGAGTTTACTGTCGAATATAATGCCTAGATCAATAATTTCACTAAACAATTTAAATTTTCATCTTTTAATGAATACTGAAATAATATAGGATCATTTCTTTTGGATACATGAATGAACTGACATTTATTTATGTTCAATGCTAGTTTGTTAACAGAGCACCATTCAAAAAGATATCTCAAGTTAGTTTGTAGTGTAATGCAATCATTAATGTGGTTAATTTCTTTATATAGTTTCATGTCATCTGCAAAAAGTATAACGTTTATATCAGCAAATACATCAACAATATCATTTATGAATATTATAAACAATATGGGCCCTAAATGAGAGCCTTGCGGCACTCCACTCGTCGCCATAAATTCGTATGAATTTGCGCCATTTATTTTTACACTAAGAATTCTTTCGAACAAATAACTAGCAAACCAATTTAGTATATTACCGTAAATTCCTTGCTAATTTATTGATTAATATTTTATGACACACCTTGTCAAATGCCTTGCTGAAGTCAGTGTATACTGAGTCTACCTGGCATCTATTTGCTAAGGATTTAGATATAAAGTTTTCGTATATTAGTAAATTAGTTAAAGTTGATTTATTTGAACAAAAGCCATGTTAGTGGGGAGTTATAATTTTTTTTATGTTTGTAGATATTTTATCAAGTACTATTTTTCCAAAAAGTTTAGGAATCGATGATTGGATGCATATCGGTCTGTAATTTGTAACATCAGTTTTGTCTCCCTTTTTAAAAATAGGTGTTAGAAAAATATGTTTCCATATTATTAGGGAAACAGCCTGTCATTAATGATTGGTTAAAAATTAGACAAAGAGGAACAGATAAGCTGTTTATACATTCTTTAATTAATACAGGAGGAATGTTGTCAGGTCCAGCACTTTTCCTAGCATCTAACAAATTTACATGCTTTTTAATATCATTAATTTCAATGTGAATTTCAGATATGTTCAGACTAAGTTTCGTCGAGAATTTGGGAATTTCTTTATCAGGTATATCCTTTTCATAAACAGACTTAAAATAATCAGCGAATAAATTTACAATATTTTGAACACTACAACCAATTTTTCCATTGAAATTCATAGAAGCTGGAATACCCGAATTATTATTTTTTTGAGAATTAGTGTAGTTCCAAAATTGTTTTATGTTTACATGAATATCATTTTCAATTTTATCAATGCAATTTTTATAACACATTTTAGACATTTTACGACACTCTTTTCTTAATAATTGAAATTCATTATAATCACTTGATAATCTCGATCGCTTGTAATTTTTATGAGCCTTTTTTTATTGTATGTTAAAGTGATCAATTCAGTACTAAACCAATTTGGAAAATTTACAATTTTATTTTTTCGAAGGTGCACAAAATTTGCAATGGCATCATTTAGAATTGCATAAAATTTATTTACGTTGTTATTAATATCTGTGTTTTCCAGGAAGGACCAATCAGTTGTATTTAAGTAATCAGAAATATTTGGAAAATTTGCTTTAAAGAAGTTATAACATGACTTGACATTTTTATGAGCATTGTCGTTAACAAGAGAGATAATTATATCCAGAGGGGGATGATAAGCGTCTACAGGCAATAGATCTTCTAAAGACTTACATACCGTAGCAGAAGTACTGCAGAAAACTAAATCAAGAACACGGTTATTCACGTTAGTGACAGTGTTTAGTTGTGGGATTGATAAGAAATTAGACATACCCAGTATCTCCCTCTCCTAGGATTAGCAGTAGACATATTAATACCAGATAATTGAGGGTCATCATGGTTCCAAGATACATTTGGCAAGTTATAATCTCCAATTACAATAAGTTTGGCACTGGGGTACTTAAATCTTAAAATTTCCACATCTTCAACATGATTTATATACTGTTGTGGCGCAGAGGATGGCGGAAAATATTTTTATTTATTTATGTATTTATTTATTGAAAAAAAAATAAGAAGTACATGAGAAACATAAGCTGCATATCTCACTAGCATACGCATATACTAATATACGCATCCTATTATAAACTTGCCGCCGTTTTTACTTTGAAGCATCACAAAAAGTTGTTCAACATCATGATGTTTATGTTTAATAATTTTAGAACACATTTTATTATTTATGGCGATGAGTACTCCACCACCTCGCATCTTCTTACTGGTGGACGAATTTTTATCAAGGCGATATACGTTGTAGTTAGACATGCCTAACTCTGCAGTGTTTATGTCGGGATCAAGCCAGGTTTCTGTCAATATTATGATGCTATGATGAATAGTAGGTCTGGATAATCTGAAGTTCTGTAGTTTGGTGCGCATTCCCCTTACATTTCGATAATATATCGGAATTTGATGTTTAGAGGAGTTGTTTGTTAGTTTTTTGCTATATTTTTAGCTATTATCCTCGGAACTGAGTTGATGTATTTTATGGTGAGGTTCGATTCACCTTCCTTAATGCGTGCGTCAAGTTCAGATCGTAGGTTCATCAATTGTTTTCGCTGAAGAAGTGTTTGGTCCTGGTAAATCCTTATGTAGTCTGGTAGTTTTCGTTTGTTAGATAATATATGCTTCACCGTTTGGGGGTTCGGGAGTTCAATTTTTATGGGTCTGGCCTTGTCGCCCTTCCTAACTCCCAATCGATATATCTTAATATTATCCTGAAGATTTAAGTCGTCGATATTATTTAGAACTTTCAGAACAATGTTGGCGTCATCTTTAATTATATTTAATTGGGTAATTTCAGAACTTTCCGGAAGATTGTGGATTATGAGGTTGGAAGCCCTCACCTTCCTGTCCTCCATCTCGTTAAGGGTTTCAATAATCTTAGCACTTTGCATAGGCGGAGAAGACTGCATAATGGGCTGAGGATTTAGTGCCATATGTTTATAGGCCGTCAATTCACCTTCTGTAATCCCCATTTTTAAAGCCATGAGACCAACAGTCCCAAGTAAACCAGATGTTTTTGGCAGTATTTTGGCCACTTGTTATTTAGTAAACTTGTTGCTAGGATCCATTAGAATATTGTTAATAACATTGATTATCTCCTTCGATTTTATCATAAAATCCTGAGCGGACTCGTCTTGGCTCATATTTGCAATAACGCCTATTTATCCGCAAACACAATAACAATTATTATAAAAGTGTCGTCACTTCTGACCAATGAGAGAGTTTGGTTGGTTTTGTCACTGAATACTGACTCGGCGTAAACAAATATTAGAAATAAAAGATTCACAGAATACTCGGCAGAAGAATATAACTGTAAGAATAAGAATGAATCCTCATTGAGTAAATTTTCAAATCCCCAGTTTTTTGGATTCCACATTGCTTGCAATTACTGTACTCACATGAATCACCAAAAAGACCATACTGTATGCACTTGTTTGCTTTAAATGTACCCTGCATTAATTATCTTAGTTTAGATTCTTAACTCACTTATTGGATTTCCTTCATTAATTTCAAATTCTCTCTCAAAATGTACTCCGTGCAGTTTAAAAGAAAAAAACTTCACATTAAGAAGTAAAAAATTAGACATAACCTAACGCACGCAAACCCCACCGGGCACTTCTTCCAAGACTACAAATATTAAAAAAAAAACATCATTACTTGTAAACATTCGTCTTCAATCATTGGTCCTGTCGTCGAAATCCTATTCTTACTTGATAACGTACGAAATTAAAGACCAACTTGTAGAGGTTTTTGATGACCTTTAATAACTTTCCTTATGATAAAAGCAGATGGAATTTCTAACCCTCAGTCTTTTGATGTGTGATGAGTGATGACTTCACCGCCTTGAAAATTTAATTGCTCCGGCAAAAGGTGAATTCTGCACATCCTATCAGTTAATCGCTAATGTATTGGAAATTACATAAACACCGCTGGAATCCTCGCGTGTTTGTTGTTTTATCACCGAATTATATGTGTTTTTCTTACCGAACTTCATTATAAATAATTAGTTGTTGCATTCCCCGATGGTGTTATCACCGATTTATTTCATCTAGCGCGCTCATCTCCTCCTCGACTTTGTTAATTATTTTCTAGCCACTCGCATTATTTATCAACAATATTTCCTATCGTTTTTATAATTGAGTGTCTAAGTAATTGGCATGTTTTAAGTGCGTCGGAATCCATAGGTCATCGAGATATTTCTGTAGTGTTATCGACTGACATCTCAAAAGCATTCAAATAAGACTAATAAATCAAAATTCTTTGTTTACACAGTTAAATGGATGGCTTGGTCATTTAGTCATGGCGGTAGAAGCGCTACAAATGATACCCAGAACTCGCGGGTTAGGAATCCGACATTGGCAAACTTAAACTTGTTTGTATTTTAACCGCTTTTCAGAGTGGTGGGTACACTCAGAATAATCCTGGAAAGAAACCACCAATCAAATTCGATATGTTGAAATGACTGTCTAAAATCTTGGTAAATAGATAGGTACATCTCAACCTTTTTATCTTCTCGACCTAAGGTTTAAGTTTAGACTTACGGAATTCAATACTTCGTTTGTGTGAAAGCACTGAAACCATACAAACGGTACATCTCTTTCCCCTCTCTACTTCATTTAGCCCTATAACATTCTTCGAATTGGAGATGCCATAGATCCTTGGCTCAGGGCGTGTAATCAGTAGTAGCTAATCATGCAAAAAGTCGCATCACATAGCAAAGCACTGGTGTACTTTTGTTTCTCTGATGTATGAAAAATACTAAAAATACAATATTCCGTTCGTCTGGATAAGAGTCGTGCTGATTATCTTCTTATTTAAAAAGAATGTTTAACTGGACCGTTCGTTCTAAAGGATGCTCTGTGTTAATCCGGAGCATGGGAAATGGTCACTGAAGGTGCCCTCCTGTAGATCGGATAACATCGGCTACCTTCGTAACCTTTCGTCTATAAAACCCGAACAGGCGACAATTGTCACTCTAATATATGGTGACTGACATGTGTTGAGACCAAAGATATTCAAATACAGAAAGATATGCCATGGTGTCCGCGCAACTGTCGCCGTACTACGCGCTAATTAGCGTAGTTTTCATACAAAAAGAATTTGTTCATTTCGTTGATTTTTTTAAAATGTGCATTAATATTGGTTAACAATATATTTTGAATAAGGAAAGAATTCGTTCATTTAGTTTAACGTTCGTTTGGTTTATTCGTTAATTATTTGTTCTTTTAGATTATTTGTTAATTGGTAAACAATATCGGCGACACCCGGAAGCGCAGAACCACATAGTAAAAACAGCAGATAGCACATCTACTTATATTCCAATATCTTTGGTTGAGACCCATTAAATCTACATATAACTACCTACACTAAAGACATCTGTTAAGGGACATTAAAACTACGTACATAATACATAATATAGAGCTAAGCTTAAAACTCACACTTTCAGACAGTGGTATCGATAAAGTCAAAAACCTTTCACCTTTACCCTCACTGCCCGCGACATTGTAAATAACTAATCGTGTAAAAAAATCTTATTTGTCATATTTTGTAAAGGTCATTTCATAAAAATTCTACAGCCCCAAAGAGATTTAAATTCTCCAGTCTTTCAAAATAAATATCAACTCTACTTTTGCCACTAATCTTCTCAAAAATGTAATACTAATAGTAATGGGGGTAGCAAATGTAAATTCATGCAATGTCCAATTTAAACATAATGTCCCCTCGTGCACAGCCAAGGTCATCTTCTCCAAGCATAAACTTTTTAATTAAAGTGTGTTTATCGGAAGGGACCTGCCAGGTAAGTATGTTTTCTGTATCTATTTGTAAACAATGAAATTAGAGCCTCGAGGTGATTTTTCACAAAAAAGGCGCTCTAAAAATTATACAATTATTATTGTTATATTCACGTACAAACACGTAAAACCATAAAGCCCTGTAAATTCAACTGCAGTATTAGCACACCAAAAAAAGTTTGCCTATTTTGTTTAGTCATGCAGATGGTATCACGAAAACAAGTGGATTTCTGTTTTTGTCTAAGTTTGGAGCCACCAACATTGGCCGTATTACCACCACTGTAGTCGCCGTGAGCATCTCATTAGGTACGACCTTGCATGGCAATAAAATCTCGGTGACTAAATACAGCAGCAATAATGGCAGCAGGAATGCTGTGGATCTGACGCCGGTCCTAATTTGAATATGCTAATCATCTCGCGACGATATCTCTGGCCATTTTACCATCTCGTCTCGACGTCCTGGAGAGACTCGTTTACACGAATGCTTTGCTTTTGGTGTTAATTATTTACCAGCTGGTGAGGTTCTGTTATTATTTTAGTCATCTTCGTTTACATTTGATTCTGTTTGTTAAGCAAGATCGTATTTGCCTCGGTCTTTTTATCTTCTGCCATTTTCCTGTTTATTTTAATAATCTAATTCTTCACAAGCAAGATTGAATATACGAGTACGCAAGCACTTATATAAAAAAATGTTTTTCCTGCTTTCTTCGCTATTTAGAAATGTGAACTTTGCGTACTATAACAGGTTGTTTAAACCCCAATTCATCAATTATACCATACACGCCATATATTAACGTTTAAGCCTTTACATTTTGTAATAATTTGGATATGGGTACCGCCGCCCCGAAAACCATTTATTCGATAACCAACACGTCTGCCACAGGTCGCCAAGTAGTCCGCTGGGTTTGGTGGCTTAGCAGGGGTGCTCGGGTTCATGGGGTGAAGTTTGTCCGGTTGTTGGTGATGGATGCGTCTGTCTACCAACTGCGTGGAATGCTGGATTGGGAGAGACTGGTTGAGATCTTTTGACCTCTCTAGCAGGGCTCTCTCGGAACATCGCCTTGCACTGCAGGGGGAGGGATGGATTCATGCGTCCGTCACTCATATAGACACAGACCTCCAGATTCCTACCGACCCTACATACTTTTTCCTTCTCAGAACTTTCTCCCCTTCCTTTCCCCAAGAGTCCCTCCACATAGCGTCCCCTAAGATGACAAGCTCAGGGGGGAATTATTTTCCTCGGGGCCTCCTGTGCGAAGCTAATGTAAAAAAGGCAATTTATTTCCGTTAAATGCCCACATTTAATAAAACTAGCTGGTACCCGGCATGCGTTGCTATGCCAGTCCCCTTCCCCTTTCACGTTCCCACTCCGCCTCCTCCACCTTCCCTCTCCCCACTCCACTCCCCCCTTCCCTCGTCCCGCGGACCCCCCTCCCGAGTTCCCCTCCCCCCTCCCTAGTTCCCCTCCCACCCCTTGGAGTGGGCCGCCCTCCTGTGAACCCCCTACCCGAGTTCTCCTCCCCCCTCCCGCATTCCATACATTCAGTCCCGGTACATTCAGTTTTCAAACAGCTTGCGTCCACCTATTGCAATTTTTTATACAAATTTCATAATGTCAGAACTCATCAATAGTTATACATATACAAACCTTGTCCTGAAAATAACGAACATAAAAAAAGAATTACGCAATTTGGTGCAGTCGTTCGGAAGTAATGCGCGTACATATAGATATATCGGCACAGGACCCCCTAGTGAGGAGGACTAAGAAATACAATATTTTATACTTAATTTCACATTACATTTTGTATATAAAATGTTTTCTATATAGTCGCTATAATAAAAAAATAAATAAAAAAGATGTAGATATTTATTTAATAGAGAAATAATTAATAGATTTGAACATTCATTTTTTTAAAAACCATTGTCTTGTTATCTTGATTTTTCATTTAATACAGTAGCAAAAGTTAGCACCGCGTATGTCGTCAATTCTTGCGGAGGTCACTGGAGGATAGCTGGGACTGATGACCCGGTCTCAGCGGAAAGCGGGCCGGCCTTGCAAGGTTACACGGGGACATCCTCTCTGACTTCCACGAAACCATATTGTGATAACTTCACACTCACATTTCTCGATAGGAGGAAGACTCGGAACACGAAAAAACAGATCGTAACTGGTTGCATTCGTAATAGGGACTCATCGGAATGGAAGCTGAAATTATTTTTATGTTTTTGATTATGATTGTGGTTTGAACTTGGGTTTTGTCCATGTCGATATTATTAGTAAATCCCTGTTCCCTGTTCTGTTTGGCGTTTTAAGATTATATTTTTATTTATTACCCACGGAGTCATTGGAACTTTGCCACCACAATCTTTGTGTTATGCCAAGAGTTGAAAAATGCGTTGTTTTTAAGAACTTGTCAATTGTATTGATTGATTATTATTGTCTTTCAATCTGAAACGAGGTGCAAATACAATATATACCTCTAGGTCCATAGTCAATATAATGAAGAGATATATAAGAAGAGCGAATGGATAGAGAAGTCGGCGACGCCATGTCATTGTGAGGTGAATCGAATATTTTTCTACTGTTTAAAAACAGAACAGGATGATACGGAAATGATAATGGGACGATGCATAAATGCTTATCAAAACAGATTTGTGACGTTCCATTGCGTTAGTTTGTTTACCCCCGCCGAATAATGGAATAATGCAAATAATAATAGCCAATTTATAAAACGCAAAGTTGATCAAATTTAACCGGAATTTATCTGTATTATCTGATTGCATTAATACCCTAGCGTCTGTACGGTTTAACTTTCAGAACCCGACTTGAGTAACATCTCTGACGCCGCACCGTATGAAAACCACTTGTGTTCCTGAAGTTTGTGACTAAGCTACTGTCGTGATATGTGAACAGTCGGAGAGCGTATTCTACATTCAATTCGAGATAAATTCGCTGTTTATGAACGTATTTCAAACTAAAATACTGTTTTTGAAAGCAGGTGAAAGACTCTTTCAGATTTTAGTATTACAAATGGACACATGGGTGAACTGGATGAAGCCCTGTAAATGGTTACGAAAACTTAAACTGAACGAAAACCCGCGGAGCTAAATTTTGTTAGTTCTATAGAAATTGGAAATTAAAGAATGCGCTTGATCTTTAGTGTACCGCGTAGCTTTTCCAAAGTTATTTATTAGAAATGGTGATTGATAATATTTTCTCTTGTTTGTCAGCCTGATTTGTTCACACAATATCATAGTGTCGTCTCCAAGAAAATGTTACTTGGGGTATAGACGAAAACGTCCGCCTCTCACCGATACCGATAAAGATGGTCGCAACCCGTCGACCTTACCACCACGGCCACTATGACCGGCCAACGAAGCGTCGCTTGTCGCATCGTGGAATTCCTCGCGCTGCCCAAAACACGCCAATAAATCGCTACATCCATTGGCGACATAACGCCATGGAATCCGATATCGCCGAACCGGTGTGAAAATTCCAAGAATACCTCAATGTGGAACCTCGTTTTTTTACAATGCGTGTTTCTGAAGATTTTATAATACGTGAATCATTTGTAGAGGCTTTGTACAATTTTTTATAAAAGTGTTTTATTTGATTCCATGTAAACCTTTGCCTTTTTTTATCGACGAGAAACCAGAAACGAACGGCAATTAATAAGACTGCATAAAACAATAACTGGAGAATTCGCCTGCACCCTAACCATTTCTCATGGATTGTCTCGTACATCAGATAAATAAACATTTACAAATATTTTTACTTTTAAACACGGAAAGCAAAATATATACAAAGTGTTATGGTGGTCGATTTTACATAATATATAGGGTGTTAAAATACAAAGTGTTATGGTGGTCGATTTTACATAATATACAGGGTGTTAAGGGTCGTACTTGAATTACTTTAACCAGTGATTCCTGACATTCCTGAGTATCTTTAAAAAGCTACTTAAAAAGTGTAAGTAATTGAAGGATGTCTAAATTGTTTTTCTTTCACAGGAAAACAGCCTTCATTTTTACTAAAAGTACTGCATTTGGTGAAATATGTCGGAATCCTTTAGGTTTTGATTTTGATTGAACAATTCGCACTTCTTCTGATTGGATCCCAGACACCAGCATTTGTACGCGTCCGGCTAATGTGGAATAAATCCTTAAGATCTTCCTTGATCTTGTCACTGAAGAAAATGAATGCAACCAATTAAATGCATCCATCAACGAGTTTGTTGCACCCGCTGCCCGCTGCACTGACGCGATGATATAATCCGTCTGCTCTCTTGGATCGAGTGTGGGCTATTTGTATGCTTGGTTGGCAATAGTAATGCAATGACCATCAACTTGAACATTCTATACCCGTTTTGTGCGAACCGCTTTCGTCTTCACTTTCTACTGTAGACGAGTTATGTTACTTTTTGTGTAGCGTCTAATTTGTTTCCTTTATTGCCAATGTAAACGCATATTTTTATGATTTTCTGAAAATCACCTCAAGTTGTATGAATACATCTCTTCCAAAGCTCTTCTTTGCTTAGACTAAAAAATATAATTACTTGCAGCCAAAATTATGCCTTACGACTAAATAATTTGTAAATTTTTAGTTTAGAATAAAAATTATATCTTTGGGTTTGCTTTTTTTTACATTTGGTTAACCTACACACATCCTGAGAAAATTCCTTAGGGATGATAGATATAATTTTTCTTCAGAAATCTCACAAAAAAACAATGTTTTGTTTTTACTAATCGTATATTACACAATAAAAAATTATTACTAATAAAAAACACTTAACCACCGTTAAACAGCGTTTCTGTTCAGTGACCGTTTAACGGCATTTCTACAAACTAACTAGTAACATGATGACGTTTTTATGTTAGCTGCATTGAACTTTGCTAGATTTGCGCGAGCGATGCGGCAATGTTTTTTCATTAATTCGCGGCAAAATTTATTTTGTGACTTGGGATTTTGCGCGCATTTAATGTTTTTGAAAATGATTCCCGTGATTGTTTTTATTTCTCAATGTTAATTATTCATAAATGTTTTATTTTGTTTCAGGTATGATTCTACATATGTTTTATTTCACCCTCAGAAGATTGAAGGTAAGATCCTCTTGATCGTATAAAAATTACATTAATATTTTTTGTTATGAAATATTTTTTAATCTGAAGTTACTTATCTAAAGAAACTTCCATTTCTATTCGTAAAGAAAATATTTAATAAATTTATAATTTTATAATTTTCACCGAATAATATATTGAAAACATCTCAATACGACATGACATGGCCAAATCAATAAAAGTGTAGTTATCAATATTATGTATGTATTTATTTTGATCGCCAGAAATATAAAAAATCACGCAGTTAAAACGTGTCTATTCCGGTATGGACTTGATTTGACTACGAAATAATTTAAATAAAAATACGAAACATGTTGTCAAGTTTACGCATTAAATAACAGATTTGTGTGTAAGGATAATATTGCTGGGACTGTATTAATTATTCTAACAGGTGATGGTTAAGAATAGGAAGGTATACTAAGGTGGACTGAGGAATGTTTGTGGATGACCTTACCCGTGACCTCTGGGAAGTTGGTTGGCGCCACTGTACAGTGTTATTGACTCTTTTTGTTGTTGACAAGTTGCCGACTATCGGTTTCGTTTTCTCAAAATTGACAATAATCTTATTTTAATAACGGCCATTTATTTATGGTGTCGCTTTTAAGAATCGCCGAGTGGGAATTATTAAGTTTTATCGTTATTAGAATTATTGTGATTCAAAAGAATTTCCATTTTTATGAAAAACACTTTTAAAGAAGCAACCCACGTTAAATTATAAGGTTTGTAGTCTAGACCATGGGTCGGCAACCTGCGGCCCGCGGGCCGCATGCGGCCCGCGAGGGGTCTTGGTGCGGCCCGCAAGATTCTCGACGCAACGCACGTGACGGACGATATCATACACAACGGAGTGAAAGGTAGCGAATGGATAGCGAAGATAAGGGGAGATCTTGGATTTTTAACTGATTTGACTGCCGAACTGAATCTACTCAATACTCGTTTACAGGGAAAAAATAAATTTATATGCCATATGTATTTAGATGTTAAATCATTCGAAATTAAACTATCATTGTTTATCAAGCATATCGATGAAAGAAAACTCGATCATTTTCCAAATTGCAAGAAAGCAGTAGAAGAAGCTGGGATAAATTTTATTTGGGAAAATAATAACATGAAAAGTGCATTACTACAACTTCAAACTGAGTTTGAAAACCAGTTTACTGATTTTAAAAAAATCTCATGTAAGATGGAGATTTTCGAAAACTCCTTCGCAGTGGATATCGATATTTGCAAAGTGATAGTATCCTTAAAATGGCATTTAAGGAAAAAAATAGCTTGGTAGATCAGGTACATTTCTACGGGAGTTTGCATTCTGATAAGTACAAAGAATTAAAAAGGTTTGCTCAGCAAATAATTACTATGTTTGGTAGTACGTATATTTGTGAGCAAACTTTTTCAATTCTTAATTATCGGAAAAACAAACATTATCACATTTACCTTTGAATTGAATTGAAACAACGATTATCACGCCCGTGGGCGTACTGTACAGGGCCCGCAGATACTTTAATAGTACACAACTGCTAACCTTGTACAAATCACAAGTACGCCCCACGGTTGAATTTGGCAGCCATCTCTGGTCTGGAGCTCCAAAATACCTGAAAAATACCCTCGACTCTGTGCAGAAACGGGCGGTCCGTTTGATAGATTCTCCCATCTTAACAGACGGATTGCAATCTTTAGAGCACAGGCGTCGGGTGGGAATGCTATCCTTGTTCTACCGGTATTACAATGGAAGATGCTCTGAAGAACTAGCATCATTGATCCCTTCGGCACCGGTGCATAGTCGGGAAACACGCCAAACGCGTGCCCAACATTTGTACACGGTTGACATTTGTCACATGAGAACGGGTCGTTTCTTCGACTCGTTCTTGTGTTCAACAGCTCGGCTGTGGAATGATTTGCCGGCCTCTGTGTTTCCTCCTTCCTACAACATGGGTCTCTTCAAGACCAATGTTCATTCCTTCCTCTCCTCAAAAAGACCCTCCACACAGCATCCCAGATGACATAGGCCCTGAGGGAAATTATTTTCCTCAGGGCCTCCTGTGTGGAGTTAATGTAAAAAAAAAAAAAAAAAAAAATCACATTTACATTTGGACACAATATTATATTACGCGTCACCACATCAAAAATGCAAGTAAATATTAAAGAACTTGCAAGTCAAATCCAACAACAAAAATCCCATTGAGTTATGTTCGAAGTTTCTTTGACATTTCTTTTACTCTTTCTGATAATAAATAAATAAAAAAATGATAATTTCGTAAAAATACGAAAACCGTTTTATTTTTAGAACTGAAATACTGTAGTTATACTGTAATGATATACAGTGGCGTAGCTAGTATGGGTGCCCGGGCGGATAACGTTGTGTCACCTAGTCAAATGAGATATTATGAGATTCGTCTTGTATTTGTAAGTGCAGCCCACGCAATTTCCCACGTCAAATATTTGGCCCTTGGACCACAAAAGGTTGCCGACCCATGGTCTAGACAATTCACCTTCGTGCTATATATTAGGAGTAGGCAGATTGGATATTACGCCTCAGCGTTCTTTGATTTCTTTGGAGATATGCATTTTAGGGCACGGGGGCTTAATCGAAGCTGGAGTCAAGATACCCTCTCAGAAGCTGGGTGTACTGTACAGGGCCCGTAGATACTGCAGCTAGTACACGACTGATTGTGTACCTTCTGCAAATCGCAATTGCACCCACTGTTCAATTTGGTAGCCACCTCTGGTCTGGAGTCCCAAAAACAGCCATAGGACAACCCAAGCCGTTTGGTGACTTGGTTCATGGAGCGAGGTTTGTCTAGTTTTGGCGGCGGAGCAGTTCTGTGTTTGAAGTGGTATGCCAGTACGTTTTTGGCATAAAGTCGCCTAATGTCCAAAACACATTGAAAGATTTCGTCCAAACTGCTTGTGATATTAGTTTTAATTTTTTTTATTTATTTATAATTAAGTAGTTTCTGAGCTTTAAGATTGTCTTTATGACTTAAATAACAGCATTTTTATAGTTAGTTTTAATAGTTAAAATAACTTTAATTTTTCGCTAGAAACGGCCGATGCAGTGCTCATTTTGAAGGGATAGTATTTTATTATTTTTTAATGACGATTTATTATTAGTATATGTAATCTTATATATTCAGAACCAGCGTTTGTTGACTAATATGAGTATGTATATATTTTGTAAGCCCTAATATTTTTCACTAGAGTTTTTATTCTCCATTAATATTTTTTCTCATTCTTTCGCAATCGCCTGATCTAAAGTCATCGGTATAATCCCAAACGAAGCCAAACACAATTACTTATTTTACACCGTCTTCCGAGAAGCTATTCAAATTACCAAAGATGTCGTCATGACATGATCATTTCTACAATTTATTATTTATTAATAACTCGTTACAACGATAATTCATAATTATACTTTTTGTATCATGTCTCTTTGAATAAAAATAATAATTGTTTTCAATACATTAGGTACTTATAAAATTCCTAGTAATAGCAATAGCCTTGTTATTTCTTATTAACATCTCATTAGTTGTTTCTTATTTCGCTGAAGTTATGTTTAAAAATAAACTTTGTGCAAAAATATTTTTTTTTGAAAATTTGATGCAAGCAGATGACTAAATAATTTTAGTAATATGAATTTTAGTTAATTGGAATCATGTTTGTAGATATGTTTATACTGTACAATTGTTTTGTACTTTTTAGTTTAATAAAATTATTTAAAAGTACGCGTATCGTAAATAAATATATAAATGTGCCTGTGTTCAAATGCCACTGCACCAATCATACTTTTACTCTACGAACAGGGCCGGATCTACGAAATCTGGCGCCCTGTGCAGTAGGTACCGATGGCGCCCCCCCCCCCCCTACATTTTTATTTTGATTAAAAATTCGTTCACCCCAATTTTTTTTATTTTTTTTATTTTATTAATTTTTTTTACACTAATTTATCAAATAAAATCAAGACATATAAAGGGTGTAACTTTTCCAAGTGACCTGGCAGTAGCTCTCACACTCGTTTTTTTTTTAAAGAGAGAATCGCCAGGAGCCCTATACTCTCTGAATCTATTGGGTAAACATAAAATTATGGTGCTATTTTAATTATTTTAGGAAAAACTCTTTTTGCTAGTTATGCTTTAAAATAATACAACGAATTGTTTGTTTGTGCCCGTACCATGATTTAAAATATAGGTTACGAGACAATGCTGGTGGTGGCTAAACTAGGTCCATTAGAAGTGTTTTTTTAAAATTATTATTCTATTCATTGTAATCCACAGTACTTTTATAACCTCTAACAACCAATAGAAATTTAGTTATAAATTTAAAAATCTAATAAGAATATAACCTCAAATTTGTACCTTGCATTTCCCCTGTGTTGGGCGAACAAACACCAAATTGGGCGAACAAACACCATACAAAAACTAAACACTGACGTATGGTATATGGCTTACGAAAGACGCTTACACTGACACCGTAAAATAACAAATCCAACAAATCTAATAGATATTAATTATACATTTAACGAACTTCAAATAATATGTCAAATCAACGATGAAACTGTCAACACGCTGCAAATTCTGCAAACCGTGCGATGCTTTTGTTAATGGAATTTACTGAAGATTTCATAAGAAAATGGTCTTTAACTACCTTCTCCTAGAGAGTGATTGGTTATTGAATTTGGATCGCACCCATTCGTCGTAAAAGACGGTAAAAGATATATGGAAAAATAGATCTTACGTTTAAACTAAATATATGGAATTTGTAAAAAAATTCTGTAACTGACTATAAATTCGTAAACCGTTGATACCAACCTGATGCGTGCGCATTCTGTTTCTTTGGAAAGTGTTGCTAGAGCGTAATAATTATTTCGTACTGTGGATAATTTTTAAACGATTCAGGGAATATTATAACTAAATTTTAATACAATATTTATTTTCTCACGGCGCCCCTTCGGAGTTGGCACCAGGTTTTTGCACGTTTTTGAACGTATGGCAGATCCGGCGCTGTCTACGAAGGATGGTTAATATGGTATAATAATGTGGTATAATAGTATTAGAGCCATTGAATACACTTATAATAACAATAATTGGATAATTTGTATAGCGCCATTTTTGCGAAAAATCACCTCAAGGGCTCAATTTATTATAAATTCTTAGGCTCTATTTTATCATTATTATTATTTTATTTTATTAGGAACATTTACAGGTTAATAACATTACATGCATGAAAGAAAACAATAAATTATAATAATTAGGTTACAAGTTACAACCCAATGACAAATGTTCGCATCATGCCCAAATAATAAATAAAAAGTCAATAATTATTAACTTTTTTTTGCTTAATATTTCAGAGATAGGAACTAGATATATAGAACTAGAACAATCTAAACAATCTAAACAAAGTCTATATATACTGTCTAATACTGTGTGATACATAAAAGATACAAATAAGAAAAGATAATAATAACGATGAAAACTGAAAAACACCAGATGCAGGATTTGAGAAATAGTACATTAATAAAAAAAACAAGTAAAAGTAAGATAAAAGTAAAGTGATAGTACTCACAAAAAAATAGTAAAATATAGTGTTCCAGTTTTATGGCTATTTAAAAAAAAAAAAATTATAAAACAACAAAAAAAAATTGAAAAAACACCAGACGTTAAGTGGAAAAATAATATATATACGCACATGTACGGATATACACATGTACGTATTACATTCTTTTAAATTCCAAATTAAAAAAAAAACGTAAAAAGTAAAGTATCAATTATGTAGTTTTGTTAAAGTGAATTAATCTACGAGTATTTGGTAATGAATACAGAAAAAAAATCTGTATCTATTTTCAAATAGATACAGAAAAAATACTTACCTGGCGGGTCGCTTCCGATAAACACACTCCAATTAGAAAGATTATGCCTAGAGAAGATACGGCTTTGCACGCGGAGGACATTCTATTTAAACATTGGACATGGCATGATTTTACCTTTGCTACCCCCATCACTATTAGTATTTCATTTATGAAAAGATTAGTGCCAAAAGTAGAGTTGATATTTATTTAGAAATACTGAAGAATTTAGGACTCTTTAGGGCTGGAGAATTTTCCAGGCTTTAGGTCCTGACACCGTTATCTAACCGTTTATCCCGTATTTTTAGGATTCTTAAAAAAATGGTTAAACCTAAA
This sequence comes from Limnephilus marmoratus, assembly GCA_917880885.1. Classification (NCBI taxonomy): domain Eukaryota; kingdom Metazoa; phylum Arthropoda; class Insecta; order Trichoptera; family Limnephilidae; genus Limnephilus; species Limnephilus marmoratus. Next base: position 43,118,346 of record OU862931.1, on the reverse strand, counting down.
TTAAAATTCGAAAATGCAATTTTTAATATGTAAACAAATGATAATTGATATGTTAGAAAAAATATTTCTGTAATTTCGGTTCGCGAAATATCAATAACAAATAATTGAGAAGAGATGCGAGACATGCCTGTTAATATCTCTTCAATTTTTTTTTTGGTGAATCTAAGTACTGTCATATAACCCCGCTTCTAAGGGATCGTCTTCATTGGCTTCGATGTCCTAAAAGAATAGAGTTCAAGATATGCTTAATGACCTTCAAAGCATTGCAAGGAATGGCGCCAGCCTATATATCGGAACTATGTGTCCGACAAAACTTAAGCGAGAGACAGCTTACTCTAAGGTCAGCATATCTAGATGTTACCAATCGTTTGATCGAACTTTCTAGGTCAAATCGAGGCGTTTACTATAATCGCTCTTTTCGTGTAACGGGCCCTCTAATTTGGAATAAACTTCCCTTAGCTCTTACTAATATCCAGAATTTGGCTGAATTTAAACGGGCTTTAAAAAAATTATTTAAAAAAACATACCCTCATGAATCCTAACATCTTTTCAATACACGTAATAAGCCATGTTCTCAAGTTTCCGGTAATTGTTTGGTAATTCCATTAAATTCGGATATGTTTAATATCTGTATATTCTATATATTCTTTATTTCATATTATTTTGTAATGGACTCGTAAGGAGCACTGTAGAATTATTTTTAATTTATTATATTTAAGCGCATTTGAAGTGACATGACACAAAACTGCGCTATACAAATATTACGTTATTCTTATTATTATTATAAATCGAAAAATGACGACCTCCGTAGTCCAGTGGCTAATACTCTTGACTCACATTCCGGAGGTCGCGGGTTCGAACCCGGCATGCGCAAATAAATTTTATTTGATTAATTTGTGTTATTTCACAATTAATTCATTTAAAATAATATATAGTATATTTGCGGCATGTTCCAGAGTGGAAGATACTATTAGTATCGCCCTGGTGTAAGACCACCATTCAGAATTGAAACGTTGCTTGAAAATGGCTTTAGCCGTGTTTAGTGACCAGATCTGAATAGCCAGGTACTTCCCAACCTTCCTCTTCCCCACCTCCTTCCCCTCCCCACTACCATCAGCCTCACAACATACCCCAATTGGGGATGCCATAGTCTCACTGGCTCCAGACGGGAGCAGTTGAGATTCTTGTGCGGTATTCACTGTAAAAAAAAAAAAAAAATTGGCCACAGGTGGCCAGCGAATTCTCGAGAGCTAAAATGTGGCGAAAAACGCCCAGTGGTTAAAACGAGGAAGAGATTGTCAGTAATAAAGAAGAAAGAAATAGTAGAGTTTTAACAGGCCGGAAACCTTGCTCGCAAGCAATTAATTAAAGTAGGTAGGTGATTAATTTTAAATCTCGCCCGTCTCTCCGTTGGGCCGATGGGTGTTTATTTTGAAGACCGTAAACATTACGTTTTGTATAGATCTTTGCAAAGTAGTTTTAATAAATGTTTAACATCCATGACGCTTGTCTTAATATTTGTATTGGATATGTCGATATTTTGCGCACCAAATGCATTATTTCCAGAAACCGAAATGAATGTTTGTTCACGGAGGATTTGTGCACACTTAGTGGCGTTTCCGCGAAATATTTTTCTGTACGCCTAATGTTTATATTTGTACAATTGGCACGAATTTACTCGCACCTCGTACTACAAGTTTTGCGGAATTTTTTCAGTGTTTACACTGCCGAATTTGATTGATTTATAGATAGATTGTTGACAGTGACGTAGGGTGGTATCACGATATCATCATCCATTATTCAGTCGGCGTTGATGATTTAATTCTTCTGGATATAATTACGTTATTTTTTTGTGGAAAATCTGGTTGTTGGTACGGTCAGTGATATCTCGTTTGGATGTTCAATATAATTAATTTGAAAAGTTTCGCGTTTGGGGATATTTTATTTGAGTTTTGTGTTCGAAGAATAATATAAAAAAAAATAAATACTCTGTAAAATTATTTTAGTTGCCGTTGAGTTTCGGACCGATACACGTAAAGGAGGGGAAAAGGGAAGCTACGAAGGTTTACAGGGAAAACGTTCAGTATGGGGTACACGTGCTATACGTTAATCTGATTAAATATTATTTATTTAAAAAAAGCTTAATTAAGACATGTACACACAGGGTAACTACACTAATAATAATAATAAATGTTTATTCCGGTGTGTGGGGAGAATAGTGCAATCCCACACATTCCATAAGGGTTACAATACATAATATTGTTATATTTGTTTATATTATGTATTTCTTTATATTATATATATTACTAAATCAAGGTACTAGGCGGGTGCCTGTTTCATGGTGACCAATGGAGTATAGTTACTTTGTATGAAGTCTAGTGTAAGCATATAGTACCTACTTGTAATATAAATGCCGAAAATTGTAAAAATTGTAATAGAAAGGAGAAAATAAATTTTAAGATTTTCACGGCCAAATATATTTTCTTTATTTGTTTTTGGATATATTTGTTTCGGACAGCGTTGCAGTATCTACCCTGATGATGGATACTGCAACGCTGTCCGAAACGTTGGCCAAAGAATGAGGTAGCGCAACACGGCCTAACCCCCAAAAACAAATAACGAAAAAAAAGAGAAAATACATGCATAAAATTAGATTGTATATGTACATAACATATGTGAGCATGCATAATATGAATTGATTTATGATTTCGTTTGCTTCCAGATCTTTTTGAATTTTCTTTTTTTTATTATTTTTTAAGTGATTACCCACAGAAGAGTCCCTAACTGCTTCCAATTGTTTGGAGCCTGATAGACTATGAAATTCTCAATTGAGGTACGTTGTGAGGCTGAAGGTAATGGGCAAGGGAAGGAGATGGGGAAGAGTGGAATTATAAATTACCTAGTCATCAAACACGCCTTAAGCCTTTACAAGCAAGGTTTCGTTTCTGAATGGTGGTTTATGACAGGGTGATACTGAGAGTATGTGCTCCTCTGGTGTTCGTAATGTAACCAACTAAAGTGTTATTTTTTTGCTTTGTAAACTATTACGGTGAAATTTCACGACGACGACGCAACGTACGAGTATTATATAAGCCGAGTATGTCGGCAATCTGGTCATTGTCAGCTTGTTTATCTGCATATTATTAAATATTCCAAATGCGTTCTTGGGAAAATAGTCGTGAATTTGACACGCCACCTTTTTTGTCCGATTCTTTTCTCTGACAGTTTTCGTCGAAATGGATCGTACAATAGATTCTTATTTATTTCCGAAAAGGCGTCTGGAAGTGATTTGTCGCTTTGTTTTCAATTTGGTTTAATACACGTGATTAGTTCGTCTGTATTTTGCGAAATCTGTTTAACAAAACAACTGAACAGCTTCGGGGAATTGAACTTAGTCCCAACTGCTCCCAACCGCCTTGAGGAAGTGAAATGTGGCGTCCCCAAGTGGGGTATGTTGAGAAAGGTGACCGGACAACTCGGAAAGAAATTAACTCAGCAATTAACTCAATTAAAGCACCTCAGAAAGGTCATTATGAGTGATGATGAAAAAATTATTAAATAGGTTAAGTTAGGTTAGGGTTACCGGTTATTTTTAAATTCTTTTATCATTGCTTTTAATGACCTTTTTTGGGGTGTTTCTGAGTTAGTTTCATTCTGAGTTGGCATGGCACCGTTGAGAAGCTGAAGGTAGTTGGAAGGGAAACGAGAAGGGGAAGAGAAAGGTGGTGAATTACCTGGCTATTCAGATCTGGTCACCAAACACAGCTAAACCCATTTCAAGCAACGTTTCAATTCTGAATCTTGTACAACAGGGGCATTACTGAGAGTATCTTCCACTCTAGAACGTACCACAAATATACCTTATATTATTTTAAATGATTAAATTGTGAAACAAGACATTTTCAATCAAATAAAATTTACTTGAGCACGCCGACATTTTAAAGCGCAACCTTCGGATTGCTAGTCTAGAGCTTCATCACTCGACCGTTATGAAATTTGTATAAGAGGGAGGGGGGTTCGTGGGATGGCTTGAAGCCGTAGGGGGAAGGTGGAGGGGGGAACGCGGGAAGGGGAGGTGGAAGGGGAACGGGTACGAATGGGAAAGGACAAGAATGGAGAAACAATTTCTTGCAACGTATGCCGGTAACTCGGTAGTTATATTATAAAATCAACAATAAAATTAATTTTGAATGCTTGACTGAATCAGTAATACGATGATAAATCCTAGATTTTTTCTCGATCCAAAACCAGTTGTGTTTTATTTAGCTGCGTTTCTATGAACAAACATTCGCCTATTAGGTATTTCTATTTTCACGGATTGCCTGACTCACGCCGAAGGAATTTTATTTTCAAGTCATTATTATCATCTTGATAACAACTAATGAAAATAACGCCAATCATTTTATTATTATTATTGTCTGCCAGTCGCCAAACGTCTCAATCCCGGAGTTAAGTCATTTTATTTTCTAGGAAATAATTACTTATATTTATTACGCAAATGGAATGAACTGTCCGATTTACTTATCATGGTTTACTTTACGTGTATTTTACTTTATTATATCCGAGTTCACTTGTATAGGTCACACAATTAGAGTTGACCGACAGTGATTTCTTTGCGAAAAGTCACTGAGAAGTAGCATTTGTCTTTTTCACACCTACATGAATTTTTTTTTACATTTACCCCACACAGGATGCTCTGAGGAATATAATTTCCCTCAGGGCCTATGTCATCTGAGATGCTGTGTGGAGTGTAGAGGATCTTTTTGAGGAGATGAAGGAATGAACATTGGTCTTGAAGAGACCCGAGGAGGCGGGAATGGGTACCGCCGCCCCGGGAGCCTTTATTGGATAACCAACACCTCTGCCACAGATCACCCCAAGTGGTTCGTTACGTTTGGTGATTTAGCAGGGGTGCCCGGGTCCATGGGGTGAGGTTTGTCTAGGTCTTGGAGGCAGATGACCTGGACACACTGAACCCCATATTCCTACCCACCCCTTAAACCCTTTTCCTTCCCAGAACTCTCATCTCCTTCCTTTCCTTTAAAAAAACCCTCCACACAGCATCCCCAAAGATGACATACGCCCTGAGGGAAATTATTTTCCTCTGGGCCTCCTGTGTGGAGCTCATGTAAAAAAAAAGACCCATGTTGTAGGAAGTAGAAAACACAGAGGCCGACAAATCGTTCCACAGCCGAGCTGTTGAACACAAGAACGAGTCGAAGAAGCGACCCGTTCTCATGTGACATATGTCAACCGTGTACATGTGTTGGGCACGCGTTTGGCGTGTTTCCTGACTATGCACCGGTGCCGAAGGAATCAATGACACTAGTTCCTCGGAGCATCTTCCATTGAAATACCGGTAGAACAAGGATAGCATTCCCACCCGAGGCCTGTGCTCTAAGGATTGCAATCCTTAGAGCACAGGCGTCGTTTGTTAAATTAGGAGAATCTATCAGACGTACGGCCCGTTTCTGCGCGGAGTCGAGGGTTGTTGTATTTTGGGGCTCCAGACCAGAGACGGCTGCCAAATTCAATCGTGGGGCGCACTTGTAATTTGTACAGGGTTAGCGGTTGTATACTGTTAAAGTATCTGCGGGGCCTGCACAGTACTTATTTTATAACATACATAAAATTAATGTCTAAGGAACTGAAAAGAAAAACAAATTACATCAAGAGATACACGGACACGGGCAAGAAATTCAAAGCAAATTAGATTATTTTTAGTCTCTTATGTACAAGGCCGTCCAACTTTATAACAAAATCCCGAATGAAATTTTTGAGATTAAAAATATGATCAATTTTTAAAAGGAATTCAGAAAGTATGTCCACCACAAATATTGATGTTTGGTTTGTGATTGAATATATAAACATGTTCAATACTTAAAAAATAAATTACGTTTGCCAAATAATGTAAAGTTTTTATAAATACATGTTTCTAAAATTGTTAACACGCAGATTGTGAGCTAACTTTAGATTAATAAATAAAAATACTATCTGGTAAGACGGTACAATATTATAGGAATCGATATCAAAATAGTTTCGTATAGAACGCCCATTATACAATAAAAATAAATAATGTTGACATAAATACAAGATAAATACATACAAGAAGATCACTAGGTTTTTTTCCTCTAAGAAACCTCTTGCATCTACAGTCCTTATTCCAACATATACATAATAAATAAACAAACAAATATTATATTGCAGTCCTATCTTGGACAAGTTTCCTTTCACCGTCCGTTTTATCTCCCCCCAGTCTTCGCTAATCGTTAGTCACGCCCCCACCCCCACCTCAACACTTTTAGTAATATATGAGGGTGGTCTGAAAAGTTTCCGACCTGGACACGAATATGGCAGCACTCGTCAATAAAAGCTAGTGAATGTAGTTGTGCAGCTTTTGACAGTTACTCACCAAAGTTTCGGCCATTTTGGACACGCAGTTTTTAGTTGACAGTCGTTTCAGTGAGTCGATGTGTGTGTTTTTGTGAATATGGCAAAAATTGAGTATCGAGCTCTTATTATTTTTTTTATTTTTGAAAGGCAATACGCCCACGCAAATCAAAGATGTGTTGGACTCTGTGTATGGGGACTCTGCACCATCATTTACCACAGTGAAAATATGGGCAGCTGAATTTAAACGTGGCCGTAAGAGCTTGGGAGACGATGAACGTTCAGGACGTCCAAAAACTGCAACTACTGACGATAACATTGCTAAACTTCACCAAATAGTTAGACGAACGTCGAATTAAAGTGAGAGAGATAGCAGAGATTATGAAAAATAACGTCCAAAGAACGTGTCCGTCACATATTAAATCAAGATTTAGACATACGAAAGCTGTCCGCGCATTTGGTGCCGCGTTTGCTCACGTTAGACCAAAAATCCTGTTTCACCAAGACAACGCGCCGTCTCACACCTCATCGGTTGCCATGGTAAAAATCCACGAATTACGGTTTGAACTGCTTGACCATCCGCCCTACTCACCAGATATAGCCCCAAGCGACTTCTTTTTGTTATCTTATTATAATAAACTGCGCAAAAAACAAAAATTTAATAACAGCTTGATACTCATTTTTTTCCATTGTCACAAAAACACACACATCGACTCACTCAAACGACTGTCAACTAAAAACTGCGCGTCCAAAATTGCCGAAACTTTGGTGAGTAACTGTCAAAAGATGTTAAACTACATTCACTAACTTTTATTGACGAGTGCTGCCATCTTCATGTTCAGGCCGGAAACTTTTCAGACCACCCTTGTATTATGTTCATCCATTATAATTTTCCTAATTTAAATATTGTGTAAAATATTTTTTACCTAATCTGAATTATATAATCGAATTAATATTATTGTCAAGCATATTATGTGTAATTTCAATCTGTTAACTTCCCCTGCCATAACACAGGGACAACCCTAGCTAGCATGGTGGTTGAAATAAACTAAAAAATGTACCTTTTTTCGTGAAATAATAAATAATTATTTTGTAATGTGAAGTTTAATTTACATCCATAAGTATTTATTTTGTGAGGCGTAGTTTAAAAAAATATTTTGGAAAAAATAATTCGTTATTTATTGTGGCATCAATTCAAATCTGCCTAGAACTGGAATGGTCCAGTCGAATTAATGTTATTATTATGTTTTTGATCCGAACATAAATTCTGCATAGAATTATCATGATATTGCTGAAGTGTCGCGAAAACCAGAAAATCGATTGACCTGAAAATAGTGTAAACAAGACACTTAAAGAATTGTTGACATTTCGAGTCTACTCCGGCCATAGAATAAAGAACAACACTAGAAACGCGATGTGGGCGTGATTCGTGGTCCAAAAATCTGACCATTCTTTGCTTAAATTTCAAATACAGAGATTTGTATCATCATCATTACGATATCGTTTCCATTTAAGTGATATATAGTAATAATTGTATAATTGCTTTTTCAATCTTCGCAAATTCATTTAATTGTATAATTGTTTGTATAGCGCCATTTTGTGAAAAATCACCTGAAGGCGCTGTACAAATATGACTTTATTGCATATTTTCAAACAAATACAGGAAATTTAAATTAGGATGCGCCCAACATACCCAACTCTCTCGCCTATAAAACCAAATAAAATCCAGACTGCTGTCCAGAAACACCAAGATATTAGTGTACAAAACACTTATCAGACCCGTACTCACATACGCAGCTGAGACTTGGGTACTAACTAAAAGGAATGAGCGAGCACTGGATGTTTTTGAAAGGAAAATTTGAGGCGTATCTTCGGACCGATTTCAGAAAATGGATTTTGGCGCAGACGTTATAACAATGAGCTATATACTCTGTTTAAGGATCTAAACGTCACAAAATTTATAAAACTGGGAAGACTCCGGTGGCTAGACGCAAGACCGACAGGGCGAAGGAGCCTGGGAAGAGCAAGATTAAGATGGAGCGACAACGTCCTCAAACGTAGACAAGGTAGATCTTGGAGATTCTAAACTGGAGAGAGCTGGCAAAAAACCGTGATGAGTGGAGGAAGACTCTTGAGGAGGCCAAGAACCACCAGGGGTTGGAGAGCCAAGATGAAGGAAAAATTTTCTGTCAGGTACTTCAGATATAAACACACTTTTATTAGAAATTTTAAGTTTGGAGAAAATTCGACTTTGCACGCAGAGGACACTATATAAAAAAAAACACTGTACCGATTTTACTATTGCATTACTGTTTGTGGTGTACCGTTGTTTTCTTTAATTAACAATACAGCTCTGATGATCGACAGTTTTAATAATATTTCGATTTGTCTAGATTAGGAGTTTTGTTATGAGTTATTTACAATGCATATCTAACGTCAAAGGTCAACGCTCTGTGATAATCTGAAGCGGGGAACCGCTCACTGAAGATGCCTACCTATACATCGGATAGCTTCGTAACCGTTCGGGTATTACGCAAACATCTGACAGTTACCTCTATAATGTGCTACTATCAACTGCGCACTTGAAGTGAAATGTCACAAAACTGTGCTATACAAATGTAATGTTATTATTATTATCAACGACATCTATTGAGACACCTTAAAACTACATATAAATATATACACTGTCGATATCTGTTAAGAAGAGACATTCAAATTACTTACATTATCACATACTCTGCATTTTTTTTGATAATTAAAAAAAAAATCTGCCTGAGTTTATGTTACCTTTTACTATTTTCAATATCGCGGACTGTTAGGGTGAAAGGTGTCTCTGACTTTATGGATAGGATTGCCTGAAAATACGAGTTTAGCCTAAATTCTGTCGAGTCTGTGATCGTTCTTAAATCATAAAAGGCATTTCTAGTGTGAATTATTATTTATTCAGTGCCTCCGGTGCAATTAACATTATTTTTGTATTCGTTTCTATAACAGTTAAGTATGCATAGGTTAGAAGGAAAACTACTATCGCATTTAATATTTGTTTTGAATAGAGGTCCATCGCCCCTACGACGCAACGTTCTTATATACATATATTAGATGACATTGCTGTTTTTCAAGGTTTTCTGAAGGACAGATGTACTGACGCATCTAGGATGAGGTTAGATGACGGACTTCTATAGAAAAGCTTTTCTGATGCGTAGGTAAAGGATTTTGATGAGCGATGTTGGTTTTATGATGTGGCGCCAATTTTCTTAACGTTTTTTCAGATTCCCCTTCAATGTTATAAAATCCCCTCCCACAAATGAGGCTCTGGTGAATCTAGCTGAATTACCGGGCGTTGCCCGGGCTTTTTGTTTTGAAGGTCAAGGTCAAATGTGAAGGTCAAATTTCTATAATCAGGGAATAAAACTATCTTACCATTAGAATAAAAACATGTCCACAGACATTCTTCCTTATACATCTGGTTCCACGCTCATACCGCCAAAACTTTGGGGTGATGATGATTATTTATGAAAAACTTGTACCTACATTGTTTTTTAGTTTGAACCTTTCATCTATCACAAAAACTTCGCCACTATCAAGTACGAGTACCTATACTGTTTTCGGAGGTGGGTCGTCTGTGAGTGATTCTAACTCTGGTTCTATAATTTAGTTTTTAATTTAATTTTGAATTCATTTGTCATTTTCAAAATTGGAACTGATTGCGTCAAGAATTTAGGCAAACTTTTTTTAAATTTCTAAATGTGTAATTTGAAACGTGTATTTATTTTGTTAAAATTTCTTAGGGTTAATCTTGCTAACAAAAATCAGGTTTCGTGAGTTTTCAGGGGTCCGAGCTTTTTTCATTTTTTATTTTATTTACTCGAAAGTGTTATTGACTCTAACTAAATAGGTTTACGTGATTTTTTGGGTTATTATTAGATTATTATGATATTAAATTTTGACTGTTTAATTTGGCCCATTGTTGAATTTGGTAGCCATCTCTGGTCTGGAGCCACAAAAAACCCTTAGGTTTTGAGAAACCCTTAAGACAAAAAGCAATCCTTTTGTTAAGATGGATTCCCATCAGATTGCTTTCTTTAAAGGACAGGCGCCAGATAGGAATTCTGTCCTTGTTCTACCGGTATTACAATGGATCTAGCGTCATTGATTCCTTCGGCACCGGTGTATATTCGGGAAACGCGCCAAACGCGCGCCCAACATTTGCACACCATTGAAATTTGTCACATGGGAACAGATGGTTTCTACGTCGCGTTCTTGAGTTCAACAGTTCGGCTGTGGAACGATTTGCCGGCCTCTGTGTTTTTTCCATCATTCAATTTGGGTCTATACAAGACCGTGATATTTTCCTCAGGGACTCCTGTGTGGAGTTAATGTAAAAAATAAATAAAATAATGAGACTCACTCTAGCCAATATTGTCCCAATGACAGACAATTTTCCTTACAGACAAGCTATAAAAAGGTTTCTTAGAAGTGCCTCCGCACCGAACAAAAGAAAGGCGACGCCCCCGCTTACATAACATTAGCATAATAAACGCGAATAAATAGTCGATAAAATGAAGAATTCCGGATGGTGAGACAGTAAATAATTGAGGATGTTCCCAAGCGGGCGCCATCGCACGCCGGACTCGTGTCGCCGCCTTCTTTATGGCTTCTGTGTCGAAAGGTCAAATTCCTCGCTCCCCGCAGTTCTCGCGCCTGTCTCCTGTCTCCTGTCTACCGCACTTTGGTTGCGGTCCCAACTGTTTTGGTCGTATGGAGTCGTATAGGTGTCGTATTGGCGCGCATGAATTACACCTTTTAGTACTTTAGTGTGGTGTTCATTTTTCAATATACTTAGTTTGACGTCCTCTGTCCACTGCAGGCCAAGCCTCTGGAATTTCTTTTCCCATATTCGCCTGGGGCGGCCCAATGATTTTATAAAGTCATGTCTTTCTTAAATCTCTTCTGGATTCTTACTTACCTTGAATAACTCCCTCAGTAATGCTTATACCTTTACCTAGTTTAAACTACCTGCCTAAATTCATCGATAAAAGGACAAGTTACAAGATAACTACACCAAAAAAGCAAGGAGCTGTTTATCACAATAAATTTATTGTATGCTTTTGAGTAGGTTGTAAGGACATCTATTAACCTTCCCTCACCGGAGGGGGGTGATAAACATTTTTTTATCGACGAAAGCAAACACTTTGTGGCTTGACAGAATATATATATATATATATAGACAGGCTATACAGAATGAAACAAAACTTGTTTAAAACCACTTTATTTTGATTTATATTTGTCGACCGGTTTCGGTTGACCTCAACCTTCTTCAGGACAATAAACATATGCCCTAAATTACAATACAGAGTTAAGTTTATTAGGTAAGAATAACACAGAAAGAGAAAGGATATAAGAGAGGGAGAGAACAACAGAGACTGGTTGGTGGAGGGGTAGGAGGAAGAGTCAAGGGAGGATAATAAAAAACACTTTTTTACTATCGAAAGAAAGTCAAACGTTCTCGGATTACGAATAACGTCACAAAATTTGAAAATCTCCTAATACCGTCGGGCGATGTCTGGTTAAAACGGTAGGGGGTAATTAATATCAGTGTTACTGGGAAGGACAAGAGGAACATTAAGCAACACGATCGCTCCGCGATGTATGGGGCATTCTAGTAACCCCTTTGGGTCATACCCTTCAGATACGAAAAGGTTAATAAAGTACACCAATGAGGATATTGGATTTAGTGACTATGATACAACATTATGATGAGCAGCGCACTTCAAAAGAGCCGCACAAGACAGGGAAGAATGGAAGAGAAGAATAGAGGAAATTGCTGCAAACCAATCCCAGGTTTGAAACCAGAGAGAGAGAGAGAGAGATACAACATTATCCTATTTAATATTATAAAGGCGAAAGTTTTATGGATGTACGTATGTTTGTTACTCTTTCACGCAAAAACTACTGAATGGATTTTAAAAATTCTTTCACTAATAGCTACATTATTTGCGAGTACTTCAGGCTATATCTCTCTCTGGTTTCAATCCTGGGATTGGTTTGCAGCAATTTCCTTTAGTTTCCTCTTCCATTCTTCCCTGTCTTGTGCGGCTCTTTTGAGGTCTGCATATGATAAGCAGCGCACGTCCACCAGCAGGTCCTCCAGGTACTCTCGGCGTGGGCGTCCCCTAGAGTTTGTCCCCTCGGTCATACCCTCCATTATGGAATGCAAGAGGCCTTCTTGTCGTATTACATGGCCGATCCATCTTGCACGCCTTTCGGACAAGGTCCTGAGCAGGTGCCTTCCTCCTTCGATTCTTTGGAGAACCTCCTCATTTGTAATGTGGTCTCTCCAGGAAATTCCTAATAGTCTTCTATAGGACCACATCTCAAAAGCCTCTAGTCTCCGTTTATCTCTTTTGGATAGGCACCATGTTTCGCAGCCGTACATCAAGATACTCCATACATAGGTCTTGATGAGGAGTATTCTCAGCTTTAAGTCTATATTATTTGATTCAATTATTTTCGACCTTTTATTGAAAGCAAGCCTAGCCTGGTGTATACGGCTGTCGACATCGCTCTTAGACCGACCGTCCCATGTTATTTTGCTCCCGAGATAGACAAACTCCTTGGCGTTCTTTAGTGGAACTCCTGACATCTCTATTCGCATCTGATGTTGCGTTCGGCCTACAGTCAGCAGCTTTGTTTTGTCTTTATTTATCTTCATGTTATAGTTATTTTGGAGAATGCTTTGCATGGTTGTTAAGGCCTCTTGCAGTTCTTCTTCGCTTTCAGCAACCAATGCAATATATATATTATATTATATTATAGGCTATATATATATTGGTAAGCTCTGGCGTTATGATATTTATTATACGTTTATTGTCCAGGCGAAAAGCAAAGCGTTGCTAAGTACCTAATTGTTTGACGTGCGCTGTCATTTTGTCATTTGTTTAGGTTACTATGGAGATCCCTTTGATAGTTAAAATTTACTGCGCGTGTTTGATTGTGACGTTTTAATGGATGGCACGCGAGCTATTTGAAAAATGAATGTAACGGGTATGGAGGGGGGTGGGTGAGGATGGGGGGAAGCTGAGGATGGTTGGAAGAAAGGGGGTAGAGGGGGGGGGAAATAGGCAAAGGAAAATAAGTGATAGCGAATTTTTCCCAAAAATGTTTGGGAAATATTGAACCTGACATATGGAACCTCCACAATGCTTATTTCTGCCTTGAATATTTAGTTTTTGCTATCAAGTAATGTACCTACCTACAAATTGTTTCAATTAATTTTATTAAGTTCATTTTTTAAACGCCCAACATTATTGTAATAATATCAAAGTGTTTTTTTAATACGTTTTACTAGTCTGCAATTAGTTTCGTTATCCTTGAACTTATCCTAATAATATTAAATCAATTCTGAGTGATTGCATTGTCATGGGTCCCAAAGGTCACAGATTCCAAGTGCCCCTTCATGCGTTAACAAAGCCTTCTATACAGAGTGTAACAAAACGTACCCGATAGATTCCAAGTGCCCCTTCATGCGTTAACAAAGCCTTCTATACAGAGTGTAACAAAACGTACCCGATAGATTTTAACCATTGATTCCTGAGCTTCCTTTCCCGAGGCCCCCGAAATTATAATTATCATAAAATTATAATTTTTTGTGCATTTTTTACCAATTTCAAACCTAAAATCGCCTTCAAAAATATATGCCTAATAAGTTGGTAGGTAAACGAATTTGTTTACAGTGTCGATTTTTGTACTTAATTTTATCCTTGATACCTTTGAATGAAAAAAATGTTTTATCCTTTTTTATTAGGCGGTACATCCTCTCAGAACAGCCCTACGGGGACACTGGGTTATATTTTATGTATGTAGATATATCGTATTTTTCCTAAACCGACTGCATATTGTAAGTATGCAATCTATCGGGGATCAACTGTCGTTGAATCCATCGCAACATGTGGTACAATTGGGTTGGCCGGATGTTATAATCAGTGGTGAAATGTCAAAGAATTTTTGATTTTAATGGAAAAATGTCATCTTGGAGACTTATCTACCGGTTAGTTAAAAGCGTGCGGTTCTACACAGATGTGGCGGGTTCAATTCTTTGTTAAACACATTTTCTATAATTGCACAGTTTGACGGCCTTCATGTTTCAGTCGTTACGATTCTTGTATATGAATCCGGAGGTCGCGAGTTCAAATTCCGGCACGCGCAAGTATATTTTATTTAGTTAATTCGTATTATTTTACAATGTATTCATTTGAGGCACATTCTAGAGTGGAAGATTTTCTCAGTATCGCCCCGGTGACAGACCACTATTCAGAATCGAAATGTTACTTGAAATGGCTTTAGTCGTGTTCGGTGACCAGATCTGAATAGCTAGGTACCTACTTCCTCATCTCTTCCTCCTCTCCATTACCTTTAGCCTCACAACGTATTAAACCAATTGGTTATGTATGTTATAATCTCACTGGATCCAGACGGTTGGAAGCAGTTGGGTGTATTACGATTATTCGTAACCCAGAAATATTTGTCCACCAAATAACCCCACGAATCACTTGTTAAAACTTCGCCGGGTGTATATCATTACACCCTGTATATCAAAAACATAATACTTGTTACATATTCTTACGGCCATTATTATCTGTAAAAATACACCGTGTTGTTAATACTTCTCTTCCGTAAGGTCTCGCATTACTACGGTCTGTCTGTAATTATAAAAAGCGTGTTGGAACACCTATGGCGGGTACGGACCCAAATTACTTTTCCTTGACAACCCACCGCACACGGCACAGGCAAAGTGCATAAACTCGGCGAGTAATCGGACCGGTGACTTGCAACTTAAAAGTTAAATTTATAATATGTTTTGCAAGTCGATTTTTGATGGAACGATATTAATGCAACACTGGGACTTTGTGTACATCATTTTAATATGTTTAACAAGACAGTTTCGAGACAACCGTACCTTCGTCATATAAACTAAATACATTATGAGTATCTCTGAAGGTACAAGAGAGACAGAAGTTAAGAGATAGAAGGAGATTAACTTCATTGGAGGGTCGCAACACTATGCAGTCTTTAAATTTCCCAATTTAAACAAATATAAAAGCTTTTTTTTAAATGAACGGTAATTTGGAAACACTACTTATAATTTTTTTGTATTTCTTGGGCACTGACTATGTAACAATTTCTAGACATTTTTGTTTTGAAAAGTTTTATTTTTCGATGTACATTTGTTACTTTAATTTATTTCGATGTACATTTGTAACTTTTAAATTAAAGTAACAAATGTACACCGAAAAATAAAACTTTTCACTACTTTCTATTAACTCAAAGAACTTCCTTATAATGCATTTGGCAATACTTTCTCAGAAGAAGTAGACGTGTTCAACTGCACTGAGTATAGTAATAAGAAGGCTATAATAATACACCTGATTAATAATAATCAATGTCGGCGTAATACCCACTATTCTTCTTCATGTGTTCTATAATATATTATTTCCTTGGATCTATTTGAATATTTTTGTCAAATTTATTGGATTTTTTAAAAGATAAAACGGGGCAGAGTTTGTCCATATTTTTTATAGTAATACCTTACAAGAGTCTCAGCTGCTCCCATCTGGATCCAGCGAAACTACGGCATCCACAATTGGGGTATGTTGTGAGTCTGAAGGTAGTGGGGAGGGGAAGGAGATGGGGAAGAAGAAGCCGGGGAAGTTCCTGGTTATTCAGATCTGATCACCAAACACGGCTAACGCCATTTCAAGAAACGTTTTAATTCCGAATGGTTGTCTTACACCAGGGCGATACTAAGAGTATCTTCCACTCTGGAACGTGCCGCAAATAAACTATACATTATTTTAAATGAATTAATTGTGAAGTTTCACAAATCATTGAAATAAAATTTATTTGGCCACGCCGCGCGCCGGGATTCTCTGGATTTTACAAACTATTGCAAATATTCTTTTTATATAATAACTAGCTGATCCGGCGAACTTCGTACCGCCTCAGAATCAAAAACTGTTGTCAACTTATTAGCTGAATTGATCTAAATTGTTTCTCCCTGCGTATCCTTTCCCCTCTCGCGTTCCCTCTCCTTCTCCCCACTCCACTTCTCCCCTTCCCCCTTCCCCCTTCCCCCGTCCCGCTAACCCCCTTCCTGAGTTCCTTTCCCCCTCCCCCCTCCCCCGGTTCATAGTTCAATATTATACCCCTTACAATATTGCCGCAGTTCTTTCAAAATAGGAGAATTCGTTCCATACAAAATGTATGGGGAAAATAATTTTCTTCGGAGTGGAACACCCTTTACTTTTAGGGGTATGAAAAATAGATGTTGGTCGATTCTCAGACCTACCAGATAAGCACACAAAATTTCATCAAAATTGGTCCAGCCGTTTCGGAGGAGTATGGTAACAAACACCGTGACACGAGAATTTTATATATTAGATATATATATCGACCACGTGTCGGAACGTTTTTTTTTTAATAACTTTCTTTCTGTAGGAGTTCGGACCGTTAAAAAACTATTAAAATTGTATGGTTTGAACGCCATCAACAGTTCAGTATACAAATTGAACAATGTATTTTTAAAAAAAGCAAAAAGTGCAAACATGGAGTACCTATGTTCTTCTAATAAGGTTAGTAAAAAAATCTTAAAATCGAACCAATTTTGGAAGAGAAAAATGGGAAGAACAAAATCTCGATTTTTGATGATTTTATTTAGGTTTTTCAGCATGAGGTGCAATTGTCCCTTTCGCTCAGTATTCGGGGGGGGGGGGGTAAGAGTGACAGTGACAGCAAAAGTTTCCTCTTAATATAAACATTTAAACCGGTAATTTTTCGTTAAGAATTTCTCGTACCATATATCCTACAACATTATCCGTACATTTTTCTTTGCATCTCTTTGGTGAAGTCGGACGCTGCCCGCTCTACTCTCTGTTATAATTTCATTGTCTAGGAAAAGGCGTGAACTCGGCTGATTGATGGAATGCCCGACCTTGCTTGTCGACCTATCTGTTATTATTATTTTTATATTTACATTTTACTCTATTTCTTTTGTACACCTACTCGAACCATTAAACCATTATTAGTGCATTCCTTGGAAGTAAATGAGTCAGGCCCCTTGTTCCTATTGCTGCACTAATGTAATGTTGATTATGCCTTATTCTTATATTCCGACCCTAATATATCTTGATTGTTTTTTGTAAGTACCGTATTTAGAATTATTATTATTAATAATAATAAATTTTATTTCAGTTGAAAAGTGGGTCTGCCCAAATAATCGTCAAAGTTACAATATACATATGCACTTAACAGGAAGACAATAGGGGTGTTGTCAGTTTGACGAGTCTGTGTGTCTATTTGCGGCATCTTAGCTCCTAAACGAATGGACCGACTATGATGCGTTTTTTTTTTATTGAAAGTTGACGTGATCGAGATGGTTCTTAGCTACAATTCATGAAAATCTGTTCAGGCGTTTCAAGGTCATCAACTCTTTTCTGCTGTGGGAAATTTGAAATGTTGTAACGAACAAAATGTTCGGGAGAGCGAAAAGAAAGTTTTTTTGATGTGTTCAAAAAATTATTGCTCCTGGTTTTGTAGACCTGCAATTATTGTTGAATAGGTCTTTCAGAATGCTTAACATTTTTTGTAAATTTCTTTAATAATAATTAATTTATTTTTAATTAAAAAAAAAACCTTTATGCACGTCGTAAGACACTTATTTTTCTAGAAATATTTCGAGGATGCAGGTTGAAAGAGAAAAATAAACGAAGAAAAACGACATATTTATCTTATTTTTGGATTTATTGTTCTTTTCAGCATTTCAAATTTCCACAACAAATGGATACATTTTATCATCGCTGACCCTGAAAATGGTTTAATTAGTCTGAAGCGTGTTTTTAAATGATTCTTAAGTATACAATTGTAAATGAACTTAGGGTATTTTTTATCAAGTACAGTCGATTAAAATTAGTTTTAATGTAATAATAATAACGAAAACTACATTGAACCTTGTTTCAAATCCACGAAACTGTTAGTATTTGTTTAATACGTTTTCACCATAGCCCTAGGGTCTTAATTGACCTTTGTTTTTTCCCAACCTTAGTTAATGCTCTCGTTGCTTTGTTATTAAACGCCAGGGGAGCTAGTAATTATTGTTAATTCGATAATGTTTAGTTAGTGGCCAGGTACATGATAAAACGTTTGCGCTTGTTACGCCTACCCACATTGTTATAAGTTATAACCTTGATTCTGTCGATCAGAAACAATGATTTTTTATTTGTCTTTCTCGGAATCCCTGATTCATATCTTCTGAAAGGTTGCGACTCCCGTGGCGTTGATGTCACCGAACAAGACGAGGCACCTTTTGTATTGTATGATCTTCGATTTGTTATTTTACTATTCATAACAATAGAGGTCAAACCAATGTGGAAAATTTGTGGTTTTCCTATTCGATTATTTTATTTTGATACTCGCCGTAGTTTTGCAACGGGCTGTTTCGTGGAATTTGAACAATTTATCAAAATTAAAATTAAAGTACTGTGAAAGTATTATTAAGTTCTGTTATTATTTCATCATGGGCTGGTTACTTCACAGTCCTTAGATAGTAACAGAACTTGAATAGGACTTTTACAGAACTTGAATTTTAACTTTGAAATTTCACGAATTGTCCAAATTCTGTGAAATCACCATCCTTAGATTCGGATTAAAATTAAAAATTCGAACACTTTGTTCTTTCGAATAATTTTACTATTTTATTACTTTGGTTGGGCAGGGTTCTAACTTCTAACATGACTTTAACTTGTTCTGAGGACTCCAGATACTAATATCTACAGCCCGTATGTTTGACGAATATCTACAGCTCATATGTTGAACTAATATCTACGAACTTCAGAGTGTTGATTAATATCTACAGAGCGTAGGTTGAACTAATATCTACAGAGCGTAGGTTGGACTAATCAGCTAAATGTGTCCAATAGTCCGATATTAGGGATTTTTACATACATACTTACATAAATTAAGTTTTTTAAACTGCATACGCAATATTACGTTATTCCAATATGCTATACATAATTGAAAATCCAACCTCTGACAGTACTGTAGATATTCGTCAACACTTTGGTTCTCATGGATATTAATCAACAGTTTGAGCTGTAGATATTCGTCAACACTTTGATTCCCATAGATATTAGTTCGATTTTTTCAGTTTTTGGAATTCCTGTAGATATTAGTAGACGCCTCCGTTCTGAGATACCTATGTGGTGTCAAACTTTGTAAAGACGATTTCTCACGATCTACATATCAATTTCTGATTTTGAGATTGTGTATGGTATTTTAATTTAACATGTTTTAAAGGAAAATAATTAATATTATTGAAATTAATAAATTACTTGGTTTTTACCACTTTTATTGTTTTTAAAACCAACATGTTTCGTCAGCAAAGCTGACTTCTTCAGGGTTTTCACAGAACTAATTTTAAATATAGACATATATATATAGGTAATAGAGAAAAATAATCGACATAAACAATAATAAAATTAGAAAGAAAATAATGTTTAAGGGACGAGGGGCAATATAGAACAATTTAAAAAAATTTAAAAGGGGAATAGATTTAATAATGGGTCATTTAAAAACAATTTTTGATTATTAATAATATTTAAATTTGCATTAACACTCTTTCTAATCTCTAAAATTTCTAATTTATCTAACTGAATGCCATTGACATTACAATGAATTAATTCTATTCCACTGTTAAAATTAAAGGTATGACTAGTTTCTATTAAATGGTTGGCAAACTCCGAGAAACTATTATTATTTAAAGCTTTCATATGCTCTTTAATCCTTATTTCAAAGTTTCTTGAAGTTTTACCTATATAAAAGAAATCACAATCATTACATTTCAATTTATAAATTCCAGACTTTTTCATTTTGGAATCTCTATCTTTATTATTTACAATATAATTTTTAAGTTTATTATTTGCATAAAATACAGGAAGAATTTCATTCGGTACATTCTTTGGAAGAAATGGGGGGGGGGGGGGGGGGGTTAAAAATTACAAAAAGTTGGTCACGTAGTATGGGTACGTTCCCTAAGCTGAGCTCTTGCTTTTATGTGAGTGTTATTTATTCGTTCTTCATACCTTGACGCCGCGCGCCGTAACTTTTTAACAAAGGGAACAAATTGTGATCTAATTTATCACTACCAGTTTCTACAATAATTTCATAATATCATGTCATTTGAAGGTATTTTTTTACCGTTTTCCTTCCTTGTACATTAATTTTATACGGGTACGTAAACATACAACACCTTCTTGCTCGCAATTGACATTTACCTGATTAATATCTATCATTTACGACATTTAAAAATTATTTTATTTGACGTGTAATTTATTATACATATTAATATCAAATGTAAAAAATAATACTTATAAATTTTTATTGAGATAAATACTTCCGTTTAGTATTAACCCTGAAGTTGAATTATTATTGTGTTTTATGAACTCCCAATAAATCTCTATGCTTTTAAGACAAATGTTGTACGGCTTCGGTTTATTTTTTCCAAGATTTAATTTGATTGTCTAAATATTTGTTTTCTGGCGGTTATAGATTTTGAAACACAGTCAAACGTGCGTAGAGCAATTGAACGATCTTCAAAAGAAATTAGAACACTTTCGAGCATGTAAACTCGGCCACCCTGACAAACTGATAATTACCGAGCATTTAATTGAAACCGGCCATTTCTTTGGATTTGTTCCTGAAGTCTTTGGAAGACTTAAAACGCGTAGGGCACACCGAATTACGGAGGTAATTGAAATTCACAAAATCCCGTTAATATTTATAAATATGACGGGGCTAAAGCTCAATAGTTTTTGGTATCCGGCAATTGACAGCTCCACCAAAACTAAACGCAGAAAATCATTTAAAATTCTGCTGTAATACCGTCTTGTAGAGGGTTGGAGCTGGCAATATGGTATCACATCCACATACATAAGGCCTCCATGTTTTCTCCCTCCTCAAGACCCATGTTCACTTGTTCCGCTCCTCAAAAAGACTCTCCACAAAGCATCTCCAAAGACGAAATATGTCCTGAGGGAAATTATTTTCTTAAGGCGTCGCAACCGGGCTCAAAAAAAGAAGATGGAAAGATATGAAATTAAGAATGTTAGACGAGCGCGGCTAGTATTTAAAGCGACAAAATCGATGCGAAAATTGTGAAAATGTTTAATAAAACACACCTCATTTAAAATAGAACAAAAATCTCGCGGGGGTTGTCTTAAACAGCATTTAAAGAAACACTGTGATTTTTTTTCATACATATAACTAAAATAACTGAAAAAAACGTGTTTATAATAATTTTTTCTATCGAGGGAATTTTATATAATTTGCGTTTCGGCGCGGGGAATGTCTAGATATTATCTTCAAGAATAACATATATTTTTTTAAGAGGTTTAAAACTTAACGTGTTTAAGGGAGATATGTAAGAAATCGGTAGAAATTCGGGTAGCGGCGGCTTAAGAGTGTGGAGTTAATGTTAAAAAATGTCATACTTCACCACAATCTTCGATTACACACCTGCCCTGATGATGGACACTGTAATGCTGTTTGAAAAGTTGGCTTAAGAAGGCGGTAGCGCAACCCAAAAATAAATCACGATCAGAGTAAAACGTGTTTAAATGCACTTTTAAGGCATTGCCATAATGCAAAGATTCGTGCTTTATCGTTGCAATGTGTTACGGAAATGTCATTGCGTGGGAAGATAGGTTATTGTTGCCGCTTCGAGTTGAATAAAATAATTTAATCAATGTTTTTTATTATACAGGGTAACTGGTGTTTGATGCAAAATATTTTAATACTTTAAAAGAGGAGACTTTACATATATGAGGAGAGGGAGAGGGATTATAACCCAATTTTTAATTTCAAGTTCCAAAACTATCTACTGTTGACACTGTACCGAGACTAGAATATGACCTTATTAGCACTTTTTTAAAATTCAAAATAAAATCGAGGAACGTGCGGTGAGCAACCAGCAAATCCACGGTGGATGTCTTAACCACGCGAACCCATAAGCTTGGAAGGTAATTTGTTGTTGCCAGACATATTGTACGACATATGAGTCGAACTGAATTATTAACCCCTTAAGCCTCGAGCATTTTCTGTCGTAGGTAAAAATATTTCCGCTGTGCAATAAAATCCAAATAATGGAATTTTTCTGAACGTACTCTAAAACTAAAAACCGTTTTTGAAAGACTATAAAATATGCTTTGAAATTTTATAATTCGAAATGAAAATATATTTTTTGATATATGATTTTTTTATGCAAACATAAAAGGTTTTAAAATTTGCCCATCTTACTTACATCAAAAATTATTGATAAAGAAAAAAAACACGTACAAATTTTATTACACGAAACTGTATCGTCACCCCACGTTTTTGTCGTTTCAAGTGAAAATAGTTAATTAATTTTATTTTTTTAAGGGATTTTTTTATTTCCAAGACTTCTAAGTTATCTAAGCGTTTTCCTTTGTGATTAATATGAAGAATATTTATCCCCGTATTTTTTTCAAAACTATGGTTATTTTCAATGATCGAAGATATGGTTAGCGAACTCAGAAAAATTATTATTATTAAGACACCTTAAATGTTCGTTGATTCTGATTTCAAAATTACGAGTTGTTTTTCCAATATGAAATGAGGGACAATCATTACATTTGAGTTTATATATTCCGGAATTAGTCAATTTATGGTCTTTATCTTTAGCATTTCTCAAAAAATTACCGATATTATTTCTTGTATAAATAGCTGGTTTAATATTAGAATTTTTGCAACATTGAACTGAAAAATTATTAATATACAAAATTTTATGCCATTCTTTATCATTAATATTATTAGAATTGCATAGATATTTATTTTTCAATCACCCACCATAATAATACATTGTTCTCGTCCACTATTTTGTAACTGTCAAATCAGCATACTTTTGCCCTGAAGAAGGAACGGTCGTTCCGAAACCGGTCGGCTTTACTCAAATATATAAGTGGTTCAAACAAAGTTACATTGTTTCATTTATTTATAATGGATAACCACAAAGTTATAGCTACATTCAAAAGTATAATTAATACTAAGTTTAATACTTTTATTCAAATTGATTTTTATTCAAAAGCTAACATATCAATAATAGATGCTCCGAGGAACTAGCGTCATTGATCCCCTCGGCACCGGTGCGTAGTCGGGGAGAAACACGCGCCCAACATTTGTACACGGTTGACAATAGTCACATGAGAACGGGTCGTTTCTACGACTCGGCTGTGGAACGATTTACCGGTCTCTGTGTTTCCTCCCTCCTACAACATGGGTCTCTTCAAGACCCATGTTCACTCCTTCCTCTCCTCAAAAAGACCCTCCACACAGCATCTTCAAAGATGATATAGGCCCTGAGGGAAATCATTTTCCTCCTGTATAGAGTTATGTAAAAAAAAAGTTTATTTAAGTTTAAAAATCACACAATGTGAGGGCTAAATGAAAAATACTCCAAGAAACCCGTCCCATAAATAGCTTTTTCCGCTCGATAAGGATGGATTATTCTCACCAGTCTAATTCGGAAGCAATCATTTTATTTTTTTCTTGTTTATCTAATTTATTTATCCAAGACGTAGACGTTTGACACCGTTTAAATGAGCTTTTTGGTTTGAGTATATCAACTCTTATTAGGTCCTCAATATTTTGTACGCCTTACCAACCACTTGGTATGAACTTAATCGTAGTTCTACTAAATAAATTAACTTTTGTATCTTTTTCACACCATTCATTTAAAAATTAGCATTTTAACAATTTGGTTGCGGAACGAATTAATCGACTTTTATGTTGTGATAAAATATTGTATACGTATGCGTGGATTGTGTTTACCCAGTGTTTTAAAGCGTCACTTTATGAATTTATTTCTCATGAAATATTTGAAAATTATATTCGAGATTCACGGAATGTTTAGGCGCCGTCACGGACATATGAATATATCTGGACCTGCCCTAAGTGATAAAAACGTATTATTTCCCCCTCCACATGGCGCCGGCTGTAGCTCCTCCTTGGAACCGGCTCGCTCCATGGGGAGGGGATATAGCCTCGCTTGAATCTAAAATGTGTGACGTCATCATTCTTGCCGTGAACAGCGAGAAGCTGACATCCATACATTTAACGAAATAACGGCAGCTTGTGCTATACAATATATCTACGTATCAATATGCACATAGCGAATGTGGGCGGTACTCCAATGTGCTCGTCGCTGGTTACAGGGGTAAGTAAATTATGAAACATTTGTAAAAGTGTTTTAACTAAACACGGCAATAAAATATTGATATGTGTATTGGCGCGAGTCTTTTTGGGGCGAGCATTTGGCCTTAGCAAATAAGTTTTGAACGTGGCAAGCAATTCGCGCTCCCATGTAAAAAGGTCTATTCATTCAAAGCAGATTTTGCTTTTAAGAACTAAATGGTGATATTGTAATGCGAGATGCCTATATACTGTCAGATTGATTGTTCAACGAATGACAGTCATCTTTCCCCTCTTCGCTCTCCATAGTTTGGTTTTACCCCTCATCTGTAACTGCTTGTCTATCCATTTGGATGTCTATGGGCGCCGTGCATTTAATTTATATTTGGTCTGGTGAGGTGGCACCTGTGCTTTTGTTTTATCGTAAAACCTCTGGATATTCCTATTTTTATCGTGAAGCCCATTTTACAAATATTCGCTTTATATTTATATGTAAATTGTCAACAAATTATTCTTCAAAAATGTGCTTTCAAAACCCTGTCAATGTCTCAATAAATATCACATTTACTTTGTTTCGATTTTGGCTACAATTGAGTCTCATTACTTATGTCTGCAATACTCCCAAAACACAAATTAAAGACTTAGGCATCACTTTTCAATAAAATCTTTCATTTGTTAACCACGTAACAGAAATCTCTAATAAGGGCTTAAAAATGTTGAGATTTATAACTAGGCGGCTAACTAGAAATTTTAACAATATAAAGTGTATTAAACTATTTTATCTTTCATAGGTTAGAAGTCAACTTGAGTACAATTCTCCCGTCTGGAACCTTATTATAATATACATGTACAAGCTGTTGAAAGGATACAAAACAAATTCTTACGTTTTCTAAATTTTAAAATCGTCATTCCAGCAATTATGTTGAACTACAACACTATTTTAAATCATGTGAATATGCTCAAATGTCAGTCAGAAGAATTTTCGCTGACTTGCTATTTCTGTATAAAATTATAAATGATTTAGTTGATAGTTCGGTATTGCTTGAATTGATAAGCTTCCGGATTCCGCTACGTAATATTAGAAGTCAGGATTTATTTTGTAAATTCTGGAACTAACTATCATATGTATTCCTCTTTGCCCACAATACTAATGGAGGGAAATAATTATACCAAGTCAGTGGAAATCTTCAATTTATCTTTAAACAAATTCAAAATACTGTTACTGAGGCAGTTCAGTTATATACAATAAATACTGTAGGATTTATATTTTATTTTTCATAAATATCATAATTTGTAAATTTCATATGTAAAAGCCCCGAAAAGGAGAGTAAATGAAAAAATAAAATAAAATAGTAAAGATTTAATAATAAGTAGTAGATGTTAGAAACGTTCCAGCCTGTCAGTTTATTTCTGTTGTCAGAAGTGTTGTTGAGGAAGTTTCCTGTTACTTGTTCGTTTACGGCATTTTGTAAAGCGATTTACAACTCTCTCTCAAAGCTAAATTATGTTAATATTTTGCTTAATGATCGTGACTTCCTCTTGCTTTCCAATATGTAACTCTAATATTTATCTACCACTCCAACTTGCTGAAGTATGTTTTTAGAGGGGAGTCTGGTCCAGCCGATTAAAAATCGACTTTTATTGCCTAAAAGTTTTCCTGTACATGTTGAGAATACACTCCCAAAGTTATAGCATCAAATTTGACCTTTGCAATACATTGCAAAAAAGTTAAGAGGGGTGCGCGGTGCGCGCCATGCAGTTAGAATGGAGAACGAAACGGACCTGTTAAAAGCGAAAACTTTAAACGTGTTTTTCTCAAAACCACGTTTCTCAGGTTGGCTGGAAACGTCTTTTAAAAAGCTCTATCGAATTTTACCCGAATCACCCATCATTCAAAGTTTAAATTAAATTTATATGCGGATGAATGTTGACTTTTGAATTTTTTTATTATACATGCATACTGAAATGAAATTGTTTTTCTATTTCATTCAAATTCATATTTCAGCAAATTTTGATGGACTACACGATTCCAGTCGATTTGGTTGGTTTTGGAAAATTGTGATTTTATTCCATTCTCAATATGTTCCTTAATAGTTTTGTATAAAAAGTCAGTTTCTTTAAATTATTTACTCGTGACACAAATTATAGTTGTAGTTTGAAGTTCTTTAGCTGCATCATTTAGGTTTTTTCTAACGTAATAATAAATATTTCATTTGGTTCCTAATTTATTCTAGATGTTTGATCAGTCGAATCGGAACGTAGATTGAATTATCTTATATTATTCATCAATCTACCTACATAGAATTCACAATCTATCGATATAAAATCTGTTTAAATTTTATTGTGCGCGGTTCCTACGGCTTTTTTTCTTAGCAAAAGAGCTCTACACGCCCCCCGCACTATAAGAATAATTTAATTGGATAAAGTGTTCGTCCGTTGCCAATAATATGGAGAAAAAAAATAGACGAAGATAAAATTTGTAATTCTGATATTTGAAATATGAGAATTTTTTATATTTTCGTTTAGATTATATAAATATAAATTTTATGTTTTCGTTTAGATTTAGTGTTATCTTCTTTTTCATCTAATTTTTAAACCAAAATCACATGATTTTTCATTGCTCGGTAGTGCATCACTTTAATGGCTGAATTTTCAATAATATTTTTTTAAATATCGAGTCCCGTCTAGTCGTGTTTTCAATTTGTGTTTTACTATTATTTATTAATTGGACTTTAAAAGTCTTATAAATTTATTACTGTAATTCTCAAAATCTAGCGGATTTTTATTATAAAATTCTGTTAACCTTTGCTAAATTGATTGGTTTTGTCAGATTATGTCAGAGTGCTGAATTATTTTATGTTACTTTTATTTTTGAAAAAAATAATTGGAATATAATATTTTTAATATTCCTCGTGGGGTATTTGACTAAACGCCATGTGCCTCATTCAATTTAAATGTCCAACCAAAATTTTATGTGAACATGATTTATTTAATATTTTCAGATGATTATTTTTCATAACAGCAATTTAGAAGTCGTAAAATCCAGTTTGCTGTTTTTATCACTTTCAAAATTGTGACAGTCGAATAATTTTGAAATTTTATACACGGGGCTGGCGTCAGCAAGCACTAACTTAACGCCATTTGAAAATGTCAATGTTTTAATTAGGACTTTTTTAAAATCAATATTTTATTTATTAATCCTCGGAGAAATTTGTGTTTTTGGGAAATGTGCTCGCTAGAGGATTTTGAAACAGTCCGGATTTTATTTATGTCGATAGATGTTCATATTATTCAAATAGAGTAGTCGCTAATGAAGTTGGTAAATGAAAAGAGACTAGCAGTCTCTTCATTTCACAGTAGATTTCTGGTTCCAATCCTGATGTATGACTGCGAAGCATGAAACTGGCAAATTGTAGAAAATCAAATGTAGTACAGATTCATGGGACATATATGTTTAAAACATACCTAAACCTTATTACGGAAGTGGAAAGCTGAAAAGAACCATTCATTTCATACTAACACTTCTGCCATAGGTTACCCGAGGTAGGCTTGTTGAAAAAGTATCGATGTATCGATATTTTTAATACTATACATCGATATTTTTAGCCGATATATTTTGATCCGATATATCGATACAAAATATGCAATATCGAAAATTGTGTAAAAAATGATATATTTTTTTTTTATTTATGTTACTAAAGTCACTAGAATCCAAAACCGTATAGGAACGAACGGAAAAAAGTAACTGTATTGGGTCATGACATCTGGCGGTTGAAATTTTAACTATTAATAGCTTACAAATCTATTGTCTTTGCATTAGTATTTGTGATCACTAATACTATCTCATATGTGTAGGTACATATATATATATAGAAATGTATGCTATTTTTCGCAATTTTTTTCTAAGCCACTCCTATGTGTTGGTTCCCAATTGTCTACGATTATTGACTATACCTTGTTCCAAACACGAAGTCCTTTTTTTTCAAAGTTAAATTCGCCAATCAGTTTACATATAAGTTAGAAGACAGCTTTTTAGTTTTTGTAATAATTACCTAATTACCTAATAAAAATGAATACTGATAAAAATACCTTAATTTTTATTGAGATTTTTGTACCTACATTAAAATAATGCACATTGTGTATAAAAATTACTATTGATAATATTGAGCGATACACTATTATTTAAAAAAACGCAGTCTTTTGAAAATTTGACCGATATATCGATACATCGATATTTTTCCTCGATATATCGACGTCGATATTGATATTTTAATAAATATCGATATATCGATACTTACTTATATATTACTTTTTCGCTTCACGTTTGTCCAGGTGCGCTTAGCCATGTGGCGCGCCGGATCGGGGAAGACCCAACGCCTTGCACCGCAGTAGGAGAGATATTTCACACGTCCATCACTCCTGGACACCCCGATCTCCAGATTCCTACCAATCCCTCTTACCCTCTTCCTTTCCAAAACTTCATCTCCTTCCTTTCCTCGGTAATACCAGCCACGTGTGATTATCTTAAAAACTTGATTGAACTTAATATATATTTTTTTAAATTTGCAAAATTAACATGTTTATTTAATCTTTTTTTGTACTTCTTAAGCATTAATATGTAACAATTTCCAGACATTGTGTTTTAAAGAGCTATCTCACATGTGCATTTTTACTTAATTTTTATTTATCCGCTACCGGTTTCGACGCATCCGTGTCCTTCATTATCAAACTTAAAATTTAAACAAGTACTTAGTTATTAGATTTTAAAACTAGAATCAGGGAACATGAACTACGAGGGGAGGTCCAAAAGTTCGTGGAATGAAAGGGTTTTAAATAAAATGAAACAATAAATCTATTTTCCCTTTTCAATATAATCATTCTTAAGCTGAATGCATTTATCAGATCTATGAATTAATTTTTCTAAACCATCGTAAAAATATTTTTTATCTTATGCCTCAAAATGAACCAAAATTGCCTCATTTTCCTCATTGTTGTCGGAAAAGTTTCTTTCCCTTGAGTCTTTTTTTAAATTTGGGAACAAATAAAAATCACTTGGGGCCAGATCTGGACTGTAGGGTGGGTGAACTAGTGTTTCGAAGCCATGATTGTGCAGAGCAGCCATTGCTACTCTGCTCATGTGAACTGGCGTATTATCTTGCAAGAGCAACACACCCTTGGTCAATTTTCCTCGACGTTTTTCTTTGGTGGCCTCCTTTAATTCTCCGGTTATGGTCCTTCCCTTTTTTTGTAATCAATGATTATTATCCCCTCACAATCCCAAAAAACAGTAGCCATCAGCTTTCCAGCCGACTCCGACACTTTGAATTTCTTTGGCGGTGGTGTACCCTTTTTATGCCATTGCATGGACTCTTGTTTGGACTCAGGCTCAAAGTAATGAACCCATGTTTCATCTCCGGTAACAATCCGCTCCAAAATCTGTGCATGTTCGTCTCCACACAACTCCAAAAATTGTTTTGACGCATCGACGCGCTGTTGTTTCTGAAGCGGCGTGAGCATTCTCGGTACCAATCTTGGACTGACTTTTGTCATACCCAGGTGGTCATGTAGGATTCGCAAAATGGTGGTATCTGATGCTCCAACTAATGTAGATAACTTTTTTTTCTTCAAACGGGTGTCCTCCAGTACAATTTTTTCCACTTTTTCGACTATGTCTGATGTGGTGGCCTCAACTGGCCTTCCTGGGCGGGGGTCGTCTTCAATCGACTCCCGACCCCGTTTAAAAAGGCCATGCCACTTGTAAATTATTGATTTACTAGGGCACTGTTCCCCATAAAAGGTTTGCATTTCATTCAAATGGTCTGAGCGTTCTTTCCTTGCTTGGTAAGGAATTTTATCACAGCACGGTGTTCAATTTTCTCCATAGTTCCAGTTTTCTTCCGGATTGACT
The DNA here is from genome assembly GCA_917880885.1 of Limnephilus marmoratus. NCBI lineage: Eukaryota > Metazoa > Arthropoda > Insecta > Trichoptera > Limnephilidae > Limnephilus > Limnephilus marmoratus. Next base: position 43,087,793 of record OU862931.1, on the reverse strand, counting down.
TGTTTAGCAGGCGAATATTCGTAAACGAATGATTCAATAGGGCTGAAACTTAGCTTATATACCAATGATGAGTCACCAATTAGTATGACACTAAACGAGCCCTCCTATCCCCACTCCATCCCCTCCATTCCACGAACTTTTGGACATCCCCTCGTATGTTTACGAAATAATAACTATTCCGAGTTTTCTAATCATTAATAGAGACAGGCCATAGCTTCGACAAACAAAAAAACAAGTTTAAACATTCAAATATTAATACGTACTTTAATTTGTGCGCTTTAGAAACCTTAGAAATAAACAAAAAAATTATATCTAAATTAATTTAGTTAATAAAATGATAGCACCCTGTGATGCACCATTATTGACAATGTTTCCCTGTTGTGCTAACTCCTCCCACCGTTCTCCTCCTCCCCCAAAATCACCCCTCCCTAGTGATTACCGCTCACCTAATGAACTCTAATAATTTCTACTACAAAAAAATTAAGTTAGTTTTAAGATTGCTAGTGAATGACACGGATGTGTCGATACCAGTAGCAGACAAATAAAAATTAAGTACCAAATGTGCATGTGCAATTCAAATATTTAGACACTTTAAAACACAATTTTGATAACTAAAACATAATTTCTCAATTAACTTTTATTTTATCATAACCTTGTTTTGTGATGCTGTTTTCCCAATATGATAACCGTCTATTTTGCTGGAATGCACTATCATTTCTTATATACTTGAATACATAATTCATCCATTATTTAACATATTGTTATTGCTATAATTTCCTTTTAAAATTTTTCTTATCTTAATTGGCCACGTGTTTTATATTCGCCGTATCAAATGAATGTTTTCTATGGCTTTATTGGCCCCTAATTGGTAGATATTATTTGTAAAGGTTAATCGAATTTAGTTTTTTTTTAAACCAAACACATTTATTATATTTTTCAAATTTTTTATATTTGAAAAATATTATAATTTATTATAATTTACTTCCTATGTTGTTTTTAATAAACCGCGTGGCTGTCGACATATTTGCACTATCATTATCACTAATATTACAGAATAATATTTTTAAGTTTAACCTGTTATTTTTATTACTAAGGAATGGATAACTTTTCGCAGCGCTCCTTATATTTTATTCGCCGGTTTTTGATATCAAAGATGGCAGGGGAACCTGTTGTACCTCGAAACTGTTTTGAATTTTTTTTTCTGTTACTTTATTTGGCACTAGTATTTGGTTTATTTTGGTTTGGCACTAATCTCTTCTCATTTTAGCAACCCACGTACAATTGTGATGTTATATTTCTTAGTCAATAGTACACTGGAATATGCTTCGCTAATTTGGAACCCACAGTTCAAACTGTACATCGATGCTTATTGTTGCTATCCCCGACTGTGTCTAGATGAACGCCACTGTTCGTCTTTCATCTAAAAATACACTTAGTCTTTTATGCGGAAGTCTTGTCTTCTGGTATTCATGTTTATCCAGGTACTTTGTTCGGGTTACAGATAACATTATTATAACACTATGTGCGCAGAAGTAATCACAATTACTGCAGTCTATATATTTTTTGAAATAACACGTCATGGTCAGATACTTGAGTCGGGCCATGTCAAGAGTCAGAATAATAGAAGAGAATGTATGAGACGTTGTATGAATGTAAACGAGGCAAGGAATGTGTGCCAAGACCGGGATGTTTGGCGGTCCGTCCTCTCTGCCTACCCCTGCGGGGAAACGGCGTGATGGTTAGTTAGTTAGTTTAGTTAGTCATGGTGCGTCTACATTCTAAAAATGGTATCTATTAATAAAGCACATTTTATTCATCGCAGTATTTCATTCAATGGCAAGATCTGTATTTATGTAAAACCTTCACCAACTATCAGGTCAAGTTTGATACGACGTAATTGCGAAATTATGATTTTTTTTTCAAACTTGCAGGAGAGCAAAGAAATATCTTTCACTGATATTCCTCACAGTAAACAATTATCCCTTCCTTCTATCCAGGAAGATCAAAACCTTGTACTACTGTACCGCCCACCATTAAATGTTGCTTTTACTTTCCAAAATACGCTCATTAAAGAATATATTATATATTAATATTAAAATATTTTTCAGAATTAATAATATGTGTTCGCAATGTGCGAACTCTATCTAAATTTCTTTAAATAGACAATAAACAGTTTTAAATTCAAGCAACCTCCCAGGTAAGTGTGGTACTGTATTTATTCATTTTCCGGCAGCATCGCGTTCATTGGTGTTCATTGTACATATATTTTCGTATCGGTGATCAATGAACCGGTGCATGCAATTTTTAGCCATAATGGTTTTTAATTGTTTGTCTGGCTTGTAGTTTTACTAGATTTAGAAATGTATTATAAGTTTCTACACCGCCCTTGAGGTGATTTTTCGCAAAAACGGCGCTATATAAATCATCCAAATATTATTATTACCAAATTTACGGTAAATACGCCGTGTCATCAAAGCAAGAGACGAGAAAAGAATATCTGATGCCATTTCTTAAATCAGCTCCAAATCGCTTTTAATAAATGATTTTGGCCGGTGCTTAATCTTGTATCGTATATTATAAAATGAATGCTAAGTCCGATATCTGAACAAGGCGCTCAGCTACATTCACGGACATAGGAATATATGGACCTGCCCTAAGTGATAAAAGCGTATTGTTTCCCCCTCCCCATAACGGTTCCATGGAACCGCCTGGGCTTACGAGAGCCGCCTCCCTTGAATCTCAAAACGTGACGTCATCATTCTTGTTCTGACCAGCGCCGAAGTCACATAGTACATTTTACGAAATAACAAGGCAAAAACGGTAGCTTGTGCTATGAAAACGTGTAAAAATAGAAGTGAAAAAGAGAATAAACCAAATTGTCGTATTACATTCCATAGGTAAGCATTATTTTACTTTATTTTAAGCTTATTCGAATTATATTACAATATTATCAGTTTTGTAACATACACTATCATGAACGTGTTTACACACAGCCGTAATATGCGTGGGATGGCGTATTTCAGTATATCGCTCGCCATATATTCCGATTGGGAATGTACGGCGAGCGATATGCCGAAATACGCCATCCCACGCATATTACAGTTGTGTGTGTGAACACGTGTTAACGCTCAGAGGGCGTGTTCATACACAGCTATTATGAATGGCGACGTAAAACACACAGCCGTTTGCAAAAGAATCAGGGATGTGCCTTCGCCTTTTGCGCTTTGCTAATATTTATTTTTGCGCTTTCCTAATCGTATCATTTGGAACGTCTATCTTTTCATGTGTTATTTCTTGCTGGAAATCCGTCGTATTAATAAAGGATAATAAACCAATCATTTTTAAATTTATCACACTTTAAGGGCCTTATTACTAAACTAGTTTTGAATTTTACGCAACTCATAAACAACCGTTAATATAAGATAAATAGTTGGTTATTCAGTTGTATAAAATTTAAAACACGTTATTAGTAAGGGGTTAAAAGTGGAATAAAGTATGTTTTATTTATTAGGCGTTATTGTATATTTTGCTTTCTTAATTGTACTCCTTCGTGGTATGTTTAGAAGTAAAATGTAGATACAGTGAGCATGTTTGGAATGAAAAATGTATGTGTCATTTTGCTGTCCGATGATATTTTTTATCAATCAAAATTTAAAATAAAATATGTTTCTATCGCACGTCGCCACCGATTATATTATTATATTTGGATCACACCGTCACGTCTCAGCGGACCACGTGTTAGGTAAGCGCGTTGTTTCGTATGTACGGTACTGCTGGAACGAGAACGAGTGTATGTATATCGCGTAATGCTCTAGGTTATTCCGAGTATGTGTATGTATGGAAAACACGTTTTTTGTTTTTAATTCAAAAAGTGTCATCGGACGACAAAATTACATCTAAATTTTGGCTCCAAATTCTCTTAGGAATCGCTGGTAAAAGCTGTGTGTATAAAATTTAATTTGTTTTTGAGTTGTTTTTCTTTTCTATTATCTTCTGAAAAGTGAAATGTTATGTACTTTCTTAAAGATTTCCCAAAAAAGAAAACTTGAAGACAATGTGGCGACTTTCATCCGGTAAAAGTGAGCAGACAAGTGTTCGTAACCTTCGTATCTGCTCAGAACATTTCAAAGAGACAGATTTTATAATAAACAAACAGGGCACACGTGTGCTACGTGTAGGTGTGATTCCATCGGTCTCTTTGTCACCTGTTACAGAAAGAATTATCGTTAGTATATAAATTCTTTAATGACTAATAATTCTTTTTTGTAGTTATTCATTACATGTATTTATTTTAATTTTATTATCTATCCATTTCAGAAATTAAGCGACAACTTCTCTGAGAAATCATATGTATGTCTTTCTCTAGCTGATGAAACGATCAATAATACTTATGGATGGATGAACCCTCAAGAGGATTCTGATTTTTCTCTCGTTTCTTGCGCACCTGCTCTACACAGCACACACGTCGTGAGTTCATTCTTATATTTAATTATCCTTTAAATTAATATTTTATTGATAGTGCATATCACAAATTTGTAATAAATATGTAAATTATCGAATTGCAATAATGATTATATACCTAATATTGTCAACTTTGTCTCGTTTCGAAAAGGAATGCGAACCAGAACCTATGACTATGTGCTTGACGGAGATCGAGGCCGTAGCTGCAGCTGCTCAGTCATGTGTGCTCGTCAGTTGTATGGTACCCACTACTATTCCAGAAAGCTTTGTGAGTACCAATTGATTATTGACCTTTGATGACTTCAAAAACACATTGTACTATTATGTAGTGTGCAGACCACTCTAGTAACTGACTAAATGTTTTTATACCTAAAAATATAATATTATGTCTCTATTCCCCAGATTCAGGAACCCCAACCCGTCTTTATGGAAGAACCACTTATTATATCAAAAACCACTCAAAAAAATAAACCAATTGAAGTCAATTACAAAAAAATGGAAAACTTATTATTAGAAAGTAAGTTACTAATTAGAAAATTAAAAAAATTAACGTTGTTTATAAACGTAAAATATTTCTTTAGAAAATATTTTTTATTTGATATACACAGCTTCTCTGACGGTGTTGGAATAAATTATCTTTTTTAATCTTCTTTTTTTATAAATGAAACCGTACAAGAGTCCCAACTGCCCTCAACTGTCTGAAGCAAATGAGACTATGGCATCCCCAATTGGGGTATGTTGTGAGGTTGAAGGTAGTGGGGAGTGGTAGGAGATTATGAAGAGGACGGTGGGGAAATCTGGCTATTCAGATCTGATCAATGATAGTATTTTCCACTCTAGAACGTGCGGCAAACATTTAAAAATTATTTTTAATTAGTAAATTGTGAAATAATTCAAATTTTTAATTTGCATGTTGGGTTTCGAACCCGTGACCTTCCGCTTGCTAGTTGAGAGCGTTACCCCTCGACTACGGAAACCTTCGTATCTATGATTTTTCGGCGTGTAATTTTTTCTCAAGGTCACGGCCGTCATCACAGTCAACATATTAATACCTTCTTACTATGTTGGCTCATCTTTTTAATATATTTTTATTCAGCTGTTATTATTGTACTGTTTTTAGCATCGATAATATAACTCCTGTATATGTTATGTTGTTTTCTCTTAGGCTGTGCTGTTATTTTTGTACGTTATTTAAACCTCTGTAAGTTGTTTATTGAATGCTGTTCTCACAAATATAATGTTATCCTTAACCCTTTTTGTCTTTTTCTTTTCACTTCTTCCATTGTCCATAGACAATGTAAGAAATAATTTAATGGAAGTTATATATATTATAAAAATATTATTTCTTTAAACAATATTATGTATAGTCTGAGAATACTGTTACTGTGTCGGTGTAGGTATATAATACTGTTTTACTAAGTTTCTGCTGATATATGCTTAAATGTACCTAAACAAAAAATATTATATCCAAAAAATAAATAAAAAGCACCTTCGTCGTCAAAATATTCCAATTAATACGCCACTCCTGGCTACGCACGATCCGATTTGCAGAACCCAGATAAGTTGGGAGGTTTAGGGGGAGGGGGGAAGTTGTTGCTTATACACAATGCGTCGATGTGGTGGTGACAAGTACCTATCTATGTAAATCTGGTCACCAAATACGCTTAAAGCCATTTCAAGCAGTTGGGGCGATACTAAGAGTATCTAAAAAAGGATCAAATAATAATGTAACTGCTACGTGCTACGTATTATTGTAATTAAATAACGTGTGAAATAATTCAAGTAAAATAATTTTAATTAAAAGAGATAATTACATTATTTTTATTAACTAGCAGACCCGGCCACACGTTGCTGTGGCTAACGAAACACAACGCCATTACCCAACCTTTATAAAATCTTCACCACCCGCTTGCCTGCTGCCCGCTGCCTGAATTGAATATTTGAATTTCTCGGCTTTTCTCTACTATAATAAGCATGTAATATACATATAAACCTTTCTCTTGAATCATTCTATCTATTGGTGAAAACCGCATGAAAATCCGTTGCGTATTTTAAAAGATCAATGCGCACATTTTGAGTGCCTTCATTTTATACTATGTAATTATACCAACAGAGCGGTTGTGATAACCCTAAAATATGTCGATAATCACGAATGTGGGCGGTTCTCCAATGTGCTTGTCGCTGGTTACAGGGGTAGGTAAATTATGAAACATTTGTAAAAGTGTCTTAACTAAATATGGCAATAAAATAGTTGTCTGTGAAAAGATGCGAACTTTACTTTGCCTATTCAGACTTCGCAAATATGTTAATAACGTAGCGAGCAATTCGCGCTCCCACGTAAAAAGGTCTATTCATTAAAAAGCAGATGTTATTTTTAAGAACTAAATGGTGATATTATAATGCGAGATGCCTATATACTGTCAGATTAATTTTTCAACCAATCACAGTCATCTTCCCCTCTTCGTACCGCCATAGTTGATTTTTCCCCTCACCTGTTATTTCTGGTCTATTGAATTTGGATGTCTATGGCTACATTCTTTTTCTTCTTCGTGTGGTGGGGGTCAAAGTGAGATGCTGAGGTTTATATTGCAGTCGACGGCATTGAGGCCAGTCGACGGCATCGGGTCACTTGGTTCAGCACAGATGTGCCTCCAGAGAACTGACGAATGGGACACGCGTCTACGATTTGCTCTGTTGTTTGAATATGACCATTCATACGGTTCAGAATCTTCTATGCATCCATTTACGCATCCCTTACACACAACGGTTGTTCAGTTTTTGAGAGCTTCCTCGTCGTATATCAAATGATTCAAATTAATAATAAAAGATACTGCGCACATGGGTTATGTTTTTCCACGATGAATCTTAATAATTGGATAATAAATATCTTTTGATATTATTTAATAATCATTTTTTTTAGTATCGCATTAAAATTTTATAATAAGCTTGAGATTCCGTGTTTCCAAATTTTCTTTTTCGGTGTCGGCTTTAACTAATAATATACAGTAACAGATTGTTTTCATCGCTTCTAGGTGTGAGTTTAATGACGGGTTTCTAATTTTTACGACTTTACGCAAGTAATTATTACGACTATGACATTTGGTTACCTCCAAATAATAGAAAACAATTTCTATAAAGTTTTATGTTCTTCTTATTATATTTTCTCGCGGGTATTTTAATTGGCTTTATATGTAATTTAAGCACAACTCTTTTTTAACCTTTAAATTGTAATTCCAAGCTGCTCCCCTAGAATTTTTGTCGATGGTATTTTTAAACTAACTATCTGACCATCACGCCGTTTCTCCGCAGGGATAGGCAGAGAGGACGGACCCCCAAATAACTCGGTCTGGGCATTCACTTTATCGTGCCATGTTGTTATGATAAAATATTTGTTAATAAAACTCGCAGTTTATTTTATCATAGATTTAGGCAAGCAGGTACCTAATTTTAAGAGGTGATTGAATAAGATTTAAAAAAAAATAATAAACATCAATGTAAATCTATTTTTGAATATTGGAAGCTAAATTATTCAATTATTTTTTGAATAAGGTATTGAGTACTTGAAAATTTGCTTGCAGTTTTTCACTCATTAGCGTAGAGCCCGTGGTGGTGGACTCTATACTGAAGTTGAACGTGATTTTTATTTTACAAGTTGTTTCGTGTATTAATTTAATAAAAATGATTGCTTGATTAACCTTATTGGTTCATTATCAAAAAGCCGCGACCAGTATTATTCGTAGCGCCGTTAAAATGTTTATTATACATTATTATTGAAACCGAAATAACCGCAATCTATTTTACAAAGGATTTAATTATCCACTATTTGCCGAGTAACGAGGCAATATTATGGAAGATCATTTTCTTACAAGGAGTCTAGCCTGACGAAAAGATGATGGAAAGATAGACTCGCCTGGATTTGCAATGAACGAATGGAACGAATTATTAAAGCAAAACTGTTTCAGCCGTCTTCAGTGCAAGGTAAATTGACAGATTCTACATCGGGAATAGGAGCTTCCTGAGAAAACCAGAGGCCCGTGATTTATTTTAGTTAGATAGATAATTGAATTTTGGTCGATCCAGGTGGGTGAGTTTTAAATACTTTAATTATGTTTTAATGTTCTATTTATGTTATAAATATGTACAAATAAATCTATTATTATTATTCCTTATCAATACTGTCTATCATTTTAAATTCTTTTATATTGACCTTAAAGTTTTGAACTCCCAAGGCCCTTAAAAATAAAGCTGGCAGATATTTTATTGCACTTTTTCAACATACACCTGTAATGTATTATTTATGTGTTAACTTCCATATGTATTAAGATCACGTTATATTTAGTAACAATGTCTTCCTCGGGCGTCCCTGACTTCTTCGACCATTCACATTTGCGTCATATATTCTTCTTCTTATTTGTTCATTCGCTCTTCATGCCTATCATCTGAGGGTCCCTTTCTTAATCTTACTCACTACGCTTACATCTGCCTTGCATTATTTGCGGATCTCCACATTTTTCACACGATCATACATGGTTTTACCACACATACGCCTCAGGGATCTCATTTCAACAGCATTCAGTCTACTTTCATCCTTCCTCTGCCAGTTCCATGCCTCATTGCCATACATTAGGGTAGGCACCAGTACTCCATTGTGGACTGCTAGCTTCGCTTCTTTTGACAGTTTTTTGTTAGCGCCAACGGCATTCAGTCCTCCATTAATGGAGTACCTGTATTTACCCTTCTTTCAACATCTCTATCAGCCTTACTATCTCTCGTAAACATACTACCCATATACACAAACTCATCCACCTGCAGCAAGTTTTCATCATTCACATCTATCTTGCACACTGTTTTCGTACTCTCTCTTTCATACACCATGACTTTAGACTTGGTCTAAAGTATTTTTAATGCTTGTTTTATATAATGTTCTTGTTAAAATTTCACTTAAACACGTGATCTCAGTTTTACTAGCGCGCTGGGGAAGATTTCTAATTAGATCTAAACATATAAATCAAATCTACCTCTATTGATGGATAACTTTATGAATTCGTTAGAATTAATTTCTGCTAAGCGAAACGTGTACGGAAACCATTTATTGGTTAACCAACACCCCTGACATAGGTCTACCGTTTGGCGACGGTACGTTTGGCGACTTAGCAAGGGTCCCTGAGTTCATTGGGTGAGATTTGTCTTGTTCTTGGCGGGGGATGCGTTTACCCATCTATTGCACGGCGGGCCGGATTGGGAGAGACTGGTTGACACCTTTTGGACTTAGGAGACTTTTGGAGGGATGGATTCATACGTCCGTCTCTCCTGGACACATTGACCCCCTGGTTCCTACCCACCCCTCATACCTTTTTTATTCCCAGAACTTCCTCTTCTTTCTTTCTCTAAAAGACCCTCCATACAGCACCTCCATCTCCATAGATGACATTGGCCCTGAGGGATTTTTTTTTCAACGCCTCTGGGCACACTGATCCCCAGATTCCTACCCTCCCCTTATACCTTCCCAGAACTTCCCCTCTTCTTCTTTTCTCTTAGAAGACCCTCCACACAGCATCTTCATATATGTCATTTGCCGGGCCTCTCGCGTGTATCTTATAAAAAAAAACTGACAAATGAAACGCTATCGTAGTTTTTTTTAGTGAAACAGTTTGCTTGAAATATGCAATCTATAATTCTATAGTACATTGGTATTCAATATTTTTTATCATCGATATTAGGTATATCTTTCATCAATTTTAATGAACTATTAGAAGCACTGCATACTTTGAAGTTTAAAAAAATATCGGTAAATTTCAATTGAGTAGGTACGTAGTGTTTACATGCAGGTACTATTTAATATTCACTCAGTTTTTATTGGTGGAAGCCGTTGTTAATATTGTATGTTTTTGTATTAGTGTTGCTTATGTGCATAAATCATTAAAGTCTCCTGAAACCAGGTTAGATTGTTAGTTTCTCTCGCACAGTTGGGTGTAAAGTAGATACTAGTTCGCAAGCTGTAGAAATGACAGTTGATTTATTATTATATCCGCTATTCAAGCAAAGAGACTGCATTCACATTCTTCTTATCAAGTATAATTTATATGTCTACCTCACCGCATATCATCGGCGTCACAATTCTTGGAGAGGCTTTACCGACTCAAGGAAATGCCTCTTGCTGGTCTTTTGCAGTTTCCCTCTAGTTCCTGATGTCTAACACCCTTCTTCCAATCAAGTATTGGCCTCCGTGGTTGAGGGGTAACGGCAACAATGACGTTGTTGCGTTTAATTTAACCGTTCCTACAAATAAATCAAAAAACTTTAACCAGTTTTTAGATTGGACTCAAATCCCAACCTTGTGGAACACCTTTGCATGTAGTTTTTGATAGAGTTCGTGATCAGAAAGCGATCGAATTTTCTCTACATTACGGAGCTAAAGGGTCGATACGAAATCAATGCATCAATGCAAAGCAAACTGAAAAAATCAAAGCAAATTAGCATTGTAGCAAATTAGTATTATTTCCTGATATCCTCCATAGTCGAGGGGTAAGGCTCTCGCTAGCAACCCGAAAGTGGCGGGTTGAAATCTTGTTTGATTAATTCGGTTTAAATTATTATTAGCAATAATTGTCAGCCTGAAACACTCATTTACATTGAAAAATCTTCCGAGAAAAGATACTTGCCGCCAACGGGACTTGAACCCGTGTCCTTCTGATTGCCGGTCGGATGCTCTGACCACTGAGCTATGGCGGCTTGCTCAGAGCATCCGACTCGCAATCAGAAGGATACGGGTTCAAGTCCCGTTGGCGGCAAGTATCTTTTCTCGGAAGATTTTTCAATGTAAATGAGTGTTTCAGGCTGACAATTATTGCTTATAATAATTGTTACCCTTTGTGCTATGCATAAAAATCTTGTCTTAAACGTTAGTTTATAAATCAAAAATAATAATTAATTTGGTTTAATTAAAAATAATAAATAGTATATTTACGGCGTGTTCCAGAGCGGAAGACCCTTTCAGTACCGCCCAGGTACCACCATTCAGAAATGATACGTTGTTTGAAATGGCTTAGCCGCATTTGGTAACCAGATCTGAATAGCCAGGTACTTTCCCACCTTCCTCTTCCCCATTTCCTCCTCCTCCTTACTACCTTCTGCCTCACAACATACCTGAATTGGGGATGCCCTAGTCTCATTGTCTCCAGACGGTTGGGAACAGCTTTCACCTTAGTGCGGTAATCTCATTAAAAAAAACCCCACCCGATTTCATTCTTGGCTCTTGCTACGTCTTCTGCTCAGCGAAGGCGTCCCAGTTTAAAAAAATATGTGTTATGTATCTCTTATGCGAGCATCTTGGTCGGCTGATAAATGTCATCAATTTGTTCACCATTAATTTATGAGTTGTTGTGTAACGTTATTAAGGCCACCGAATTTGATAAATTCCACGATGAAGGAGTTTCGGCCGCGTGTCGTCGCGTTTTTTCCGTTCTTCTTCGTGGAGGAATGCGGACCTAAAATTTAATAATATTATCTTGGATTGTATAATATTTTATGTTTAACATGTATATTTTAGGTATTTACTACAATCCATATATCGGCACATCTTCCTTGGCGCCTTTTATTTATAATGTAATCATATCCGTGATACAAATTACGCGAAATTCCATCATCCTTTCAATTGTGACGCATTACTCGAACACGCTTAAATAATTTTTTGTCTAAATACTGAGGTCGGGGAACCGAGGCTAAATGCTGAAAATGGGGTAAATTTTTCATCTATGGTGAGGCTCGATTAACAAAAATTAGCACAAAACTAGGGTAATTAGCACACAAATCAAAAATATATTTTGTGTAGAGTAAAAATGCAATATTTTATTGTACATTTTGTTTAACACATATTTATACGAATAGTGATACGTGTGGGCATAAAAAACTACAAATGTTATGACCCCAGAGCGAATACTATTGTTTTGAGAAATAACCGTTTTTCTGCTACATATGTAGTCAAATATCTATGGTGAATTTAGTGGCATTTTTCTGTTTGAAAGCCGAATGGGCGTTAATCCCTCACGCTAATTTGTTCGTCTTTGAGAACAGCTCACGTAGCTCGCATAGTCGTTGTATCTTTCTTACTGTAATGGTTAGAAATATGATCTAACCGTAAGGAAGTAAACAATGCTAGAAAGAGAAAACACCAAGCTTTATATTCAAATCTAGAAGTTAACCATAGATAAAATAAAAAACCCAGGTGGATTTAAATGGCTTCTAAAAAAGGAGATAAATCATCAGACTTTTCACTAATTCGAAATATTTGGATCCTGAGAAAAAAGACTGTCAATTCTGAAAAATGAAATTCTTTCACATAAAATGTCCACGTTTTGAAGCAGGCCAATCGCACACGTCAGCTGATGACCTCGATAATGAAACGGTATACTGGAAAGGCGTTACCAATGAATGTTTACAATGTTGATCCTGGGGGTTGAACTGAGGAAGGAAAGTTGCATGGAAAGATAAATTACAATATATCGCTCGGCTGCAGATCAACAAATATAATCTAGGTCACGCCCACACGTATCATATTTGTATGTACATTACTCGCGCGGAACAAGAGTTCTTGACCAATCAAAATAAATTACAAAAAAAATAATTTTCTGTTAAAATATTATATTACAGGTAGGCTAGTAGACACGGCTACACGTTGCTGTTGCTATGTTAATGAATTGTTTAAAATCATATAGGTCTAATTAAAATCGTTGTGACTTACTAACATGGTTAGAAATATGATCTAAACGGTCTTGGAAAGAGAAAAACCAGACTTTATATTCAAATCTAAAAGTTAACCATAAAAGAATTAAAATGTACACCTTTATGTATCCAAAGTTTCTGACCGCAATTTAAAAAAAATTATGACTGGGATTTTTTATTAATTGTATTATTTTAACATGAAACGACAAAAGGACGGTCGGCGACAACGTTTATAATACACTTGCCTAATAAAATATGTATGTGTTTTTATTTTTTTCGTTGTCAGTAATTTTAGTTACAAAAAACGTAAGGTGAGCCATTTTTCAAAAAAAATGTTTGCATTCAAAATTTATTTTATCACATTTCAAAAACAGTTTTTAGTTTTCGGATATGTTCAGAATTAGTCCATTTTATTTGAATTTTGTTGAAAAGTTAATTATCATTATAAACTTTCTACTGTAATTATTCCAATTTTCATATGTTTATATAAGAGTACTAGCTGATCCGGCGAACTTCGTACCGCCTCAGAATCAATAACTGTTGTCAACTTATTAGGTGAATTGATCTAAATTGTTTCTCCCTGCGTATACCATACCTTGATCTAAATTGTTTCTCCCTGCGTATCCTTTCCCCTCTGGCGTTCCCTCTCCCTCTCCCCACTCCACTTCTCCCCTTCCCCCGTCCCGCTAACCCCCTTCCTGAGTTCCTTTCCCCCCTCCCCCCTCCCTCCTCCCCCCTCCCCCGGTTCACAGTTCAATATTATACCCCTTGCAATATTGCTGCAGTTCTTTCAAAAGGAGAATTCGTTCCATACAAAATGTATGGGGAAAATAATTTTCTTCGGAGTGGAACACCCTTTACTTTTATGGGTATGAAAAATAGATGTTGGTCGATTCTCAGACCTACCAGATAAGCACACAAAATTTCATCAAAATTGGTCCAGCCGTTTCGGAGGAGTATGGTAACAAACACCGTGACACGAGAATTTTATATATTAGATTTAATCCATTTGTTCACACTGGACACCCGCAAAGTAACTATATTCCGTTGGTCAGGAGCCGGCAGGCAGCCGGCAACAGGCAGCCGCCCAGTATGGTGATGTAATGTATCATATATATGAAAATGTTGTAATGTGTTATCATGTAATTTAAAGAAATAAAAAAAATAAAAATGTAGAGTGTGTAATTCACACGCGATGGAAGTGAAACTAGAAAGCCGCTAGATGTCGCTTTTTTGCCAGATTATTTTAAAGTGACTTGAAGATTGCATATTGATATACAAAAAAAAATGTTTTTGGATTTCGTAGGAATCGAACCTTCGTCCGCTGGATTTCTCTGGCCGCTGAGATTTGCGACGCACTATACCGTTGCGCTATGGGACGCGCTCGGCGAGGTTCGAATTTACGCATTATATTCCGACGACCCTTAAAAAACCAAGCAGCCAATTTTATATAGGAGCCTTGAGCGCAGTTTGATGCTTCGCAGGTGCCATAGTGCGTCATTTCCGTTTCCACCCGAATTCAAATCACTAACGGGGCTAAGGATGTTTCACTTCAAAAATAAAAGCTGAAATGTTTTGAACTTTTTACAAATTAGGTCCGAGGCATGAGGGGTAAAATTAATCAAGATTTTTGTTTCCTTAAAAAACATCCATTACGAACTTAAATGTGAATATTTTTTTTCTACATTTTAAGCTCCCGCTAAACTGCCAAAGCAGTTTGTCAGTTGGTCAATTTAACAATATTAATTAACACAAAAGCACAAATATAACAAGAAACCACAATTTAGAAAATAAATACAGAAGAATAACTCAGTAAGTGGTTTACAGCTTTTTGTCTGCAGATTTTCTTTTTTTTTTAATTTAAGAAAATTGAAGTATTTTAGTCGTTCCTCATAGGATTGTACTAAAAAGACCATAAAAAGATAAGAAATTCTTAATACTTTATCTTTTTTATGTATTTAGTCATTTAGACATTGTTGCGGCCTGTCAAGGTGTCTTATTTTGGGGTTATGACGGTATAAAAAGTTGTTTAAAGTTTATCTCTAAATTTTGTAGAATCTGTACTGTAATCATGTGGCATATAAGATATACAAATTGTCCAATTATTAATATTGTTCGATGCAACTTCAAGAGTGTACTAGATTTTCTCCGTGTCTCGTGTACACATGTATTCACCTTTAAAATGGAAAACATATTCCTCCACAGTAAGATATACGATCCAGTAATCGTTCGACCCCGATGGCAACGAGCGAGATACATAACCTAACGAGACCATCGTTACAAAGTCAGTTGATGGTCGGGAGAAAGTCGCGGGAACCGAACCAAGAACCGCAGACCGCAGTTTCATTTCTATTTCACGATCATTGTCAGCGGATAGTTCGCACAGAACCAGTTGGCCGGGTAACTACCAACTACTTCACCATCTCACTAACCGAGTATCATCACTGAGCCATTATCTTTGTTGTGGGTAATTGTCCATTCTTCTCCAGGGGTTCTTGACATTGACATTGAAGCAAACAATCGATGGTGAACTTTTGAAATTTGATGCGTGCCAAATATGTCTATTTTTTATGTATATGTTTTAATTTTTGTATTTATTTTAGTAATTTGTACATTAAAGTTTACAAATTTCTAATGAATTATAGAGTAGAAAAGATAGGAGGGCGACGCTGTTGTTCAAATGGAAATACTAAAAATATAATCATGGTGGTAATTTAAAGCTGTGTAACCTACATTTTTATTCAAAATTAAAAAGGCATGAAAGTGATAAAAAATATGTTTTCATTCCACTGATATCAAAATTAGAATTGCATATAGGTATATTATTATAATATCTTTACAATTTTGTGTTAACATAATGAAGATTAACGATATTGTAATAAAATATAAAGCACACTTTAAATTGCTCACATTTATTGAATATTAGCTTAAGTACCTACCGTTGTCCAAGCTTTATCAGATCTAAAAGTAGTGTAACTAAACTCACCATTAACGATTCTTCCTTTCTACCTACTGTAAAATTCAAATTTATGTTAAATTAATGAAAGCCAATCACTTTGTACTTTGTAAAACATAATTTAATCAAAATTATGTCATTAAGTAGGTAACTTAACAACAGTCTATTCTCAACAATCTACTGCTTCGATTTTTTTTTAAAAACAAAAAAAATTATTTTAAAATGTGTGTACAGTGTTCTGTATTTTCAGTGTCATTGCACTTTAAAAGAATATTTGAAAGGTAAATTGGTGTTGCCAGCCTACACATTTTGTAGTTCAATTTTTTATATTTTCTACTCATATTTGACAGACTCTACATCTACATACTATATTTTTTCAGTTTGATGTAGCTCCTACAATACATCTTGAACCTTCTAATTGGTGTTGGAATTTATAAAAAAATGGTTAAATAGGTTATAATAGGTTAGGTTATGGGCTATTTTTCTTTTTTCGTAGGTTTTAATGACTTTTCAAAGAGGTGTTGAGTTGAGTTGATCCTGATTTGTTCGGTCGCCCAAAATTAATGCAGGTATTTGAAGTTGTGGAGACAGTATTATGATATTATCAATTGTGGGTGGCGCCAAGTATAACTTCTCTCTAGTGCCCAGTTCACATCATTCTATTTTGGTCCATCAATATTTATTAAACGACAACACATGACTAATTCATGACAGTCAACAGGTAAGATCCCACGTTTCTAAATAAATTGAACTGATGTTGTCAACAACGATGGCGCCAAGTCAAATAAAAAGGTAAACATCAATTTATTCATAAACTGCTCATTTATAGATGGCGCTAATTTAATTATTTGAGAAAAAAAACACTTTCTGCAAGTTATGCTGTAAAATATTAAGAGGGCATTACCAGAGAAAACCAGAAATATGTCATTTTCAAATCAGATTTTAGACGTATTGATTCTTTTCCACAAAAAATTATAAATGGATTTCGAAAGATTGTTCTTTTATCTAGCATTCGCATGTAATAAATTTTGTGATTTTTTTAAAATTTTTAGTATAATAAGGTTATTCCATAGGTCGTTTGCAGATTTGTTAAATTTTCAAAAAAGTTTTTGTATTATACCACACCCATTTCAAATAATATAATCATGCAGTAAAATAAATCAATACATTATCTAGCAAACACATGTTTTAGAATTTTAATTTTAGTTTCAATAAAATCATTAAAAAATATGTGCATTTTTGGATGAAGGTATAAATTAAAGCTAATTTGGATTGAAATAAATTCGATATTGAGTTATAATTTTAAAAAGTTGGTACGGAGAAAAATTAATCTTTCTCATTTTAACCGCCCTGCACGATCGTAAGAACAACTTTCGACGAAATGTGGATTTTCGTCCGCTGGCTGGTTAAACGCTCTCAAGATACATTGTTTGTTTGATGCAATTTCTAAAGCGCAGTGGTTTATTTAAGGGAAACGACTGCACGACGACCTTTTTCATACAAAACTTAATTTTTGATTTGAGGCAAAAACACCTAACCGAACTGATTAATTAAAAAAAAATATATCAAAATGTAATTTCTGAAGAATTATTTTTCATGATTTTCGTGGCAACTTTGGCAATGTTTGTGTATGAGTTAATTGTAATTATAATTTTTTTTATTAAATACTAGCTGGTACCCGGCACGCGTTGCTATCCATTCAAATAAATAAATTGATTCTCCCTGCATGACCTTTCCCGTGCATCCCCGTTCTCTTCCATCTTCCCCACCTTCCCCTCCCTCGTGTCTTTTCTCTCCGCAAACCCCACCTTCCCCCTGCCTTTCCTCCCTGCCGCTAAAATACATGAAATACACACTTTTTCACTTTTACATATTTCATAACGCCAGAGCTTACCATTATATACAGCCTATGTTACTCGCTGATAATGTAGCTTTCTATTGGTGAAGGAATTTTTCAAATCGGTTCAGTAGTTTCGAAGCCTATTCAAGGCAAACAAACAATCAAATCTTTCCTCTTTATAGTATTAAAAAGATAAATAATAATAATTTTTATTTATTTCTTTCTTTACATGGTAGGTAGGTAGGTAGGTTTCAATTCAATTTATAACCTCACTTGGCCTGTGTTGAGGTTAACAATTCTACAAATTAACAAAATAACACAAAAATAATCTACGTATTGAAATAAAATATTGTTTCTAAGGATGTGGGTATCTACTAAGCTGAAGGCGACAGTACATTATAATGTAAACATGTAGGGTGACCATCATGTTGAAATTGTATTTGAAATAAAAATGTTAAAAGGACTAAGATGAAACTAATAAAATTTTGTGTTATTAATTTAGCAGGAGAAAGAAGAAAAAAAAAACGGGTTTGACAAAATTTTAATTTAAGAAAAGACAAAGTAGAGAAAATCAATTGGTAATCCTCGGCTAACACAAATATTTTAACAATCTTTTTAAAAGTGCCCAAGGAATTAGATGACTTAATATGTTCTGGTAGGTTATTAAATATGATATGTTTGTATAAAATGTATTTATTTCAAACGCGGGTCAAGCTTAAATAATATCTAATAATGGATAATTTGGATAGCATCGATTTTTGTAAAAATATTACCCCAAGGGGGATATAAAAATATCACCCCAAGTGTTCATTCAACAATTGTCAAAAAGTAATGCAAGACACCGTCATATTATTTGTCCCATAATGATTTATAATTATGTAAATCTCGTGTGAATCCGTGTGGTTAAAGCTATACCTAAGACATAAAAAATCAAAGCCGCTTTTATAATGCATCATTGCATTTCATTATCACAATTGGCAGCCACCTCTGGTCTGGAGCTCCAAAATACCTGAAAAATAACCTTGACTCTGGGCAGAAACGGGCGGTCCGTTTAATAGATTCTCCCATCTTAACAGACGGATTGAAATCTTTAGAGCACAGGCGTCGGGTAGGAATGCTATCCTTGTTCTACCGGTATTACAATAGAAGATGCTCCGAGGAACTAGCGTCATTGATCCCTTCGGCACCACCGGTGCGTAGTCGGCCAAACGCGTGCCCAACATTTGTACACGGTTGACATTTGTCACATGAGAACGGGTCGTTTCTTCGACTCGTTCTTGTATTCAACAGCTCGGCTGTGGAATGATTTACCGGCCTCTGTGTTTCCTCCTTCCTACAGCATGGGTCTCTTCAAGACCAATGTTCATTCCTTCCTCTCCTCAAAAAGACCCTCCACACAGCATCCCAGATGACATAGGCCCTGAGGGAAATAATTTTCCTCATGGCCTCCTGTGTGGAGTTAATGTAAAAAAAAATCGTTACGCTTGAGAGCGTGTAACCAGCCAGCGGACGAAAATCCTCATTTCGTCGAAAGTTGTTCTTACGATCGTGCAGGGCGGTTACAATGAGAAAGATTAATTATTCTCCGTACCAGCTTTTTAAAATTATAACTCAATATCGAATTTATTTCAATCCAAATTAGCTTTAATTTATACCTTCATCCAAAAATGCTGAAAGGCGTGATGATAAAACTATTAAAATAATGTACTTTTTGTAGTTATTTTTTTGATTACAAGTATTTATCATTTTTCAATAATGTCTAAATTTATTTATTTATTTATTTATTTATTAACGCCCTTTTTCGGGGCTTTTACATATGAAATAGTAAGAAATACACAGAATTTATTGTACATAACTGAACTGCCTTCGTAACAATATTTTATATTTGTTTAAAGATAAATTGAAGATGTCCACTGACTTGGTATAATTGTTTCCCTCCATTAGTATTCTGGGCAAAGAGGAATACATATGGTAGTTAGTTCCAGAATTACTGCACTGAAATAAATCCTGACTCCTAGTATTACGTATTGGAATCCGGAAGCTTATCAATTCGAGCAATATCGGTTATCAATAAGAATGTTAAAAAAATCTGAAATACATTAGTTTGTAAGTGCGCAAATAAATACACAAATGGACCAATTTTCGTCAAGAAACACATGTACGTATATATTTTTTAATGATTTTATTGAAACTAAAATTAAAATTCTAAAACATACGTTTGCTAGATAATATATTGATTTATTTTACTGCATGATTATATTATTTGAAATGGGTGTGGTATAATACAAAAACTTTTTTGAAAATTTAACAAATCTGCCAACGACCTATGGAATAACCTTATTATACTAAAAACTAAAAAAAATTCTCAAAATTTATTACATACGAATGCTAGATCAAAGAACAATCTTTCGAAATCCATTTATAATTTTGTGTGGAAAAGAGTCAATACGTCTAAAATCTGATTTGAAAATGACATATTTCTGGTTTTCTCTGGTAATGCCCTCTTAAAATGATTTAACGTTTGATTTTATCAATTACGGACAGGTTTTTATTAACATTTGTAATGCCCTAGTTTAAATTTGTTATAATAAATTAAGTCCTGCTATAAAATTGTTCAATCTAGTTTCAAGAATATCATCACAACTACAAGAGGTGTTGAAACAAATTTTAACAAGGTTAAAAGATTATAAAATCAAACACGAAACATTTATTAAAAGTACTAAGTGTTTGTTAGATTGATAAATGAACAGTTATCAGTCAAATGAGCGTTGAAGGTCTTTACTTAGTTAATGAGATTAATCTTTAAGTATTTAATTAATCACGCTCATCTAATGAATTCATTATAAATGATAGACCTGTCAGAAAAAAAATGATATAGTTGGAGAAACAAGTGTTTCAAAAATATAAATAATTTATTATTACCTAATCATTAATCACGCCATTCCGCTGCAGGGGTAGGCAGAAATGATGGAACTCTACATAATAACGGTTTTATACCACTATTTTGACCTCAGTGGTCGAGGTGTAAGACCCTTCGTGCACCGAGATACTTGTAAATACGTACCTGTAATGCCGACGCCCGACAGGAATTCAAAAAAGTGATCACTTCTTTGAAGACTTTGCGCACACATTTGGTCACATATTGTTGTATCTGCCAGACATGTGTCAAAGTTTTGATCACTCCTTTGAGCTCACAGTTTTCAAATAGACTTCACACAACATGGACGACGATTTGGTCGACACAGCTTCTATTATTTATGTGCGTCTAATTATTTATATTATCTAATTAATTTATCTAATTATTTATCTAAATATATTTAGATAATTAATTCTTCGATAGAGCAAGGTATTGAAAAGTGGTGTTTAATTCGGTTCCAGGCGTCATTGATCATTGATGTCATTGATGTTATTTCGATTTTTATGCCCTTTACGTTTCGGATCCCATATATCTGGCTCTACTTGCATCAACTCTATAAACTCGAAAACGCTCTCATTATTCCACTCCATCGTTTGTTCGTTTGGCTGTCCACGCACGACTAGTCTCCACGGCTACGCTCGCGCAACTGAGCTTCGCGCAGTGTGGCAGGCACGCAAACTTTGAACTTTGATCCCTTTGATGTGCGCTAAAAAACCGATTCGGAACGGCAAAGCGCACTTAAGTGATCACTTATGTGACAACAGT
Source organism: Limnephilus marmoratus (assembly GCA_917880885.1). NCBI lineage: Eukaryota > Metazoa > Arthropoda > Insecta > Trichoptera > Limnephilidae > Limnephilus > Limnephilus marmoratus. The sequence continues at coordinate 43,066,133 of OU862931.1, read as the reverse complement.
GTCAAATGCCCGTGCCACACATGTGAACACTTGTTTGATCATAACGCAAGCCGTGGAGTTAACACAATGTCAAATATCTGACGATGAAGTCTCGTTTATCTTTATTATATGAATCTTGAATCTATGAATCTTTATTATCTAATGCAAGATTTTGGGTTCACCGATATATCGAAAGCAGTATTAACTGTAGGGTGTTCGTTGTCGCCAGGGAACTGCATGAGAATGTTGTCAAGATTCATACTTTCTACAGAATGTCAAAGGATTCTTATTTAAATTTGATGCAGTTGTTAACTCCTAGTATTCATAAGAAAAATATTTTTTTTTTCAACATCAATCCATGCCTTCTCCACTAAATCCTTTCTTACGTATTCTGTCAATGTAAAGTTATATAAGCACGTATTTTTTTTTCACTTCCAGAACAAATTTTAAAAGTCATTCAAGCTCTATCGCCATTTCTTTCAAACGTCAAACGAGTAGTAATTGATAGGAATGCAACTCGTGTAACGCGCTTCTAGCATTGTCGGTATCGTGCAACTGGCATCAAACCCGTAGTCGGCGCGTAGCACAGTGTACATACACTAGCAAAATCATATGGCGGGTACCTCACGAGCGGTGCTTGTGCTACGCGCATGAAACTTGAGTCGCTTGTAAATATCTCAGTGTACGAATGGCTTGGCTCACGACGAACAACCGGAGGTCGCGGGTTCAAATTCCGGCGTCTATTAGTTTGTATATTTATTGATTTGTTTGTAAGAAACAAATAGTTTTGTAGTATAAATATTGGATGTACTGTACATACAAACAGGAGGTTAAACAAGACTAAACCAAAGAGGTTTCTTACGCTAATGCCGTTAGAGATTTTTTTTGCCATAAAACTAAAGAAGGTCAAAGAAAACGGAATACGGGATAAAGAAGATAGGAAATGTTCTAGCTGTGTTAATTTGTGATCATAGATACACATTACTTAGGTCCGATGTTTCCAAAGGATATTTGTAAGAATTTCGATTTTATAAAATTGCATTCTGCGCACACCGAAAAAGGCGATTTTTTTCTAAGGTTTGTTCTGCTCTGCACAATCTGGGATGTGAACCCCCGATCTCCGGGTTGCTAGTCGAGAGCCTTACCCCTCGACCACGGAGGACGTATTCATAGATCATAAATATATTGCTCCGTGTTTTTTTATTGTCTTTCAAATGCCTTGACTTTGAACTTCTTACATTCACAATTAAATCATATATTCTGATAACAGAGCTATAAAAAATAAACCTAATTGTTAACTTAATTCTTAATCTTATTGTTATTATTTAAATATTGAAGACACACGAGACGATGTACCCTTCGTTAACCTCATGTGATTTGTTTTCAGTGATTTTATTGTAAGTGTTCTCGGTGAAGTGAAAAATTGACGTACATTGTCAGGTCGTCAATCTCCTGAGAAATCTCCCAGCTGCCAAGGTCAGGTCAGGGATCTGAAATGCATTCTTCTCTTTTGCTTTCTCGTAATAACATCTCTGCAGAAAATGGAATCGTTATAGCAAATCAACTTCGTAATAATTATACTGGATAAGTTCTAGACCGAGAGGTCACGGGATTTTTCATAACGATCATGGATACGGTTAGATTTACTTTTATAGTTTGTAGAGTAGTCCCCTAATGTGAATGACGTCGGTCTGCCTGCTCTCAGTGGTTGCAACTTCGAGTTATAGAGCTTACAAGAGGCTTCATTGTTGCGAAAAAAAAACGATCAGAGAAATGGTCAGTTTTAGTACATATTCAAAGTATGGCGTCTCCGCAGATGAAATAAGTTGGTCTGCCTGCTCTCAGTGGTTGCAACTTCGACTTATAGAGCTTACAAGATATTTCATTGTTGCGAAAAAAAACGATAACAGAAATTAATGGTCAGTTTTAATACCTATTCGAAGTATGGTATCTCCACAGGTGAAACGAGTTGGTCTGCCTGCTCTTAGTGGTTGTATTTCAGAGAAAAAAATGACAGTAATCAATAAAATAAGTAATTAAGTCGAAAAAATGCATTTTTTTAAAGTTCAACTTCATAAACAAAATCATTTTTGGGTGAAATAACAGATCACTTTGGGTAATCATTTTGTAGAATATTGCTAAGGCTTAAAGAGTTTATTTACTTACTTCTAATATTCTTTTAATATTTTTTGAGCTTTTTCATTAGTCATTTTAAAATCTATACTAAACCACAAAATAAAGTATTAAATCCAGTTTTTATAAATATTTACCTTGCAATAAAATCTAATAATTTTTGTGTAAAATCACAGGTTCATCATTACTTGAGCTAAGTTGCGATGCTCCGTTGACAAAAAATGAAACCAAATGCAAAATTGAACAATTCATTTGTGAGCTATATGGCGTGAAGAGTAAATCTGTAAACGGGGCCCGCCAAAAGATTTCCCTAAAACAAATTAAGCCCAATAAAGAGAATGAAAAATTTTACAAAACTCTTATGAATTTTGATGCTCCTTTTTTGCCACCGTCTGAAATCGAACTAGTTCATCATATACTTAGAGCTAAATACGTATCAAATATCTGGATAAATTCAATCAAAAATCCTCCAAGCTATCAATTGATCATTGAAAATGTAAAGCGACTGAACCGGTATAGGATTTGGAAATTCGCGGTCCGGCGACAATTGGTCCGGCGAAAATTGGTTCGGCTGAAATTTTAGAAGACGTTTTTTTCAAATAAGTATGCAAATAGGATATACGGCCGATATCGGCTATTCAGATATGATGACTATATCTGAATAGCCAGGTACATTTTCCACATCTCCTTTCTCTCCCCACTACCTTCAGCATCACACCATACCAAAATTGGGGATGCCATAGTCTCACTGGCTCGAGACGGTTGGGAGCAGTTGGGAGTTGGGACTCTTGTGTTATATTCAGATATAAAAGTTATATTATATGCAAATGGGAATCTTAAGCGTTTTTTTGCTAGGCCGATTGCACATATAAGTATGTCGTATTTTGTGATTGCCGCATGCTACTTCAGAGAGTCGAAATTATTAGTAAAAATAATTTCACAGCAGATTTTCACTCAAGATGCCTTCAGATATAAGTATATTGACTTTGGTTGTACGGCCGTATATCCTTTTTGCATACTTACTTGAAGAAAACATCTTCTAAACTTTCGGCCGGACTAATTGTCGCCGGACCAAATTTCGGCCGGATGAACTGTCGGCCGGACCAACTCTCACCGGACCAACTGTCGCCGGACCAATTGTCGGGTCACCACATACAAGAGTTTGTTTCCTTATGTTTTTTACATATACATGTGTATAATAATTTCCATATCATCATATAACCGTCATTTTTTCTATCAAACTTTACAGTTATTTTATCACATTACAGACTCATCGTCTACGTGCCTAAGCAGTGAAGAAGTAGATTCTGAAGATGACGAAATCTAAGTTAAATCTATCTAAGTTAAAAAAGAAATCTAAGTTAAAGTGATGATGAAGCTGTGATTTTACCCAAAAATTATTAGATTATATTGCAAGCTAAATATTTATAAAATCTGATTTAATACTTTATTTTGTGGTTTAGTATGGATTTTAATGTGACTAATGAAAAACTCAAAAAATATTAAAAGAACATTAGAAGTAAGTAAATATTTAACTCTTTAATCCTTAGCAATATTCTACAAAATGATTACCCAAAGTGATCTGTGATTTTACCCAAAGATGATTTAGTTTATGTAAGTTGAATTAATAAAAATTGGATTTGATTTTTTTTTCTCTGAAATACAACCACTAAGAGCAGGCAGACCAACTCGTTTCACCTGTGGAGACACCATACTTCGAATAGGTACTAAAACTGACCATTTCTGTTATCGTTTTTTTCGCAACAATGCAGTGACTTGTGCGCATCATAACTCTGAAATGCAACCACTAAGAGCAGGCAGACCAACTGATTTCATCTGCGGAGACGCCATACTTTGAATAGGTACCAAAACTGACCATTTCTCTGATCGTTTTTTTTTCGCAACAATGAAGCCTCTTGTAAGCTCTATAACTCGAATTTGCAACCACTGAGAGCAGGCAGACCAACTTATTTAATCTGCGGAGACGCCATACTTTGAATATGTACTAAAACTGACCATTTCTCTGATCGTTTTTTTTTTCGCAACAATGAAGCCTCTTGTAAGCTCTATAACTCGTAGTTGCAACCACTGAGAGCAGGCAGACCGACGTCATTCACATTAGGGGACTACTCTACGAACTATAAAAGTAAATCTAACCGTATCCATGATCGTTATGAAAAATCCCGTGACCTCTTAGACTATTCTATAAAACGCCTTTTTAAACGACTTCAAAAAGGAGGAGGTTCTCAATTCGACTGTATTTTTTTTTTTTTTTTTTTTTTTTTTTTTTTTTTTTTTTTAATTTTTTTTTTTTTTTTATGTTTGTTACCTCAGAACTTATGACTGGGTGAACCGATATTGATGATTCTTTTTTTATTTGAAAGCTGGTGCTTCCCATGTGGTCCCATTTAAATTTGGTCAGGTTCTGACAATGGCATCCATGAGAAAATCATATAAGTCTTAAATTTGCGTTCAGTATGTGCGCAACAAATGGACGAATAACTCAATATCACGCCAACCGATTTCGATGATTCTTGTTTTATTGGAAAGGATGTACTTCAAGGGTAGTTTGATGAGAGTTTGGTTAGGTTCTGATTATGGGATCCATGACAAAGTAACGGAACTCTCCAATTCTGAAGAACAAATTTACGATACTCGGCCGAATCTTAGTCGAATTAGTTAGTGTACTTCAGATTCACTAAAAATCAAAAAATAAACAAAAATTTTAACAAAACAAAAAACGACTTCAAAAAATGCACTAAAAAGTAAAAAAATAATTTCGTATTCTTCTACAACTTTATAATCAACTTACCTTTTCTACTCATCAATATGTAGGTACGATTGTTATTTTTGGAGTCGGTGTCAACCAAGGTACCCGCGGCCCGGCGTGTTCACTTGACAGCTCCTCTCCCGCCGACACCGACTCCAAAAATAACAATCGTACGTACATATTGATGAGTAGAAAAGGTAAGTTGATTATAAAGTTGTAGAAGAATACGAAATTATTTTTTTACTTTTTAGTGCATTTTTTGAAGTCGTTTTTTTGTTTTGTTAAAATTTTTGTTTATTTATGAAAAATATCCAATAATTCGAAGTGGTTATAATTCATCGTGTGACCTGATTTTCAAAACTAACATAATGTACAGGGTGTTAAGGGGATATTCTACTTTAGATTTTTTAAATATTTCCTCAGTTTAGTTTAGATTATCAAAATTATTCAAAATTACCTCCCGTAATTATATTCTTATTTGATTTTTTTGCAAAATTTTTTTTTTGTAAATTGTACCGTCTTACCAGGTGTATTTGTCTAAAGTTAGCTCACATTGTGTGAAACAATTTTAGAAACATGTATAAAAAAATGTACATTATTTGGCAAATGTAATACATTTTTTAAATATTAAAAATGCCAAACATCAATATTTGAGGTAGACGGCCGGCGTAGTCCAGCGGTAAGGCTCTTGACTCGCACTCCGAAGGTCGCGGGATCGAATTCCGGCGTGGCAAATAAATTTTATTTGATTAATTTGTGTTATTTCACAATTTATTCATTAAAAATAATATATAGTATATTTGCTGCACGTTCCTGAGTGGAAGATCTTCTCAGTATCGCCCTGGTGTAATAATTTATTTATTTATTACACGCCCTGATGGGCTTTTACATTATAATTTATAAGTTGAGTAACAAACAATGAATAATACCACCATTCAGAATTGACATGTTGCTTGAAATGGCTTTAGCCGTGTTTGGTGACCAGATCTGAATAGCCAGGTACTTCCCCACCTTCCTCTTCCCTATCTCCTTCCCCTCCCTACTACCTTCAGCTTCACAACATACCCCTATTGGGAATGCTATAGTCCCACTGGCACCAGACGGGAGCAGTTGGGATACTTGTGCGGTATTCATGTAAAAAAAAGACAATGTCTATACATACTTTCTTAATTCCTTTTTAAAATTGATTTAATATTTTTAATCTCAGAAATTTCATTCGGAATTTTGTTATAAAGTTGGATGGCTTTGTTTTGTACGCAAGAGATTTCTGGGTGCATGATTTTTCCTTGTTGGCAATCTACGAATAATTTGCTTTGAATTTCACACCCGTGTCCATGTATCTCGTGATGTAATTTATTTTTCTTTTCAGTTCCTTAGACATTAATTTTATGTATGTTATAAAATAAGTACATTCAAACATACGGTTTGCTTACCGGTCGTAAGAATTCGCACTATAAAAATACAAAAAAAAATATTCAGAGGGCGGAGGTATTCTAATTTTGAAAAAATAACATGTTTAAGAACTTAATCCGAACGTGTTAATGTGTTAATCCGAACCTTTTTAATACCCTACAAATCCCACCCAATCGGGTGGCGATGTAGTTCGTTTGACCTTGACACTGAATACAGAGAACTCTATGATGTATGAGTCGCGTAATTAGATTAAGGATCTCCAGTCCATTTTTTTTAATACCTTCTAACTTAAATAACTGCATTTTTTATTTATTTTTACAGATAGTTTTAATAGTTAAAATAATTGTCAAAGTTTTAATTTTTCTAGATCCCCCGAAAATCGTCGTACGTATAATTGAATCGTGTGACGTCATCACTCACCAAAAGTTTATTTTTTATTTTCAATAGGTGTTGTCATTATATATGACAGTTATGTGGAAGAAGCTATGGAACTACATATTCAATAAGTAAAAACATTATTTAGGTAGAATTATTTTTTTAACATATTATATTATTAATATTATATTATATTTTGCAATATTATTACGGGAGAGTGGTATAAAAATTGTTTGAAATTATTACTTTTTTAGCTTCACGAATCGTAACCAATATTACGGAAACCGAAGAATAGCATCTTCAAGTTTATATGATCTTCGAATTAGAATATCTCAAAATTTTTACATGGCGTTCTTTTCACTAGTATTGCATTCGGCTCAACCAAACTCTAGTTGCCATACACCATACACGTTATACAGTCCCTTGAAGGTCTCTGAAGGTCTAGACTTGGTCGTAAATCGAGCTCCTTTTATGACTGCTTTCGTTTTCCAAAACACGGGGTTTAATCGCACAGTAATGATCGAGATTATACTCGGAATAAAAATGTATGTTAAATTACTGGTATTTTGTTAATTGCGTATAGATGGTTCAGATAAACTTGCAATAAAGTTGAAATTCTAGATGCTGGCTGTAAGAATTTCAAAAATGGAATGATTGAATTTGTGCAAGGAATTGATGACGATCTGTACTAATATTATAAATGCGATAGTGCGCGAGTTTGTTTACATTATATGCGAGTAAAATAGGCTGTCTATAATGGTAAGCTCTGATGTTATGAAATTATAAATATTAATATATTATACGTTTTCTGTCAAATAAATTTCCTGACAAAAGCGAAAAGCAAAACAAATCGTTTTCGTGTAAACGATGTTGATATATTTGCGGGAAATTTTATTTCAGGCGTCGCGTCGTAGTTAATATCTTATTATATCTATTCTATGTAAACAAAAATGAATCGCCGAAATGTAAGTACGCGCATAACTTCCGAACGACTGCACCAATTTGGATAATTCTTTTTTTTGGTGTTCTTTATTATCAGGTTAGTATAAAACTACTGGTGAGCTGTGGCAATATGAAATTTGTTTAAAAACATGCAATAGGTGGCACACGCGCTGTTTGAAAACTGAATGTGCCGGGAATGAATGTATGGAATGCGGGAGGAGGGTGGGGGGGTGGGAACTCGGTTAGGGGGTTCGCGGAAGGGGGAGGAGAACTCGGGACGGGGGAGGGGAACCTGGGAGGGGGGAGGGGAACTCGGGAAGGGGGTTCGTGGGATGGGGAAGGGGGTAGTGGAGTGGGGAGAGGGAAGGTGGAGGAGGCGGAGTGGGAACGCGAGAGGGGAAGGGGACGCGGGATAGGAAGAGGAACGGGACGAATGGGAAAGGTCACGCAGGTAGAAACAATTTCTTTATTAAATGGACCAGCTAGTGGTTTTATAAATGATTTGTTACTTTTTGGTTTCGTGAAAGTCCAGACAAAATGAAAATAAAGATAAAATTTTGTTGTATGAAAATAAAGATAAAAATGTGACACAGACATTAAATTGAAAGTAAAAGAGTCCATAGACGGAAGTGAATCAAGATGAATTTAAATATAAAAAGACAGGTAGAAAATGAGGTTAAATATTTAAAATGGGGCGACCCAACACTCAACACACGTGAGATGGAATTAACTGCGTTCTAATAATTAGGTTTATTTACTGATAAGACAATTCAATGGGCATTTAAAACTAAATTGCCTTATTAAACGGGCTAAAAAATGATGGGTACGAGTCCATGAAATGCATACTAGTTCATCGCGTGTTGCATCTGCATATAATATAATATCTTCCACGACGGATGCACTCCACTTGCATCGTCATTTCTCCAATCTCCGAGGCTTCCATCGCGGCAGTCTCACGGCCTTGGGGTCACACTGTTTATACGGTGTCCGGAAACTAGTATTACAAGGAAACTCCCAGAACAAAGAAACTCATTGTACAAGCTGAAACGCGTAGTACTGGTGAATCTACATCAGATAGAGTACCCAAAATAAGGAAAAATTTGTTTTTCGATATTTTTTCGGCGTCTTATGCCTCGAGCATATTTTGTTAGATGGTCAGATTATTTCCATTTCTGAATGAATCCGAAAAATAAAAATCTGTTTTTGAAAGATGGTGAAATACGGATTCAAATTTAGTTATTAGAAATTATCGTACAACTATTAATTATAAAAACTTCGAATGCAAACATAAAAAGTCTTAAAAATGGCTCACTTTAGGTTTTTGTAACTAAAATTACCAATAACGAAATAAACACACATGCATATTTTGTTAGACAAATCTATTTTAAAATTATCTTATTATTAAATTTCAATAATTCACTTTTTTGTTGTTTCATATTAAAATGATGATTAAATATTTCACTATTTATTTTCAAATTGGGTCGGAAACTTTGGTTTCATAGAGGAGTACATTTTATTTTTTTCTGTAGGTAGTTAGTTAACTTTTTAACCCCCGACGCGACGCAAGGAGCGGTGTTTATATGTTTGACTTTCTGTGTATCTGTCCGTCTGTGGCATCGTAGCTTCTAAACGAATGGACCGATTACGATGCGGTTTTTTTGTTTGAAAGCTGACATGATCGAGGTGGTTCTTAGCTACAATTAAGAAGATAATACCAATAATTAAATAGTCTGTCTGTGGCATCGTAGCTCCTAAACGAATGGACCGATTACAATGCGGTTTTTTTGTTTGAAAGCTGACATGATCGAGGTGGTCCTTAGCTACAATTAAGAAGATAATACCAATAATTAAATAAAAACGGTCGCAACCGGAACAAGTTTGTATCTGGTTCTTTTCATATTTTCGTTTAGATTTATTAGTATTTTCTTCTTCTTCAATGATATAATATATCACTTAAGTTAAAATTTAAAAAAATAAATAGAAAAACTTTTATTTTCGTTATTGTTTTTTGTTTTTGGGGTGTTATGCCATGTTGCGCTACCTCGTTCTTTAGCCAACGTTTTGGACAGCGTTGCAGTGTCCAGCATCAGGGCAGATCCGGCTGAAGAACTTTGTTGTAAAGCAATGTTCAACTCTAGTGGTTTATCGAGCGAGTGAGTGAAAGTGTGGTCCTGCCGCTGATAGCTCCATTTATCCTCTCTCTCTGTCTCTTTGTGTCGTCGTGTAGACAATTGATAAGTAGCATATTTTGCTCCTAATAAAGCAATTTGCACAGCTTTATACGTTGATAATAACTGCTAGTTTCCAGCATGATTTCAACCCATGATTTCCACAAAACAAAAAATTGTTTGTTTTTTTTTTTTTTTTTAGTTAGAAAAGAGTTTTTAAAAAATCTGTTTAGGCGTTTTACGGTCATCAGCTCTTTGTGTGTCGGGGGTTGCTTAAAATTTCGAATATTTTTTAATTAATTTTTTTTTTTTATCAATATTGTTTTCAGATAGTATTCCACATTTAATCTCCTGTCTCTCCCATATAACTCTAAGGGGTATTTCACCATCCTCTTCATAGATTATCCACACGATAACGTTCATTTTCGATTCGGGTTTAAACCCGATTTATTTATTTCAAAGTTCGAGTTTACTATTCGGTATTTGAACCTTTGAACAGTGGTTATATAGTTTTTTTACGTGTTGAGAGTATTTACTTATTTATAAATATGATGCTTTTATAATTATAAAGCTTAGTGTTTTCTCTTTTTAACACCGTTTAGATCACATTTCGGACCATGGCAATAAAAGAGACAACGATTTCTATGAGGCCTATTTTATCTGTTCCTAAAATGAAACAAGTTAGCTTGAGAGGTTAAAATATTTATGCCAGGTCTATGTTATGACGCGTTTTAAAAGGCTTTTTTGTTTAAATTTGGTCTAAAATATTCCAACTTTGGACTCGATTTACTCGAAAACAATAACTCAAATGTGATGCAGATTCACCAATGTCAGGATTGTGTTATTGGTTTCCAGACACCGTGTATTACATATGCGGCATCGCGTGCTTTTCTGCGACTTTTCTCATCTTGAAAATGAGCGATCGGTTTTAGAAGGAAATTTCGTGCCTCTCTTTCTGTTCTTCACGTGGGAAAATATATAATATGGTGCATTTTGAAATTTACGACTTTCACGTACAATGCATTTTTCAGGGTAAATTCCATTACAATTCTTTGTACTTTTCTTATATTTGTGGAGCGATTTCTATTGAATTCATCAAATTTCTAAAATCACAACATGGTAATCCCCAAACACGAACTAAAAATCCTAAATTATTAACCTAGTTAACCCTTTGTTAATATTGGTCTGTCGAATATAACTATAAAAAATGTTACAATTTTTCAAATATGGTTTTGGCATTTCGACGATTTTTAACTCTGGAATAATAATTAAACTTAACATAATTCATAATCTATCATAGCACGTTAGGAAAAAACCTTTTTGCAAGTTTTGCTGCAAAATATATTTTTTTTGTGCGCCCGTAAATGTGCAATTAGAATAAATAAATTATAGTTTTGTCCTTATAAAAACTCAAACTCAATTCTTCCTAGAAAGGCCTAAAAATACAATACAAACATTTTGGCCCAGTTTCCGAAGTATTTCAAATGTGTTATATGTCCTGTATTTTAGTTCTTCGTTTCAAATAAATACTGTTTTGAAACTAGATAAGATCGTCTTTCGAGTATAAGTTTTAAAAATAAACATTGCTATTTTTTAAATAATATCTGTTAAAAAAATTGACAGAACCATATTATATGTATTTAAAAAAAAATGGTAAGAAAAAACTATCTCGTTGATACAATAAAAAATAAGAAATAATTGTTGAAAGGTATGTTATGATGGCTGTAATTTGAATAATTATTCTTTTTGACTGTTTTGATTTTTATTAATGTCGTCGATGATTTTATATTTCTCTTTCTGTCAGGTATTTCCGCGTGATTGAAATAAAGATAAAACTGCTTTTATGATATGTGGACCCCCGGTCATTTATGGCCCTAAAAGTTTCAAAGGGTTAAAACCTACATTAAAATGCTTACAAACTTACAACGTAAAATAATTTGTAAAAGGACCTCCGACGTATCTCGTGCATTGTTCTCGGTAAAATAGGACTCTTAAATATGACTGAATTATCTGAGATACCTTGTAACAATACAGATGCAATGTGAAATTTAAAGCAGTTTTTGGATTGAAGGAAATCTGAATATTTCTCATTTTTACCCTAATTCCACATTCTCTGGGTCGCGGTCTTAATTCCGCCAAGAGCAAAATGCGGCCGCTTTTTTTGAATTTCGTATTTATTTATTGTTTTAATGCTTTTTTTATAAAAATACCTAAAATATCTGTAAATTCTGTATAGAAAAATATTAGTGTTCGGGAGTTCCATGCCATCAGAGTTTTACAAAACTTATTACTTTATTAATTTCATTTATTACTTTCTACAAAAATTTTAAATTAATTCATAGTACCACATTATTTTATTTCGTATTATCAACACCTCTGCCATAGGTCACCCCGAGTGGCTCGCTACGTTTGGTGCAGGGGTGTCCGGGTTCATTGGGTGACGTTTGTCTTGGTCTTGACCGCTAACTGCGTGATTGCGCTAATTTTTACCTATTCAGCTGAACTCTTTTGCACCGCAGTGGAAGGGATGGACTCATGCGTTCGTCACCCACTGAACGCATTGATCCACAGATTCCTACCCACCCCTCATATTTTTTTCTTTCCAGAACATTCTCTCCTTTCTTTCCCTAAAAATACCCTCCACACAGCATCCCCAAAGATGAAATAGGCCCTGAGGGATTTTTTTCCTGTGGGAGGTATTGTAAAAAGGAAATAATCTTTGCCCAAGTAGTTTGCCACGTGTTTAAAATATAGCATGTTAATTAATCTTTGTTTTTCTTCTTTTACAGGTAAGACGACTTCCAATTATGCATCAAAATGAGTATTGGCGTATGAAACGAATGTAAGTTTTTTTATTTTATAATTATGTAACTTATTTATGACACAGTTTTTCAATAATTCAATAATTAGGATGTCATGTCATCTGGGATGCTGTCTGGAGGGTCCTTTTGAGGAGAGGTAGGAATGAACATTGTTCTTCAAGAGACCCTTGTTGTAGGAAGGAGGAAACACAGAGGCCGGCAAATCATTCCACAGCCGAAGTGTTGAACACAAGAACGAGTCGAAGCAACGACCCGTTCTCATGTGACAAATGTCAACCGTGTACAAATGTTGGGCACGCGTTTGGCTTGTTTCCCGACTATGCACCGGTGCCGAAGGGATCAATGATGCTAGTTCCTCGGAGCTTCTTCCATTGTAATACCGGTAGAACAAGGATAGCATTCCTACCCAACGCCTGTGCTCTAAAGATTGCAATCCGTCTGTTAAGATGGGTATTGAAGTGCTCCACGATTATTTTTTCGTTGGTACCTTAAGGCAGTGGAAATTAAATAAGAAAATTCGGGTTTAGGTATACAATTATACATAAACCATTAGCACTTTCTACTAAAATGCAAACAACAATTAAAAAAAGTTGTTGCCACATCGATCCATTATCGTAAATAATAATAAAAATCTAACAACTTAATATTAATTTCCGGATGTTCGTGACTCTCGAGTGAATTTAAAACATTAGAAAAAGCGTCTAATTAGTACGTTTCAACATTCTATAAAGATGTACAGCTTTCTAGTTACAAATAACGAAATTTATTAGATGGTATTTATCTTCTAACTATTTATATAAAGTACTGTGTGTTTGTGGCGGGTGGGCAGACGCATGGCGGACACTGAGCTGGCAGCGTTTGTTTGATTTTTATACAATTCTACAGTTTTATTCAGAGATTGATGAAATTTCGCACACTTCACCTTCAAAACAAGATTACTAAGGTCACTCTCTAAGTTTGATTTCGAAAATCTCTATAAAAACGCCGGGCAACGCCGGCGACAGCTAGTTCCAAATATAAAGAGAAATCCGATATCGAAGTTTTGTATATTATTGTGTTCAGGTTAATAATATAAATTATGGATGTTAATTACAACAAATACAATTGTGGTGGTTTATTTTTAGGGTATTATGCCGTGTTGCGCTACCTCCTTTAACCTTATATAATAACATAATATGCAAATAATATACGTACGAAGTTTGTTCATTAACTCTACTGAGTAACTATGTACTCGGGTGGAGCTGGGCGATAAACTAAGCAGTTTTCAGTCGATTACAACTGTCAAAATGCGGGATAAATGACGACTAATCATGGATAATGTTGATAAAAACTTTTATCTGTTGACAATTTGAAGGTCGTAGTAGAACTCCTGAGCGGAAACTTGATGGCGGTCTTGTAAGCGTTGGTTTTCTGAATTTTATAAAAAATGTCGCCGTTGTCCCGTTGATTTAGTTTGATTGATAAGTTAGTGTGAATTTTGAAGCACGTGTTGAGTTATTGACGTCTCAAAATAAGCTACCGTGGACTTGCTGTATTTTTAGATCCTGTAATGTTTTCGGGTTTTTCTCGCAATAAATGTTTTTATAGAGGTTTGAAGTGCGAATCAAGCGACCGTTCGTTGTATCGTAAAGTTTTTTTTGCTAGTTAAATGGATGCCAATTCGCTTCCGCCGATTTTTTTTAATATTTCATTACGCAACACGCTTATTTAGTCAAATGAACACACTGGCCCACACTTTTTATGCCGAAATGTACGTTTAATAGTAGTTTTAATGCTCTATTATTGTCAAGCAAGTGTATATATTAACGTAACGTACGTATTAGACTCACGTACATTCTTAAGGTGTAGTCGAATTCTTCGAACGTTCCTTGCATTTCTGATTGATGCATCTTATTAAAACGTTTATTACATCAATAAGGCTATTTTTGACGTGAAAATCATTCAAAAATACCAAGTGCCCAAAAAAAACATGTTCTCGAATGTGTTGATTATATCATATATTATGTGTGGGTTCTAAGCAAAGATAATGGAATACAAACTAAGTGAACACATTCTTTGCGTATTAAGTTCGCTCAATAAACGGTAGTTCGCCCACAGTCGGGCGGTCATCATGGCATATCTCTTGTATTCCAATATAGGTTCTGAGAAATGGATGAGGGGAAGAATACAAAAAAATGAGTTCGGATTCAGGTCTCCTTCAAATGTTTCCTGTTTTTCTAATATAAAAGTACAGTCAACTTTGATCTATTTATTTTGATCATTCTAAATAAATTAAAAGCCAGTATTTTTTATATCTTCTTGCTAGTAAAATAAGTTTTTACTTTTGAATTTTATCAAAAAATACGTACTAAGGATAAAGTAAATTTACTTCGGAAATAATTGAATCCATCTATTAGCTTAAATGTAATGATTGCCCAGCATTATATAGGTAAAACGAACAAGGGTGGTTGAACACTTGTGGTGCCTTAATAGTGTAGGTTTTTCGCAACGAAAAATTAGAATTCGCAACACAACGTAGTATTCAACACGCAACTTTTAGATAAAGCGCTCATTTAATAAAATTTTGGGGATCGTCCGTACTACAAAGAAATGGGACAGGTCTAGACCTTAATAATCTAGAAGCTCTTGAAATAAATAAAAAAAACATTCAAAATAAATATAAAACAATTTACTAAATAAAGAGTTAGATTTGTCAAACAGCCCCATTTTAAACATATTTGTAAGTTGATGTTCTCTCTCCCTCTTATACTTTTCATTTAAATACTCTGCAACTCTGCATTTTATTCACCCTTGATGAAGGTTCAGGTCGAACCGAAACCGGTTGGTTTAAGTGGAATAATATTTTTTTGTTAAAATTATATATTATACATTAGGATCATCGATGTAGGTACTTATTGATACTACGTTATTAATATAAATGTATAGGTCCCGTCAATTATAGAAGAATGGTCATTTGTCATCCATAAATATTATATGAGTAGGAAGCAAGTTATGACGTACGTTCCTTTCGAATGCTCCACGATGACGTGGATACGACCTCTGTCTGGTTTTACTTAAGTGTTGGCTCGTGTACAATTAGTATCTTGACGACGGTGAATCAGTTTGCTATTAGCTAATACAATAGCTTGCACTTTGTTCCGGTTAATCACGTTGTGAGATATATTGATATTAATAGACCGAAGGAAGCTGCACCGCTGGCTTTTGTTATTCTGATTGCTATTATTAACTCTCCGCACATCCTGTTAGTTGAACTAAACTGTTGGTAATGATGATCCGTCACCTAATTGATTTTACATCCGACAAATCGTGCTTCCTTGCTTTTAATATTATTACACCTTAATAGGCCAATTTTGTTGATTGGATACAAGATTTAAAGTGCATTTCAATGATTTGTATAAAATGGGAGATCGGGGCTGCTTGACTAAGGGGCAGTCGGAATAATCAACAATAAAACAGAGGTTAATTCACTTTGTTAACTTCAAATGGATAAAGAATATTTTTCTGCAAGTTCACTTATAATATTGGAGATATCCTACTTGCGGAAGTCTCAAAATTATATTTTCAACTTACGGATTTTTTTACTTAGGTTTTTTTGCGTTCAACTATATTAGACTCCATTAAAGTGTTTGTTTGTTTTTGAATATTTATTTAGATGTACGCAAAATTTTTTCATACATCTTGTAAGAAAATACATACAAATACAATTTAGATATACAGTTACATTTTTACAAATACATTTTAAACGAAAAAAAAAGATTTCTACATAAAAAAAAAAACATTTTAAGGAAAACAGATAACTATGTGACTAAAATAATATTAGTAAGATTGTTACAGTTCAAAATCATTCTTCACGTATAACGCACATATCCTACGAAAGTGCTAAGACTTGAGGCTTCCTTTACGGCATTCGGCAGGCTATTTTAAAGTTTTTGCCCTTCATGAAACGCGCTATTTTGTGTGCACGAAAGTTTAGTTTGGGGAAGCCTAAAGTTTCCGCGTCTTCTCGTAGGATAATTGTGAACATTTTCTTGAAACATAATATTACTCTGGAGATAATTTTGTAGCATATTATTTTTAAGTTTGTATATCATTGTTAATGCATTATATATTTATATGTTGTTTTGTTGTCATCATATTTAAATTTTGTTACATAATTTTAACTGTAGTAAAAATGTTTATTTTAAATGTTGCATTTTAAAATCATCCTCATCCCCCTATTTTGTATAACCTGTAGTTTGTATAAGTGCTGTGATGAGCTGCTTTTTGATTCAAACAATTTCCTCTTTGTTTATGCACGTAAAGTTGCTTTTGCATCCAAAACTGCTTACGAATTACGGCTTCAGATGAAAAGAGACGAGATGGTGTTTTACTGGAATTGGGTGATAGTATGTGTAGGAAAGAACAAGGAATGTAAGGAAAAGGGATAACCAATCACTTACCGCTGTATTTCTGCGAAGGAGCACACGACCCAATCACATTATAGTTATAAGGTTCTACGGCTTCACCTCGATGGAATGATCGCCACAACAAAACAAAACGGTATTATGCACTTCAAAGATTGTCAAATTCCTTCTTTTCACTTAAAAACGAGATTATGTATACGAAAAACACCACAATTTGCTCCCAAGGTAGTCCGAATCCTTCTTCTGTTTTCAAAACAAGACCACTCGAATTTGCACCTTTTTTCTTGCCATTGTTCCAAATTAAAAATACTTTTCCAGCAAAGTGGTTAATAATGTGGTTAGGAAGCTGTATAAAAGACATCCCGCTAAGCATATTACCATTTCAAACGTAAAAAATTACTGTAGTATACGATATAAAAAATAGCCCCTATCGATTCTTATTTGGTGCTTGCAAATTTTGGGATAGAAATATTTGTCGCGAAAATAATTTACGATTTGTGCTTGTTATTTATACAAAAAAAAACAGAATGTGCAATTCACCCGCGGTAGAAGTGAAACCTTCAGAAAACTAAAGTAGACAGGAGTGGGGAGGCTATGAAGCACCGCACAAAGACGAGACCGATTATACTATCTCATTCTCTCGCAGGTTAAATCCTATAGATATATGTGTTTGTTTCTTTTTAGTGTGGATATTTTTGTTTCGTCGAGTTTCAAATCACAACGGTGCTAAAGAAGTTTTCACTTCAAAAATATACAACGAAACGGAAAATATGCAACGAAATTGAAAATACTTTCCTATCATTTTATTCGAAAATAATTTAATATTGCCGACATGGGCGGTTTATTGGTCTTTTCTTATTTAGCGAAAGCCTTAAAAGTGTGCCAACCTTTCTCGGTCTTCCCTACTTATTTAGTGTATACATATAAAAGCAGACCATCAAAAAACTTACAGAACTTTCTATTTTTGTCACAAAACACCCTTCCCGTCACCGGAAATATTGAAAAATAAATCCCCTTAGCACCCATTAAATTCTTACAATTATTACCATTATTATTTATTTAGGTTTTACCATCGCAATTACAACTAGGATCTTGGTGACTTAGACTGGCATTGTAATATAATATGATAATGTATTCTGTAGCAGTTGGAATATCCTGCTTTATACTGACCTCTCGACCTTGCTGTAGGATGGTATGAATACCTGTTGTGGATGGCCGTTAGATTGAAGATAAAAAGGGCGTACTGAACAAGTCGCTGCTCACGATACTAATTCTTATAAAGAAGATGATGTGAATCCCCTCCGTGGGGAAATATTCATCATTCATAACCAGTGGAAATAGCAATATAAACATCTTTTTGTCGTTTGCTATGTTGAACCACTTGATTTATTTTGATGGTTAGTTAGTTCTTGCGATGTCGGTGAAAAGGCTAGCATCAATGGGTACTGCCAAGTCCGTAATTTAAGTAAATTTAGCCATTCTTTGTCTAGAGTGGGTAATTAGTAACCACTGCATATGAAACATTGGCGCCTGGTCTTCAAAGAACGGCGACATCTTCTAATTCAATCTCAAAATTGAATTTAATCCGATCTGTTCGTGCATAAAGTTGCAAAGGACCTCAAATGTTATATTTTACAATTCACATGATTAGCTCATCACCCGCAGGTGTGATGAGAATAATTGACGGCTTCAATAATGCCTTTGTTTGTGACCAGAAAAATCCATTCAGTTTTATGCAGAGATACTAGTGTTTTATTTCTATTATTGCACATCAAATGTTCCGCGCCTTGTTGACAATACTATTATTGTTTGGATTTCTCGTGCAGTATTTTGTAGTATTTTTTTCTTTGTATTGCCACAGATGTGCCATTCATAATAGGCGGCTATTTATAAGCTGATGGTTGTAAAGCATAATACATTCGCTAAATGGATTATTAACCCCTCTAAATTTGAAGGACTCCGCGGAAGAGTGGCCCAACCCACAAAAATTCGTAATCAGCGAAAACATCATTTGTTACATATATATATATTTTTGTCATATCTGTGAAGCCAAAGAGGCCCAATATATGACAATATATATAACAAAAGATATTTTCGCTGGTGTGGGTTGGCCCACCCTTCCGCTGAGCGCCTCATTTGTCAGTGGGTCAAAAATTTTCCGCTCTGCAATAACATCCAAATAATTGGAATATTTCTGAACCCATCCGAAAACTAAAACCTGTTTTTGAAGGATGATAAAGTACGCTTTTTAAACATAATTTTTGAAATATAAAAATTTAGCAATCAAATATAAAATTGTTTTAAAAATGGCTCACCTCACGTTTTTCTAACTAAAATTACTAGTAACGAAAAAAACAGCACGTAAATATTGTATTTGACAAATATATTATAAACGTTATTGTCACCTTAATCTTTTGTCGTTTCATGTACAAAGAATATAAAAAAAATCCCAAAGTTTCATAAATTTATTTCAAAGTGCGATCTAAAACTTTGATTTGATAATGGTGTAAATTTTACTTCTTTTGTAGTTAACTTTTAGATATAAATGTAAAGCGTGTTGTTTTCTCTCTCCAACACCGTTTATATCATACTTCTCACTAAGGGAGATACAACTATTTCTAAGAGCGTATATGAGTTGTTCGGAAAGCGAACAAATTAGCCTAAAGGGTTAATATTGAACTTTTATGAATTAGGAAATTGTTAGAATTTTTACTTAGAAAGAAAAATGAAGACTTTCAATTACCTAATATGTCACGGCGCGCCCCTGTTTGTTATTAGGTATTTATAATATTCATACGTTACGTAAGTTGTATTTGCTTGCAACACTTTATGCACAAAATAGCATTACTCGTATCCTTTGTATGCATCTTTGTTGTCAGACATCTAACTTACTAACAAACCAACACGCCGTTTCCCCGCAGGGATAGGCAGAGAGGACGGACCGCCTCACTTACATTTCTCTTCTATTATTTTGACTTTTGACATGGCCCGACTCACTTGATCGTGCCATGTCTTCCTCGGGCGTCCCCGATTTCTTCTACCATTCACATTTGCGTCATATATTTTTCTTACACTATTTTTTTCGATCATTCTCCCTACATGCCCAGACCATCTAAGAGTCCCTTTCTTATTCTTACTCATTATGGTTACATCAGACTTGCGTTCTTTGCGGATCTCCACACTTCTCACACCATCATACATGGTTTTACCACACTTGTTTTACAAGATTCTACAATGCCTCAGGGATCTCATTTCTACAGCATTCAGTTTACTTTCATCCTTCCTCTGCCTGTTCCATGCCTCACTGCCATACATCAGGATAGGTACCAGCAGTCCACTATGAACTGCTAGCTTCGCTTCTTTTGACAGTTTTTTTGTTAGCGCCAACGGCATTCAGTCCTCCATCAATGGAGATACCTGCATTTACCCTTCTTTCAATATCTCAATAAGCCTTCCCCTCTCTCGTAAACGTACCACCCTGATACACACACTCATCCACCTGCTTCAAATATTATTATTATTCACAATCATATTGTTTTTGGAAACCCGCGACTACAGCTGTAAATAATACACTGACTTAATTCTTCTTAGGAATTCTGAAGAGAAATTACATTTTGTCGCAATGCGTGGCTCAAACGTCGAAAGACTGATGGTTTTTTGATGTCGACGATAGATTAATAAATAGAAAAGACGGACGCTATCATTTGTCGTGAATTTATTTGCTGCGTGTTTTTGCGAATGTTATAAATTCGAGGCGGTTTACATTTAAAAAACATTAGTATTCGCGTCGAGTGAGAGTTGACGGAAGTTACATCAAGATAATGTATCGATACATGCGATGCATGAATGTGGAAAATGCTAGCGTTGCATGTCCAGTATTCCAGTAGTACAGTTGCCAGCTCACACTACACTTGGTGACGTTCGCTTTTTTGTAATGAATAATGCATCCTGGAAGTAGTGGCTCATGTTTTACTGCTCCATTCTAGAATATCAAAACCAGGCTATAACTTGAACTAACCAAAGAACTATAAAATTGATGAAAATCGTCGTAATGTATCTTTTGCCACAATGTGTCGATGTTTCCTCTGTCACATAAGACCGTCCGTCACCATAGACCTCCACATATTTTTTACATCCCATTTGAATTATGGAACCCTAAGAATTGTAATGCAAAGTCTGCGGAACAGACGGACACCTTCGAAAGAAAGGTACTTCGAAGAATCTTAGGAGCGGTGAGAGAAGGAGAGGCATGGAAAATCCGCCACAATAATGAGCTCTATGGTATCTACCAAGCTCCCAGACTCTCTACCCATTTAAGGCTCCATAGATTAAGATGGGCCGGACATGTGCACCGAATGCCAAGCACACGAGTACCAAAGAAGGTTCTAACAGGACACCCGGGAGGTAAAAAATGAAAGGCGGGCAGACCTAGGCTGAGTTAGGAGGATGATGATGTCAGGAAGGATAAAAGAGGACTACTCCATGTTGCAGATTGGAAGACGACGGCCGAGAACAGAAGGCGGTGGAGGCTTATCTTGGGACCGAACTTGAATAACGGAACTTGAAATTTGATGATTTTTTTTAAACAACCCATCCCATCAAATTTCATAGTTAATTTTCAAGTTCTGTGAAAAATTTACTAAAGTTCTGTAAACATTCCATTTCGGGTCAGTGGTTTCACAGAACTAAAATCTGTACCATAAATGATAAACCACGCAAGTCCATAGAAAAGTCTTTAGCTATAAGTGGTTTATGCTTTATGGTAGATAAATAATAACAGAACTGAAATAGAACTATCACAGAACTTGAAATTTAACTTTGAAATTTGATGAAAGTTCAAATTCTTTGAAACAAGCCGTCCGTAATTCTTCTTTGTGAACCATCTGGCGTCCAGCTTTGTATATAGTCCTTAAATCAAATACCCATTGTCTCCAGATTTGCCAATATTTGGATCTTCGGATGGGGGTGTGTCGCCAAGAATTGGTGGTTTTCTTCAAGTCGTCAATTGCTGTCTTTAACATTTGTCTAAGTTTTAACCAATAAAGTGGTGTTATTAGAATGCATTTTTTGGTTTTAAGTCAACGCACGACTCCGGACCATTATGCAAATGGTGTTTTAGAAAAACCCCTTCGTGGTAATTTGCAAGTCACGTCGCATCTTTTAGCCTCCGCGTACATTACCTACGTAAAGTATGAATATATTGCGCCTCTTTCCTATCTGATAACTTCCTGTCCAGAATTGCCCTATAATCTTGGCGGTTTCTACGACGGATCTACATAACAGTCTCATGTTATAAACACCTAAATACTACAACTTTTCTGCCTGTTGTCGAGTTATGGTATCAATTAAATAAAGCGGTGGGAAAACAATGGAGCGTGTTGCTCGATCAAAGTAAATATTTAATTAAGGAGGTCAAAATCGCCAAGTCTTATCCACTAGAGCGGTTTTGGCCACATTTTGGAAAATTTGCAAACACCCTCGATTTTTTCGGTAACCGAAATAATTGAAATATTTTTTCTTACAAATCGTTGATCATATTATTTAATAATAATAATAATATTTGGATGATTTATAAAGCGCCGTTTTCGTGAAAAATCACCTCAAGGGCGTTGATCTTGTGTTACATTTAAGAATTTTACTTCTCAAGATATCGCGGTGGAACTATCTTACTTTATTGTGGTTGTGTCGTTTGCTCAAATGCAGAGATACAGTGGTAAGTGATTGTCATTCCCTTTTTTCTTTGACCTGTTCAGTATACCTTGTTTTTCCTAAACATACTATTATCCGATCCCAGCAAACACCTTTCGTCTTATTTTGGTTTTTAGTATTTAGTCATATACAAGTGCATAATATAAAGTTATAATTCGTAAGCGGTTTTGGATGCAACACCCACTTTGAGTATTTTACCGATCGGCTGACTCCTTTACTAGATTAATACAACCACTAGACGTATTTTTGAAAGAGTATCAAAAGTCGATACTTTGAGGATATATTTAAACAGAATTTCTAGGTCATAACGTTCTGATAATGTGATTCTCAATAGATGTCTTTTTAACCTTGATGATGAGTCAATTGTTGGTTCGATCCGCACGCGTTGAGAAAGTGACGGGTCCCATAATTCAGTTGTCTGAACTGCACTCTTTATTGATCGGTTCCCATCACGGATTCGGTGTTACTGGGTCGGAGATTGTGTACAGACCAAAACACTGACTAATTTGATAGCCATTCATTATTAGTGGTATATACGCCTCTCGCCTTTATTGGTGGGAAGTTGTAGTGAACTTCGTGTGAGAATACTTCCGATTCAGGGGAAGGTTTTAATTAGCCCTTTATTCCAATGGTTCATAATAGGTCGCTAGCATTATTTTTTTAGTAAAATTATTACACGACAGATTAATTATCCGTTTACAGTACGTACAAGATTTTTTATTTTAACATTTTATCCCCTTAGGCCTCGGGCATATTCTGTCAGAAGGTCAAAAAATTCCTGCTTTGCAATAAAATCGAAATAAGTGGATTATTTCTGAATGTATTTCATCATGAAAATGATGAATGTGCTTTCAGATGTTATTTTTAGAAATAAACGAATAATTTTTGAAATATTAAAATTTATAATGCAAACATACAAGTTTTAATTATCTATGGCTCACCTTACGTTTTTTCTAACTAAAAAACACAAACATTTTTAATTAGACAAATGTATCACCTCACCTTTTGCAATTTGGGAGGCGGGAATGGGTACCGCCGCCCCGGGAACCTTTATTGGATAATCAACACCTCTGCCATAGGTCACCCCAAGGGGTTCGCTACCTTTGGTGATTTAGCAGGAATACCCGGGTCCATGGGGTGAAGTTTGTCTAAGTCTTGGAGGCGGATGACCAGGACACACTGAACCCCAGATTCCTACCCACCCCTTAAACCTTTCCTTCTCTGAACTCTCCTCTCCTTCATTTCCTTAAAAAAAACCTCCACACAGCATCCCCAAAGATGGCATAAGCCCTGAAGGAAATTATTTCCCTCAGGACCTCCTGTGTGGAGCTCATGTAAAAAAAAGTCATTTCATAAAAAATAATAAGTACAGGTTTAACAATATTTTCTCAAGTTGCGGTCGGAAATTTTTGTGTCAAATAAGCGCACGATTTTTTTGTTGTTAACATCTTGATTTTGAGTATAAAGCGTGGAGTCTTTTTTTCTTTCTAACGCCGTTTAGATATCATTTCTCATCATGACAGTAAAGGAGACAACGATTTCCATGAGACCTCTGTGAACTATTTCCAAAACGAACAAATTACCCTAAGGGGTGAACGTTTGGGAAGATCGGTGTACAAATTGTAAAAAGGTTATTGACAGGGTAATTAAATTTAATTAATTATTAATAAATTATTCCGTTAAATCTGCCCTGAATAGCACCATGTGCATAGCTACATACTCGTATGTAAGAACAACTGTTCTGCCATGTGATATTTTGCACAAGTCGTAGTAACGACTACTGCTGAAGTATCAGACACCTAAGCAAACCACAACATTTCAAGAGGTTATGCTTATATACTCGGTTAGGCTTATGCTTATATACTCATACGTTGAGATTTATGCACCATGTTAAAACTAAGATTTGCATGGGTTAGGTTTCTCGTCTAAATCTATTCGTTAGCCCAAGTAAGTGCACACACGGTACACGAGCCTCGGATAAGTTCCAACGTCCACATGAGGTTATACCTGATGATTTTTTCTGGATTCGTTCCAGCAAATTCATGTATTTAATTTGGTGCGGAGTCCATACATCACTAGCATACTCCTGCTTCCTATTATCCTGAATTCACTTAGTTGTTCTTACCAGCGACATTATTCTTTTCCATTCTCCCGGACCAAATATACTTTTCTAACTAACTAAAGAGAAAGTATGAAAACAAAGTCCAACATAGTTGTGAATGATGAATTCTTGGAGAAGGTGGATGAGTTTATGTACTTGGGAAGTGTGTTTACGAGAGTTGAGAAGGCTGATAGAGATATTGAAAGAAGGGTAAATGCAGGCAACTCCACTAATGGAGGACTGAACGCCGTTGGCGCCAACAAAAAACTCTCCAAAGAAGCGAAGTTAGCTGTCCGTGATGGAGTGCTGGAACCTACCCAGAGGTATGGCAGTGAGGCATGGAACTGGCAGAGGAAGGATAAAAGTAGACTGAACGCTGTAGAAATAAGATCCCTGAGGCGTAGGTGTGGTAAAACCATGTACGATCGTGTGAAAAATGTGGAGATCCGCAAGGAATGCAAGGC
The DNA here is from genome assembly GCA_917880885.1 of Limnephilus marmoratus. Taxonomy (NCBI): domain Eukaryota; kingdom Metazoa; phylum Arthropoda; class Insecta; order Trichoptera; family Limnephilidae; genus Limnephilus; species Limnephilus marmoratus. The sequence continues at coordinate 43,040,854 of OU862931.1, read as the reverse complement.
TTGATGTAAGCGTAATGAGTAAGATTAAGAAAGGGACGCTCAAATGGTTTGGGCATATAGAGCGAATGAACGAGGAAAGGAGTGTAAGGAGAATGTATGATGTAAATGTGAATGGCAGAAGGACGCCCGAGGAAGGCATGGCACGACCAAGTCAATCAGATACTTGAGCCGGGTCATGTGAAGAATAAGAGAATAGCATGTATGAGACGATGTATGAATGTGAACGAGGCAAGGCGTGCGTGCCAAGATCGAGTTATCTGGCGGTCCGTCCTCTCTGCCTACCCCTGCGAGGAAACGGCGTGATGGTTAATTAGTTACTTTTCTAACTGTGAAATAAATAAGTTGACCTTTGAATATCAGTACATCCTTTTAGTTGTTTCTTATGCGTAAGTTTGGGTTTTTTCTGCAATCTGTTGTGATATTCTGAGAAGTACTTTAAAATCTGTATTTCCACAATTTGTGCATACTAACTAATTGTAGCATCATTTTCTTTGTTCTACAATGATTATATTATAATGGTGATGTTATTTTCCCTCCTTACTATAAAATAACTATTGTTAAATAAGTACGTCGCGGTTGATTATATTGGGCAGATGGTTTTCCCCTGAATCCTATTGAGGATTATAATTTTCTTCATTTTCGTGTAGTATAATTGTTTTTTATTCGTCTTTGTTTTTTTTTTCAATACATTATTATTAGAGCAGATAATTTTCTTTTCACTTTAATTAAAAATAGTAGTAGTCATAGAATAGGTTAGGGAACGTACCCATACTGCGTGACCAAATTTTTTTGCAATTTTTAACCCCCCCCCCCCCCCCGGTGACCAAAATCCTAAGCAAACTGCCGCGCATTTGTACCAAGCGTGACATTTTGAAAACCCCCCCCCCCCACCCCGAAGAGGTCACGTAGTATGGGTACGTTCCCTTATATTAAAAATTAGCTACTATAACCAAAAAGATCACTTAGCTCTTTAAATACAAATTTTCTGATTAGGGAACGTACCCATACTACGTGACACGTTTAGGGGGGGGGGGGGGTCTTCAAAATGTCACGCTTGGTACAAATGATCGGCGGGGGCCTTAGGTTTTTGGTCACCGGGGGGGGGGGGGGGATTAAAAATTGTAAAAAGTTGGTCACGTAGTATGGGTACGTTCCCTAATACGTATTAATTTATTATATTGTATCTAATTAACTACATAAGAACAACATGCAAAACCTTTATCTTTAACTAGCTGAAGTCCCCGGCGTTGACCGGGCTTTACGCAGAGTGTGTAGAAACCAATAATAATAATGACAATAATAACAATAATGCTAAAAATATATATCTATATTAGCGCCATCTGAGTATACATTTAGGCACAATCAGGTTTTAAAAATAATCCACCAAAGTTTGGTAATTAAGCATAACTTGATTGACTGCCGTAATATAGTACTATATTATGAATATGAACCAAATTCATTTTTAGAAAATAAGTTTTATAAAATATATTATGATAAAACTATATTAACAGACAGAACAATTAGTCATAATAGACCTGATATAGTTTTACATGACAAAATTAAAAAAAAAAACTTATATCATTGATGTAGCTATTCCAAATTCCTGTAATATTAAAAAAAATGTTTCTGAAAAAATAAGAAAATACACAGAATTAGGAAATGAGATTAAAAGAATTTGGCATTCTCAGACTATAAAAATATTACCATTTGTAATTTCGGCTACTGGCATTATACCTAGGTCTCTGATTCAAAATTTAGGCATATTAGATTTGTCAAAGAATTTAAATATAAAAATGCAAAAATCAGTTATTTTAAATACATGTAGGATTACAAAAGATTTTTTAAATATTTATATTGAGGGATCAGTAGGATTTATAGGTTTATTTAGAAATTCCACCGAGCCCAACCCTCTGATATGAAAATATCTGGAGTCGGTGAATTATTTTCCCATTTGGTCTCTGGTAGGTTGACATGTTGTTCTTGTATTGTTTTGTATTTATAATACTTATATAGTGCAATTGCATAGCGTGGATTGATTAGATGATCGTTTGGGGAAGTGTGTTAAAGGGTTTAGTTTTTCCTGTGGGGAAAATTTAACCCGGACATTTAAATCTGGTGCGTAAAATTATCAAGTAGTATCAACATTCTGCTTTTTTATGTGAATACCTCACAAGACTCCCAGCTGCTCACGTCTGGAACCAGTGAAACTATAGCATCCCAAATTGGGGTATGTTGTGAGGGTGAAGGTATTGGGGAGGGGAAGAGGAAGGTGGAGAAGTATCTTGATTTTCAGACCTGGTCACCAAACATGACTAAAGTCATTTCAAGCAACGTTTCAATTCTTAATGGTGGTCTTACAAATATTATTTTTAATAATTAATTGTGAAATAACACAAACCAATCAAATAAAATTTATTTGGCTACGCCGGGATTCGATCCCGCGATCTTCTGATTGCGAGTCAAGAGGCTTACTCCTAGATCACGCCGGCCGTCATGAAGGGGATAATGGGGCGCTTTAAGGGATAAAACTGTAGATTTAGATCCGCACCGCCCGCCACAAACTCTTCTTTATGTAAATAGATTTTGTAAATGGGTAAGCCTGTTTTAGATCATAGGATTTCTCCGAGATGATTAACTTTAAAAATAAAAACAAACAAGAAGAATATCAAAAGAAAAATAAAGTTTCCAGTTAAGAGCGTTTAACCAGCCAGCGGCCGAAAATCCACATTTCGTCGAAAATTGTTCTTACGATCGTGCAGGGCGGTTACAATGAAAAAGATTAGTTATTCTCCGTACCAGCTTTAATTCAAGCTCCACACTATTCGCGAAGTTGAACGAGGTTAGCCGAATACGATAGTGCGGAGGGGCACTTCGTCTAACTTCGTCTAATTTCATCCAACCTTGGCTCGCCTCGGGCGACCTCCAGTTTTTGTCGGTTTTTGCGCCCGAGTCAAAGGACTCGAGGTTGCACGAAGTACCTACACGAAGTGCCTCTCTACACTACTCGGTTAACTTCAGTTCGCTTCAATACGTCGTCGTGAATAGACGTGCGCGCTAGTAATTATTTTTTATTAGTATTGTCATACGGCACGATTATGAGTGGAATACAGTGGTCGCAGGAGCAAATTCTGTTGCTCCTGCGACCAGGGCATATTAGAATTACCCGTAGACGAATTAAAGAAAAAGAAGGATTCACTTTTTGCTATGTACAGGAGCTACCGTAGAAAAAAAGATGCGTCAATAAATAATAATAATAATAATGGTTTATTGTCTTCATTTCTTAGTAACAAGTAGAGATAATGATATCCTCACTCGGATCTCCCGTGCTGAGGATTTCACTTACATATTATAATTTAATTATAAGAAATTAATATGAAATAGACATAACATATATCATGTAGCATATATTTTTTAAATAATTATAAATAAAATAAGATAGTGTTTTCTTTATAATTCAGTTCACTAGATTTGGTTTTAGTCTGTATTTGATATCAGTATATTTTCTATTTCTGATCTCCCTATATTTAGTATCCAGCTTTTTATTTGAAAATTAAATGTTATAATGTTGAGGTTTTTGAGTGAGAGTGGTATTTTATTGTAGAGTGTTTAATGCCATAATATAAGAAGCTTTTTGCCCAAATGTTGTGTTAGTAGTTCCTTCTTTTTTTTTTATATTTCTTCGTTTGATAAATATGTACATAGTTATAATAAGCGAGCGTGCACATTGCAACGGCAGCTGCTACTTGAGCGTCCATGACGTGCGAGCCGTGACGGCACCACCGCGCGAATGAGCTGTTGAACGAGAGTGTAGCAACGTACTTCGAACTTCGGTCAACTTTCCCGAATATTTCGTCGAGGAACTTCGCGAGCAGTGTAGAGCTTACATTAAAAATTATAACTCAATATCGATTTTATTCCATTCCAAATTTGCTTTAATTTATACCTACATCCAAAAATGCTGAAAGCCGTGCTGATAAAACTATTAAAATAATGTACTTTTTGTAATTATTTTTTGATTATAAGTATTTATCATTTTTCAATAATGTCTAAGTTAAATAAGAATGTTAAAATAATCTGAAATATATTAGTTTGTAAGTGCGCAAATAAATAAACAAACGGACCAATTTTCGCCAAGAAAACACATGTACGTATATATTTTTTAATGATTTTATTTAAACTAAAATTAAAATTCTAAAACATGCGATACCCAGATAATGTATTGATTTATTTTACTGCATGATTATATCATTTGAAATGGGTGTGGTATAATACAAAATCTTTTTTGAAAATTTAACAAATCTGCCAACGATCTATGGTATAACCTTATTATACTAAAAATAAACATTTTTTCTCAAAATTTAAAACACGCGAATACTAGATAAAAGAACAATCTTTCGAAATCCATTTATAATTGTTTGTGGAAAAGAGTCAATACGTCTAAAATCTGATTTAAAAATGACATATTTATAGTTTTCTCTGGTAATACCATCTTAAAGATTGATGGCCCTACTTATAAAGAAACGGGCCACTTTTTTGTTGCAATTTCCAATTTTTTGCTTGATGGCATTTGTGCAAAGCATATGATCTACTTACTTTCATCTGAATATAATTAACAAATTATCTATCGTCGACATCGTAATTGATTTTGGCACTTACGAATTATTGAAAACAAATAAAAACAACAGTGTAGATCGATATAAAGTAGCTTTATGTAGAAGTTGGTTTCATTGCAGTTTTTTAAGGAATTCTTGCAAGTTTTCTTCTTTTATTTTTATCTTTTAAAATTGGTTTTCTTCTTTTATCTTTTAAAAAACAAACACCTGCTGTGGTATCCATGGCGTCCTTTAATATTCCCATACCGATGGGAATTTGTTTTTTAACATTGTTTGACCTACAAACTCATGTCAGTCGAACGGTCGACAGTTATGGTCAAATCAGGTTTCGCATTGTATTCAAATGAGGTCGTCTACATGCCCAAATTATCATACCTTAAAGGCCTATCTTACGAAGGCAGTGGGTTTCCCAAAATTCTTTTGGTATCCGGGACAGGGACCAAAATTGAATAATATGTTCTGCTGACAAGGATAAAATAGGACCCAACCCACATCCTTGAGGTACGCTGGAATTTGTAACTCCCCGGTATGCTTTTGGTTGTGTTTTGAATCAACCTTGTATCTTTTTGTTATTCAATATACATTTTTAAATTTCCATTCCTTTAAGGCCTATGAAGGTGGTGGGTTTCCCGAAATTGTTTTTGGCATCCGATGAACAGATAAAGTGAAAGTGTTCGGACCTAACTGCATCCTGGAGCAGACTTTACTCTACGGGATTGTCTTGTTCTCGGTTTAACCCTGAATCCTTTTTGTTCTGTTTTCATCCTCGTATCGTTTGGCCATTTTTGTTGAATGTCAATACATTCTTTTGCAAATTAAATTACTCCAAAATGCGTGGACAAACAATAATAATACGCACTGTGTTCCGTTTTATAATATTTTTTCTTTTAGGCAAGCATTAAAAATGTGACTAATAGGTATTCTTACCCCGTTTAATCACTGGATACCATATTTGTCCCAACTAACATATGTCTCTTAAAAATCGTTATGTCTCCCTTATTATCATTGTGAGAAATGTGATCTAAACGGTATTGGAAAGAGAAAACAACGCGCTGTATATTAAAATCGCAAAAATTAACCACAAAGTAATTAAAATGTACACCTTTGAAACCAAAATTTCCGACCGCAAAATGAATTTTTTTTTTGTGAATTTTTGAAAACAATATTTTTACGTGAGACGACAAAACGTGAGGTGACGGTAACGTTTATAATTCATTTGTCTAATAAAATCTGTACGTGTTTTTATTTTTTTCGTTATCAGTAATTTTGGTTAGAAAAACGTAAGGTCTCGTCACCAGTTATTTTTTCGGCAAAATTGTTTAACCGGTAATTTCCATTTAGACACCATCGAATTTTTTAAATTTAGAACCTTATAAATAAGTCGTCTCAAAGTGTTTTAATCACAGTTTGAAAATGGTATTGTAGGCTGAAACAGCTGTAACAAAAATTAAAACTAAAATGCCTACAGAACTTAAAAACATTTCAATATTGAATTAAAATTAATATTAAATGTACTTAATTTAAATGAAGTATAATTAAAATTACTTAATTGAAATTAAATATAATTTCAATTAAAAATAAATTGAATTAAATAGAATTTAAATGAAATGTAATTTAAATTAAGTACAATTTAATTTAAATATAACTTAAATTAAAAACTAAGCTCTTTCCTAAATCTGGTGCTGATATTATTTTTTATAAATTCGGAACCTTCAGATAGAAGTCTTGTAAAACAAGACGAGCCACGTCACGCGTTTTTTTTTTAATTCGCTCAATCGGATATAACAAAATCTTAACAGTTTTTTCTGTTCTCTGTCGTCGTCCATTTGTTTTCGGTAACTTTATGCTTTTTTATGAGAAACATCATTTTATGTGATATTATAATAAGGCGCAGATACTTAAATCATGTCCAATACTGAATGGACTGCAAGTTAATGAGACCGATGTCCTGCAATTCTGCATTCTGAATCAACTTTTTGCCGTCATTTATTATAAATACCGTAGTTATACAAAACAGCAATTAATCAGGTAAGGTCGTCTAAGTCACCTTCAATGAAAGTCATCAGTAATACGCAGATATTGTTATTGACGTATACATCTATTCGTAATCAATGGTCATTCTAGATTGTGGTGACTTCTATGAAATAATAATCCATGGGCTAAGAATGATTGCACGATACCGCACCCAATGTGTGGACTTAATTGATTTCAAGGCCAGTTCAACGTGATTTACTGTGATCTTAGGTTAAATTGTGATAATTATTAATATGAAATATATAATTTTTAAGTAGCACAGTTTAGAAACGGTCTTTTCTCATCCACACAACATCTCCAATCCTTTATGCCATGTCAAACAAATCACAAGTAAATTCCTCAAAACAATGAACATTTTCCTAAACGCAAGAAACATAATATAAACTAAAACAAATGCAAACAATATATGTTGCACTTTATCAATCCATAATAGAATATGTAATCTTTGTTTGGGGAAGGGCATCTTAAAGGTAATTCTTAAAAAATCATAGACTGACTTATACAGACTAAATATTCATCTTGTCCAATGTACTAGATTTACGCCAAAGATACGTAAAACACAACTAAACCCCATCTTTGAACAAATTTCAAGAAACAAAAACTATCACTAATAGACTAGCAAGACAAGCGTGCCCGACGGTAAATACAAGCTTTGGATAAAGACACCATAATTATCAGGCAATAAAAGCATTCAGCAATCTTTCACTTCATACATTAAAGGAGGAAAACAAAGGAAAATCAGATACAAAATTAAAATATGGATTAAAGAACAAAAATGCAAAATTACAAACATTTACAATACCATTATAAAACACATCATTATACACAATCGTACCACATAATTTATGCCGATTATTCAAATTTTTTCATGTATTTTATTAAAATTTATTACTTCGTCTTATTGAATTTTGTGTTGTAAAATGGGGGCAGTCAAGGTAATCCAACCCAGTGAGGACCCACATTGTCGAATTATTTATTTTTAATTGATAAACTAATGTTTAACATAAGATTTTATGCGTAGCACAAAGGGTTACAATTATTATAAGTAATAATTATTAGCCGGAAACACTCTTCTATATTGAAAAAATCTCCAGAGAAAAGATACATGCCGCCAACGGGACTCGATTCCCATATAAAATAAAGTTGGTTGTTTGCAGGTGAAAAAATGTAATAAGCACTAATTGTTGAATGAAACACTAGTATATATTGAATTATTTGGCGGGTTGGAGATAAGCCGACGTATTTCAGTGGCCAGAGCAGTTGACCGGAAATCAGAAGGACGCGGGTTCGAGTCCCGTCGGCGGCATGTATCTTTTCTCGGGAGATTTTTTCAATCTAGATGAGTGTTTCAGGCTAATAATAATTATTAAATTATGTTGTAAAATATAAGTTTTTCTACTTAAAAAATAACGCCGAGGAACTGTTAAAAAATGTATTTAATAGTGCTAAAGTACGAAAACAAATTGTTAATCAAACTGTAACGCCGATATCACATTTAAGAAAACCAGAAATATGTCATTTTAAAATCAGATTTTAGACGTATTGACTCTTTTCCACACAAAATTATAAATGGATTTCGAAAGATTGTTCTTTAATCTAGCATTCGCATGTAATAATTTTTGAGAATTTATTTAAATTTTTAGTATAATAAGGTTATTCCATAGGTCTTTGGCAGATTTGTTAAATTTTCAAAAAAGATTTTTTATTATACCACACCCATTTCAAATAATATAATCATGCAGTAAAATAAATCAATACATTATCTAGTAAACGCATGTTTTAGAATTTTAATTTTAGTTTCAATAAAATCATTAAAAAATATGTACGTACATGTGTTTCTTGACGAAAAATGGTCCATTTGTGTATTTATTTGCACACTTACAAACTAATATATTTCAGATTTTTTTAACATTCTTATTAAATTTAGACATTATTGAAAAATGATAAATACTTATAATCAAAAAATAATTACAAAAAGTACATTATTTTAATAGTTTTATCATCACGCCTTTCAGCATTTTTGGATGAATGTATAAATGAAAGCTAATTTGGATTGAAATAAATTCGATATTGAGTTATAATTTTAAAAAGCTGGTACGGAGAATAATTAATCTTTCTCATTGTAACCGCCCTGCACGATCGTAAGAACAACTTTAAACGAAATGTGGATTTTCGTCCGCTGGCTGGTTAAACGCTCTTAAATATTAGAATGGAGATCAAAGAGAGTTGTGGCTTAATATATATTTGACTAATCCACGATTAAAAGTTAAAATAACCCGGCATTATAATTGAACATTTGTTGATAGCTAAATTAGATTTCATTAGGTCATTGTCATGGTCATTCGTTTTGAGTTAGTGACAAATTAAAAGTTCTTGGTTAATTGTTGTGGCTTGTAAGATAATAATTACAAGTGTGCAGTTCACACGCGGTAGAAGTGAATCCATCAGAAAACTTAAGTAGACAAGAGTGGGGAAGCAACGAAGCACCAAACAAAGAGGAGACTGATTATTCTATCTCATTCTCTCGCATGCTAAATCCTATGGATGTGTGTGTTGTGTTTGTTTTTTTTGTGTCGCTTTTTCGTTTCATTGAGTTTCAAATCACAATGATGCTATAAAAGTTTTAACTTCAAATAAAATCTTATCATCCAATCACTAGCTTAGGTAGTTTGACACGTGTTAAAATATAGCACAATAATTAATATTTGTTTTTCTTCTTTTTCAGGTAAGACTACTTCAAATTGTGCAACAATAAGTGTATCGACGTATGGAACTAATGTAAGTTATTTTATTTTATAATTACGCAACTTGTTCATTACGATCAAAATCGAACATAGCTCTATTATTATAACGATATATTGTGGTATCCATTTCTTCTAATAGAAATGACGCAAATTAGATGCCAAACAATTTGATGCCATTTTGCATACAAACAGACCTTAAACCAGTAGCTATTTCTGTTTTTACGTAGCAGCGTGCCGACATTCTCCGCGTCTTCAGGTAATTGAGCTGGGATACATTCTGTTGCAACACAGACCAGATTACCAGATGCGCCGACGTTCTGAGTCGATCTGAGGCGCCAAGGCCGCTCATCGTCAAATCACGTCCGACCTTACCAACTCTATGCCAAGTTCAATGAAGCCGCCGTTGTATTGGAACTAGTTGTAATATGTACTTAGTGGTACTCTTCTTCGGAATAGTGTCCGTTGCGTAGCATCGCACCGTATCGGCTCTCTACTGGCGTAACGTTTTGCCTACGAACGCACAATGGGCCGGATCGTGATAGGCGGACAAAACAATTGTTTTCACAACAGTCAATTCTACTTAAAGTTGTTGTTTCTTGATATGTCGGTCTTTAGTTCGGTTTATTGAGTGTGTTAGTTTATTTGTATCTTTTATTAGAGCTGCAAAAGTTTTTTCGCCCATGTTTAGTCGTAAAATTATTTTTACACTTTGTGATGTAAGTAGTCAATTATTTTCAAACCCAACGTCTTTTTTCAAAAACGTTATTTTAGACGAGTGCTTTTGTTTGCTTTTTCACATTAGCTTCACACAGTAGGCCACGTGGGTTATGTCATCTTTTGGGGGGGTCTTTTTAGGGAAAGGAAGGAGACGAATTTCTGGGAAGGAAAAAGGTATGAGGATTGGGTAGGAATCTGGGGGTCAGTGTGACCAGAAGTGACGGACGCATAAATACCTCCCAATCCCACCCGCCACGTAGTTCGGAAAGACCTAGACAAATCTTTTCCTTAGTCAGACTCATACTATGAACCCGGGCACCCCTGCAATGTCACCAAACATAGCAAACCACTTGGGGTGACCTGTAGCAGGGTTTATGCAATAAATGATTTATCCAATAAATAAATGTTTAGCCATATCCGCCTCCCAAATTGGTGAAGAACCCTGTAAAGAACCCTGAAGAACCAAATAAAATAATATTTCTTAGGGCTAGGGCTATCGTTAAGAGAAAAACTTTAATTGAAATTGCTAAAAACTTAAAAAAAATTTATGCATAATTTTTAAGATTTTAAATTTTAATATCATCGTAAAAAATTAAAACTATTTAAACATTTTGAACCTGAGTAAGTATCTTTAGCTGATCTTTTTTTCAGAAACATTTATGATCAGTTTGAGTTGCGATTTGAACCACTGCGCAATGAGGCGAGGCGACAGACCATAACTTACTTACGGTGCTCACTGTTCGTGCACCGCGGGCGGGTTGCGTAACGACCGTGCGTCGGGGTTGCCTCCTAGCCTAGGAGGTCGATCTCAGACTGAAGTTTGAACTTTGGCAATGATTCTTCTCTAGGTCGGGTGTCTACGTCTACTGTCTAGGTGGGATTAATGTTTGGATTACAGATGAAAATTATTTCACCTTCCTTGCGATTTCTCAGTAATACTTTACAATAAGGAACTCCAGTGAAAAATATTATGGCTTTAAAAAAATACAAGCCCAAGAAAGACATGGCACGACCAAGTGAATCAGATACTTTAGTCGGGCCATGTCAAGAGTCAGAATAATAGAAGAGAATGTATGAGACGTTGTATGAATGTAAACGAGGCAAGGAATGTGTGCCAAGACTGGGATGTTTGGCGGTCTATCCTCTCTGACTACCCCTAGCTTCAAAAAAATATGTTCGTATAGAGTATGCCAATAAACGCTGATTCTGAATATATAAGTTTTATTTAATAATATTAAACGCAGAGTTTTTAAAAAAATATTTAAAAGTCCATTTTTATTCGGGTCTTAGAAACACGCCGTCAAGTTGGTATTAAAATGTTTAGTGGTGACGTCACTGCTCATCGTGTCGTGACGTCACCGTAAAGTCATTGTATGGGAATGTAGGTATGACACAAGCCATCGTATTAATTTATTCGTTTATTTACATAGTGTTTTTTAGAGATTTAGTTGTTGTGTTTACTGAAACATTATTTAGGTCTAAATAATTCAGTTTCAAAAATAATGATATCTCTTATTAGTGTATCTCTATTATTGAAAATATTCAAAAACTACTGCACAAAAAATTGTAATGCTACTCTAGGGAGAATACTTCGAACACTGAATTTCAAAATGGCGGCAGTTGATCAACTGATTTCCCGATCTTATAGTGACTTTTCAGGAGTGATGACTTCACACTATTCACTACACATACTACGGTGGTTTTCGGAGGATCTTGAAAAATTAAAACTTTGACAATTATTTTATCTATTAAAATTAACACTAAAAAAAAAATATGCGGTTATTTAAGTGAGAAGGTCATTATTCATTTAAAAAAATAAACAATTAGATTAAAGATCTCTATTGAGCTTAGTAGTAATTCTTGGCTATTGGAACTTTTAAGTGGAGACTTTATGATCAATTGTCTTACCGTATCTTAATAAGTATTTTTTTTTTGCCGGCAACCCGGGCGTTTATTGTTTTAAATTATCTTATATAAACAAGTAAGTAACCCGCCTCACTAGACTAAGTCTGTTCTGAGACGGGTACCTATACATATATTTACAGATGCATACACTTACACACAACTATATATATATATATATATATGCACTCATATGTACGTGTACACGCATACAAGTTTGCATATATGGATAAATATGTATATATACACTCATACCTTCATATATATACACATACGTTCACAGATACACACACATACGTATTCGTATAATGCACATAATCATACAGATACATTAAAAACAGCAGTATATATAATCAAAAAAGAATAAATGGCATATACATAGTTTCATATAACCAAAATTCATTAGATACACATAGTTAAGCAAGCATCTAGAACGAAGACTATTCATATTTTAACGAAATGATATAATCAAAGAACAATTGTTGGAATTTACATAGTAGGTATCATATGACCAAAAATTCATTAGAGATACACATAGTAATGGAAGCATCTAAAACTAAAAATATTAAAATTTCCACAAAATTCTCGTAATTCAAATAAACAAAGGCAGAAATAATAATATAAGCAGGCGTAAAACATAAACAGTAGTAATAAGTAAGAATTAATCTCTACACATGTAAATAACACATATTTATTTTATTTATTTATTTATTGTTTGAAACATTTACAGAGTGTTAACAAATTATTGCATTAATATTATTACGTTGGAATATGAACTGATATTAACACTCCAATTAGAAATGTTCACAGCATGCGTAATTAAGGTTTAGTTGTTGCTAGACGGAGATGCTAGTAGTGAAAAGAAAACAGAAATAATAATAATAATAAAAAAGAAATATAAGACATGAAATTTAAAACATGGTAAGTGTACAGAGAAAGAAACGTTTCTAGAAAGGATAATAAAGTTAAAATAAAGAAAAGACATAATAATAAAGCAATTAACAATCGTGACATATCATTAATCCTGACATCATCAATTAACAATAATTAAAAATCTTCTTCCATGACATATCATGGTAGAAGATTTTTAATTTGTTTTTTAAAATATTCGAGACTGTTTGCGAAGATATCAATAAGGTCACATTCAATTTTGTTGTACAAACGACACATTCGAGACAGTTGATTGAAGTATGCAATATTGCTATTAAATATTTCAATATGGAATATATTTTGACTTCTTAAGTTACGTCTATTAGGAACTTTAATATGTATGTTGCTCACACAATGAGTGGTTAAAAGTTTATCATGAATAATTTTATATAAACATATTAAGTCAGCAAATTGTCTTCTTTTTTCCAATGTTGTTTGCACAGATTCAATTGTTTTAGAATATTTTAAATAATGTGGATTCCAGATAACACTCCCATATTCCAATTTACTTCTGACCAACGAGTTGTACAAGGTTATAATGGATTGGGGGTATTTAAATGGTTTTGATATTCTATGGATGAATCCAATCATTTTCAATGATTTACTTTTAATTTTACTGATGTGTACATCAAACATAAACTTTGAATCAAGAGTGATTCCTAGATCTCTTATAGTGGTGACTGCATTTAATAGAACATTATTAATGGAATATGCATAATCCTTTCGTCTTCTGTTACGAGTAAAAGTAATAATGTAACATTTTTCAATATTTAAAAACATATCATTTTGAATGCACCAATTATTTAGTGTGTAAAGGTCTTCTTGAAGCTTAACATGATCAGAATCAGTGGAAATTTTACGGTAAATCTTGAGATCATCGGCAAATAGAACAAAATCACAGCGTAACATGGGGCCAAGGTCATTAATAAAGATTAAAAATAGCAGAGGGCCAAGGTTAGACCCCTGGGGTACGCCTGATGTTACAATTACGGGAGGTGATTCGTACCCATTAATAAGTACTAATTGTGTTCTATGTTCCAAGTAAGACTTAAACCATCTAAATAGATCACCGTGAATACCAATTCGATCAAGTTTCTGTAGTAAAATAGAATGGTTAACTTTATCAAACGCCTTTTGAAAATCTGCGTAAATGGCATCTACTTGAGTTCTTTCGTTAAAAGCATTACAAACGTAATCACAAAAGTCGAGAAGATTTGAGTTTGTGGATTTGTTGGGAACAAATCCATGTTGATTGATGCATAATTGGGGTTTAAAGTGTGAAAATACAGAAATATAAATTATAGATTCAAAGGCTTTTGCAAAACACGATAAAATGCTGATAGGTCGATAATTTTTCACAAAAGATTGATCACCAGATTTGTGTATTGGAACAATATTTGCATTCTTCCATAAATCTGGGAAAGTTTCTGTAGTTAATGATTCATTATAAATTATAAAAAGTGGCTTAATCAGCGCGCTGGAACAACATCTTACAAACAAGGGAGGTATTTTGTCAGGTCCTGGGCCTTTGGATGTATCAATTTTTTCTAAACAAGATTTGATGGTTTCCATGCTAACGTTGATTTTTCCAAGATTAAATTGGTTGTTTTGTATAACTTTCGGCGTGGCAGTATATAATAAGGGATTAGATTGGGTATAAACGGATGCAAAATAATTAGAGAACAGATTGGCAATCTGTTGTCCATTATTTATTATTATTATTTTTTTTTTATTTATTATTTTTTAGCATATAAAATATAATGTACATTTAGATGATGTATTAATTTGCTTACATGTTCATATTCAAATATGTTAATACCACTCTTCCATGGAAGCGTTAGCTTGTGTCTGGAAGAGTAGTGTACATTTTTTAATGCTATATTTAAGTTCTTAAATTACAATGTGAATGTAAAAAACAATAAGTTGTAAGTTCGGTGATATGTGATTATAAGTATTTATCTACTATCAAAACAATTTTACTGTTTGGATAATGTGTCCAGAATTATTGTAATTAGTTGCTAAAAACAATACAAAATTTAACTTATTTGAAGAATGGAGTATCACTTGGAAACTGAGTTATAAGTAGATTAGATTAGTCGGAAACTGTTTTTTTTTTTTTTTTTGAGATTATCTTTAAAATATTTTTTTACAGTGTTTATTAATTGGATTTTATCATTTATTTTTCTAATTTCATCCGGTAATCGGTTGAAAATAAGTCTTCCTTGATAAGTATAATAATTTTGTGCAAAGGAAGTGTTTAATTTTGGGCATGAAAAAATATATTTATGTCTAGTACGGTTTTCAGTTATAAATTGATATTTTTCTTTTTCTTTTATAATTTGAATCAATGCATTTCTATTGTATAGATCTTTGAAAGATGGTACTTGGAATTCCTTAAATAATTGATCCGTTGGGTAGTCAGAAGGTTTTTTTAATATGATTTTAATTATTAGCCTCTGCACAACTTCAATTGGGGAAAGATTAGTTTTGTATGCGGATCCCCAGCTAATGATAGCATATTGTAAAGTTGATTGAACCAAAGCGTAATATATTAGATATAAGTTTTTTACAGATAAAAAATTTCTGATTCTTAAAAATATATAAATCAATTTTCTAATTTTTTTTACAACTTGACAAATTTGTTCCTTCCATTTCAAATTTAAATTTACATTTCAAATTATCTGCAGATATAGAGTCCAGGTGCATTAATTTGGGAATGCAATTAGTAGTGCGCATTGATTTTGAGTATGCCCAGAAAGCTTTTACATTTTCCTTTATGCCTTGTTCAACAGAGTTAATGTATGATGAATAGCATTCTTTTTGCATTTTTTTCGACCTTTTTCTTAGAATAGCAAACTCAGCATAGTCTAGTGGGTTTTTATATTTATTAGCCCGCAGTCTTACCTTATTTTTCTCTTTGAGGAGCTTGATAAGAGACTGACTAAACCATCTGGGGTAGTGATTTACAATTTGTGTCTTTTTTTTTGGAATATGTTTATCAATAATATCCCATAAAGTATCGTAGAATAATTGTACCTTATTGTTGACATTTGAGTTACTGAAAAGTGAGATCCAATTAACATTTGACAGGTCCAGACGACATCCTTCATAATTTCCTTTCTTAAAATTGTATTTAAAAGGGCAGTGATTATCTTTTAAGTATTTTAATTTTTCATGTTTTAAAATGATTTCAAAAGGGGGATGATGAATGTCGACATTAGATAACCCTGTTGTTCTGGACAGATTAATATTACAATGATCGCAAAAAATCAGGTCAAGAATATTAGAATTTCCATTAAGAACATAATTAAATTGGTGAAGGTTTATATTTATACATACTTTTATTAAGAATGGAAGAATAGAGACTAAGGTGAGATTCCTAATAACTTGGTGATTGATGCCCTTTTTTTGAACAGTAACCATGTAGTGAACTGTTTATATAACCATTTTCGGTTATTTTTAGTGACGTAATAGGAGGTTTCTTTTAGGAAGATTTTGAAAATGAGAGGTGCGAGGTAGGATTCGTGCTTTTGGGCAAAAGTTGATTTAATTATTGGCACTAAAAGTTGATTGCGCGAGTTTGCTCTTGTGATTTGTGGGTGTATATTCAAACGGTTGGGCTATAAGTTATAACGTTCTTCTTCTCAATTCGGTTCCTCATTGATGAAGTTGGTGAACCAAGAGCGATTTGATTCTTTTATTCAAATTAGTTAATGGATCACTTGACGCACCTGACTTAACAAAACTAATAACATACCGAGTACCAAATCGTGACACGAGACTTCCAGAGCTGTTCTTTGTTTATCCGTCTAAAACTAACTATTTAATTAATTGGCCAATCCAAAGACTACATAGGCTCGGCAGACCGGATCAGGAGTGCGAATGAGAGGATTGAGGGAGTCCCTTTCAGCTTTCCAGCCAGATTCTCGGAATATCGCCTTGCACCGCAGTGGGACAGCCCCTCCTGGACACACTGTGTAGCGTAGTTTATTTATTTTTTTAAACGGCAGAGCTGGGACTCTCAACAGGATAGTGGAAAAGCAACAGGTTCCTTCTTTGTGAGCATTGGATATGAAATAAAAGATTAGATTTCAAAATAACAGATGCTAGCATATTTAACTAAAAGGAACATTGTAGCATTGAATATTGTAGGACCATTGTTATAATGACACGGTTTTGTGAACCAAAGTATAGTTAATATTGGAGAAATTTACCAAAGAACAAATATTAAATACCTGTGGACCATGCGATATTCTAAATTATATGCTGGGAATATTCTGAGAATACTCCAGGGCAGCCGCCACCATCTCGTTGTCTAGCTGCAGGATTCTCAACCAGAACCGCCTCCAGGTTCCAGGCCGTGCGTATGAGGAATCGTCAGGATTTCGCCGTGGCGACCTGGTCAGGATTTTGCTGACACTCAGTGCGATCCCTCACCAAGGGAAAAACCCACCCCACAGATTCAGATTCCCACCCACCCCTCACAGCCTTTTCCTTCTCACAACTTTCTCTCCTTTCTTTCCTGAAAAGACCATACACACAGCATCCTCAAAGATGTTATAGGCCCTGAGGGGAAATATTTTCCTCAGGGCCTCGTGTGTGGAGCTAATGTAGAAAAAAATTGTAGAGTAAAAAAAAAAATAAGAATTTTTAACCTTACTGCCATCAACGTAGACGTATTGACTCTTTTCCATAAAAATTATAAATTGATTTCGAAACACTTATCCGTTTATCTAGTAAAGCTATGTTTTTAATTTTGAGAAAATATCTTTATTTTTAGTAGATGTAAAATAAGTAGATGTACTAAAAATAAAGATATTTTCTCAAAATTAAAAACATAGCTTTACTAGATAAACGGATAAGGGTTTCGAAATCAATTTATAATTTTTATGGAAAAGAGTCAATATGCCTAAAATTTGATTTAAAAATGACATATTTCCGGTTTTGTCTGGTTATTCCCTCTTAAAAAAGAAAATACAAACAAACTTCGTCCTGTAATGTTTATATAAGTAATTATTGTTTATGGAAGCATAAGTTTAATATTATATTCTTAGCCTCTGGAAGTTGAGGCTTTTCCTGGAACAACATTACAAAAATATAATCCATGCGGATACTATTTATGAAATGGCACAATAGCATTGGTTTTTACGAGCGTGCTTATTTTATTGTTAGCAAAAGTATTTTTAGATACAAAACCATAATATTGCCTTACTGACACATAAACTAGAAGGCTTGACCTTTTCTGACCTTCCTACTATCTTATACCATGATGCTTCCATGAATCCACTGGCGAACATTAACACCGTAATAAAACCACGCATAAAGTTGTGAATACGAATACCTTAAGTTACGCACCAAATGACATTTCAACTCCAACTTGAAATACTTATAAAGTGGAGATAATAGAATGCAAATTTCCTTGAATCAAACTACCTACGGCGAATTCCTCGTGAATTAACCCTCAAAATCCGGGGAAGGCTAAGAATTATGTCTGATCTTGTTCGTCTGTTAGGAACTCGTATCTGTATTCGTTGTAAGCAAAGTTGTAAGAGTTCTGGGCGGTGATCGGACAACTCAGAATGAAACCAACTCAGAAGCACATCAGAAAGGTCATTAAGAGTGATGATAAAGAAATATAAAAAAATGGTTAAATAGGTTAAGTTAGGTTAGGGTTACCGGCTATTTTAAAATTATTTTTTCATAGCTTTTAATGACCTTTCTGAGGTGTTTCTGAGTTGGTTTCATTCTGAGTTGGCATGGAACCGTTGAGAAGCTGAAGGTAGTTGGGAGGGAAACGAGAAGAGGAAGAGGAAGGTGGTGAATTACCTGGCTATTCAGATCTGGGCAATCTACAACGTATCTGGCTATTTTTTGTAGTAAGAGTACATCGGCCGAACTTCTTCGAACTTCTAATGATAGATAGTACATTGAAGTACGCGGCTGAATCTTGGTGATTTAGGTGTGGGCGGTAGCTGCGGAAATCTAAGTATCGTGGAAAATGATTTTGAACACTTCTAGATTTTCCACATACGATTTGTATTGCTGGTTCCAAACTTATGTCGCGTATTCTAGTAAGCTGCGAATATAAGCAAAATACAGGAACCTTATTGTTCTAAAGTTATTGAATTTTTTACATGTCCTAAGAATGAGTCCTAACATCTAACATTTTCGAGGCTTTTGATGTGACTCAGTCTATATGAAGATATATATTTTTGGAGTTTCTGTTTATCCCAAGAACAACGATTAATCGTTTGTTGGCACCAAGAGGGTTAGGCGTAACTCTCGAATCGCCTTTGTTGCCAAGTGGTGATATCCCCGCGCGGACACAATGGGCCTTGTCTCGGCTGTTAAATGTATGCCAACAACCCCAAGGTCGCCGTTTCGCCGTAAAACTGACATATTTAATGACCTCTTGGATTTTTAGTGAGTTCTTGTATTACGTTGGTGAGAATTTACTTCGGCCGGGTTACTATTCAAATAAAAGTATAGAATTTGTTTATTATGCTGAAGAAGAAAATCGAATTGTGTTTTAAAGCGTTCCAAAAAGGTTGTTTTCATTTTCACTCGACATGTAGCTGTACAGGTTGATAGGTATGTTCTTGGCGCGAAATGTGCATGAAATTAAAATATGCGTGGAAAATATTTATGTGAGAGACTATGCATCTCTGATTGGGGTATGTTGTAAGGTTGAAGGGAGTGGGGAGGGGAAGGAGAAGGGTAAGAGGAAGGTAAGAAAATACCTGGCTATTCAGATCTGGTCATGTTTCTGAATCTTTCTCGTTTCTCGTGGTCTTTCACCAGGGAGGTATTCCGCCTCTGAGAAAACTGTCGCATGACTTCTCGTCCATTTTCTTTAATTATTGGATTAACACGACGGTTGAAACAACCAGAAAGATGTTCTGAGGAGGGTGCCACATTGATCCCTTAGGCACGGGTGTACAGTAGGGAAACATTCGTTTACATTTATCACGTGAGGAGGGGTCGTTTCCATCACTCGTTGCAACATCCCGGATATGAAACGATTTGCCGGACTCGTGTGTTTCCTCCTACCTACAATGTTAGCCTCTTTGAGACCCATGTTCACTTCTTCATCTCCTCGGTACCTTCCATAGAGCATCCCCAAAGATGACAGTCCCTGAGTTAATTTATTTTTCTCATAGATTCCTGTGTGGAGTTAACGTAAACATAAATTTAAATAAATACTTCGCGAGTAGCGTCTTGTAACTCGGCGGTGTTGAATCAGAAAATAAACGCTACTCGATGAGTAGCACTTATCGACGGTTTACTCAGAGGTGGTGAAATAACCATTGGGGGTGTCTAGCACTTTCTAGTGCTTTTATTTTTTTTTTAAGGAAAGACAAACATTCCCGGGTTAAGAATAACCTGACAATATTTGAAAATCTCCTACTACCACCACAGTAAGGGGAAATGTAGCTTGCGTTGTGGTGGAGGACTTGGCCAGCCGAGGAATTGAACATGCGACGCGACGCGCGACGCCTGGATGGGATCCAAACGCGATGCCGATGCAGCCACTGACCGGAATTAATTAACAATTATTTGTTGATTTTTTCCATATCATTGGTTTTTAATATAATAATCTATTGAATAAATTACGTCCAGAACCTACCATTCTCCCAGTAGGTATATCTCAGTCCAGTAGGTGTGTTCACGGTGAGCGCCCTCCATTATCTTATATAGATTTCCCAATGCATAGGTACCTTCTTATCATCTATCGTTCACAGCTTCGTTTGTGTTCTCACTCTTCTCGATAAAGGTGTGAAAAAGTGTGTTGAAACTACACTATGCAGGTATTTCATTCTAGTTTACATTAATTATTATCCATCCTTCTTCAAGGAAATCAATTTACTGGTGAGGTAGTTATTTCATTGACGATGAGCGTTGGGTTTTAGAACAAAAAAACATTATTAAAATTTTGGTAGAAAGCAGTCGCATTGTGAATTGACATTTTAATAAAATAAAACAATATCTTTATTTATAACCACGAAATTTAATCTATTTTATTAATACCGACCGATTTAGCATTGACTCAAGCATCACCTGGGTACAATACTCAAATTATCAGAAAATTCATTGTGTGACTTATATGTACATGCAGAAAGAGACAAAACATAACAGAATAAAGGAACTGTGAGAAAGCTGAATGGTGGTCTCTCAGCAAGGCGTGACCGAGAGTATCTTTCACCCTGGAAGGTGCAACAAATATATCTTATATTATTTTAAATTATTAATTTGTGAAATAGCACAAATTAATCGAAATTTAAAACGGTACTTTGCGATACCCGGGCGGGAGGGGGGTTCGAACAACGCTTTATGTAACATGTTTTTTTATTTAAATAAAAAACTAGGGAATTAAAATCTTCCAAGTTCGCAACCCTTTTCGTTTATGTTTTACGAGGAATCCCTCTATTGTACTGTACGTCATTATTATTTTGTTCTCCCAAGTTGGCAACCCTTTTCGTTTATGTTTTACGGGAAATCACTCTATTGTTCTGTACGTCGTTTTTATTTTGTTCTCCCAAGTTGGCAATCTTTTTCGTTTATGTTTTACGGGGAATCCCTCAACTGTATTGTAGGTCATTTTTATTTTATTTTCGTTGTCAATATTCGTTAGAGTTTTAAACTGGAAATACGCATAAACACAAATTGGTGTAGTTAGTGTTCTTAAAGTGAGTTTGTAGGTACTATAATGTCCTCAAAAGCGGGAGATTTACATTATCAGCTGTTCTTGGCCTATAAAGGCTGTCGTGCTGACTTGGGTGTTACGTAACGTTTAGGGTGGGGGAGGGGGGTACCGAAAAACGTTACGGCACGTTACATGGGGGGAGGGTCAAAAGGGAGGGTCAAAAATCTTCACAAATTGCGTTACGTAATACTTGAACGCCCCCTTTTCTTTCGCGCATCGCTTCGTCGTTATCTAATAAGGGGTGAGGGATGCTGTTGGTTAGATTTCGTAGATGAGTCATGTGGTAGGTAACTCTAAAAAGTTCAGTTGCCTCCCGGTTCTACCCGCGCATCTTAAGCAAAAGTATCCTGCAGGACTGAAATTCTTTCAGCTAACCCAGAGTGAACACTCGTAACCCTTTAATGTGTTAATATAATAAAATTAAAAAAGAAGCATTTATTGGCTATTCCGAGTCTTTGTCAGTATGTACCTGCTAGTAATAACAACGCGTACCTAATAAAACCAGATGAACATTTTTAGCATATTTTGTATGTAGACGTATTCCGGTATAATTTGTCGGTATAACGTCATCTTATGTATGATTTAATATCGATCGTAAATTGCGTCCACCGTGTCTAAATCGCTCGATAACATTGGCGTGCCTTTAATTCTAGTTTAAAAAAAAACAACCCGTAAAAACGAAGTTTTTTTCTCTCTCAATAATACATCTATTTTTATTATGTAGTAAAACAGTTTCTATTTTGGTCACGGTCCTTAAGCATCGAATGGCACGACCTGCGCCATCATTTCATTCAATTTCAAATAAATGCGTGTACGTGCGTGGGTGCCACCATTTGTCATTGTCATCGACAACGAGTCCATTTGCCGACTTTCAGCTCGATCGGAAGTCAGGAAGTAATTTTCATCTCCAAGATTTGTAAAAAAATATATTTATTACACTTTTATTCAAGATAAGTGTTTTGTAACTATGAATTTTATTGTATTTCAAGTTATTTGTTAGCAACCCACCTTTTAATCATTTATTTCACGGGATTTAATATTATTTAGCTAGTAGACTTGAGGGAATAACCAGACAAAACCGGAAATATGTCATTTTTAAATCAAATTGTAGACATTTCGACTCTTTTCAACAAAAAAATATAAATTGATTTCGTAAGATTGTTATTTTATCTGGTAAAATTTAAAATTTTGAAAAATATGTTTATTTTTATTGTAATAACGTTACCTATACCGTTGACTGATATCTTAACTTGTCTTTATGTAGTTATGTAAAAGCCCTCTGGGCGTAAAATAATAAAAATAGATAAAAAAAGTATTATACAATACACATTTCAAATCACCATACTGTAAAATAAGTCAATAAATTATCTAAGTAAGCACTTTTCTGAATTTTTATTTTAATTGAAAAAACAACTAAAAAAAATTCGCGCACGTGTTTTGCGGCATAAAATACTTCAGTTTACCTATTTATTTACGGTCTAACAAAGTAATGTATTTCAATTTTTTTTTACACAATTATTTGCGTAGACATTATTTAAAAATTATAAATACTTATGATCAGAAGATAGATAATTTTAATAATTTTATCATCACACGATTGATCTATTTATTACTAGCTTGAATATAGGTATATATTAATGGAATTTTTTTTAATGAAATAAAATATTATATTGAGTTATAAAATATATGAGAATAATCAATTTTTTTCATCGGAACCGCCCGGTACAGTTGCAAAGGTATGATTGCAAGACCATCTTTCGACGAAATTTGTATCCTCGGCAGCTGATTAATGGGCCTTAACGTTTTTTTCACTCTCTGTACAAAAAAGTTTGGTTGATTTTTTTTTGATCTGGAAAATGGTGAATAATGGGAAATGAACCACAACACTCCCCTGTTCGATGACTTTATTTCATAAGCAGAGTCATTAGTCATTATCCAACGCGGATACTGCCAACCGCCACCAACAGCCACCATCCGCTGGAGCCTGTTCTGCACTTTGATTAAATCAATAAATTATGCCTTCTGCTTCCTTGTACTATCCTGATACTGGACCTGTCAGCGGTAATGTAACCATCTTACGCAGGCAGATAAATACCTATTATGAAGATAAATAGTAAGTAGTTCGTGTCATTACAATGTACTCATTTATTTTTCTATAATTTATTTATTAAAAAATAACTACTTAAAGTATGTAATAAAAATAATTTTAAAAATTACGTATGTAAACATTGATGAAGAATATAAACATTAAAAGTACATTTGATTATGATTCAACTGAGAAGCGCTGCTGACACACAGCTTTTAATTAAATAATGTTTGTATGTTTTTTAAAAAAAAATTACGTGAATACCGCACAAGAGTCCCAACTGCTCCCGTCTGGAGCCAGTGGGACCATGGCATCCCCAATTGGGGTATGTTTGGAGGCTGAAGGCAGTGGGGAGGGGAATGAGATAGGGAAGAGGAAGGAATCTTTCAATATTTATCACATCATCAACAACGTAATTTTTGCCAAGCATATGCAGGCTATTTATTATCTAATATGTACAGCATTTGATCCTGTATTGTTACAAAGGTAAGGTAATTTGGGACGAACTGATCTACTCGGTGTGTATTAATTTACTAACGGACTTAGTCTAATTTACAATGAAATAACA
This sequence comes from Limnephilus marmoratus, assembly GCA_917880885.1. Classification (NCBI taxonomy): domain Eukaryota; kingdom Metazoa; phylum Arthropoda; class Insecta; order Trichoptera; family Limnephilidae; genus Limnephilus; species Limnephilus marmoratus. Next base: position 43,016,556 of record OU862931.1, on the reverse strand, counting down.
CGAATTAAAAAATGGTTCATTATAAGATTAAAGGATGATAAATGAAAGCAAAGACAAAATCAAAGATAAACATAAGAAAATAGAAATGAAAAGTCAAGTCTTAGCTAGAAATCAAAAAAAGGTTATAAAATATCGTCAATTGTTTAGCGACTGTCTGAAATCAATTAGACTTATACCAAAAAAGTCAAGATCTTGAATTGAGTTGACCAGTCTACACACAGAGGTGAATATTATCCATGATTAGTGTTGATTGAGGGGAAGCAGTTCATTATTTCTGAGTCTCCAAGAAGGTACTTTAAAAGGGATGAGTTGTTGTAATGTAGGTGAATCAATGCCTTTAAAAATCTGTGATATCTTCTTGGTCACCTCGACGATCGGATCACAGAGATGTGTGGGTTTAAGAAATATCCTCATAATATTGTTTTTTATTGTCTTGCCATTTAGGCCCACTTTTAGTTTAACCTTCTGACCGAGTGACGCTCTCATTCGCCATCACAACTTCTCCTTACTTATGATGATTTACGTGGATATTTTCTCAGCTGTGCTCATCTAAGTGCTCAACGAACTAACCATCACGCCGTTTCTTTGCAGGGGTAGGCAGAGTGGACGAACCGCCAAACAACTTGGTCTTTGCAAACATCACTTGTTTCACTCACATTTGTTCACGGTCTCGTACGTATCCTTATGTTATTCTCACTGTTGACGAGACTCGACCCAAGTATTCGGTTCACTTAATCGTGCAAGGGACGTCCCCGACTTCTGCTACCATTCCCATTAGCCTCATCTATTTTCCTTACATTCCTTTTTTCATTCATCCACTCTACATGTCCAAAATGCCGTAAGCATCCATTTATTCTATCTCCACATTATTCACACAGTCTTCATTTTTTTTTACATTAACTCCACACAGGAGGCCCTGAGGAAAATAATTTTCCTCAGGGCCTATGTTATCTGTGGAAATGCAGTGTGGAGGGTCTTTTTGAGGAGAGGAAGCAGCGAACATGACGTAGCAGAGAGGAAGCAGGTCGGTAACTCAAGTCATCAACACGTATCGTAGAAGCAACCCGTTCTCACGTGACAAATGTCAACCGTGTACAAGTGTACATGTTTTACGCCTCATCATTTTCTTCCGCATTCAGCCTACTTTTACCCTTCCTCTGCCAGTTCAGTTCCATGCCTCACTGTCATTCAGTAGGGTTGATATCAGCACTCCATTGTGGACTGCTAGCTTCGTCCCTTTGGTTAAATTTAGTGGCATAATGCATATTATATACATTACGATGTCAGACTTAATGACTAACTACATACTTTATGTGCCTTCCGTCATCTTCAAACAGAACATGCATTCCTCGGAGACTCTTAACCGCCTCTAGTAAGTATCTCCAATCCTTCCAGGCTCCTTCAGTTTACCCCCAGTTCCTTACACCTAAAAATGCGGTATTCGTCTCTACATCACCCAGCTACCTAAAGTTTAGGCTTTTATACATAAATATATTTTTATGTCCAACAAACAGAATTGCAATTCGATTACCAACCAGCAATTTCCTCTTACGAAAACTTCCATCAAAAAAATATAGAACATATTAAATTGTGTCAGATGTATTAGTGTCACAATGTGAGAGTAACAAAACCACGAAAATATTCATTTTCACAATACTCCTTTGTCGGCAATAAGTTATCCACATATTTCTGCCAAAAGCAACGGCCTTTCCAATCCATTCTTTGAGCGAATTCGAGCATTTTTCGAGTGAGATATTTCGACAGTCCTCTGGCCTAGCGCTGCCGCAACTTGCCTGCATTTATTTGCAATGGTTTTCTACGGATCACAATCGAAATAAGTTAATAAAGGCGATAATTCATCGCGGAATTTCAGCGGCATCTTGTTGTGAGTTGTGACTCGAGAATGCTAAGTGGAGCGATAGTGATGATAAAAATAATGCATTCTGTTTAGTTTTAGTCCATGATTCGGTGTTCCACGGCTTTGGGCAGAATTAAAATTTTTTTGGATATTTAAAAATATTTCACAATATGTATCTACTTTTCATTCATTTTTTAATCTCACTTTCATCAGCATTTTTATTTATTTATTTATTGACGCCCTGTTGGGCTTTTACATATAAAATACAAATTTCATTTATAACAACAGTGTAACACAAAACAAAAAAGATTATAAAATATACAAATAAAGCATAAACTCAATGTAAAATTATAGGAATATATCTAATGCTAATTCCACATGGATGACTTTAGAGAACTCGTATGTACCTATAACAATTCATATACCTACGAGCAACAAAAACATTAAAAATAATCAAAACACATTAATTTTACTTAATTACTCGTTGTATGCTTTTGAAATAAGAACAATATAAAAACAATAAACAAAAGAAAATTGAAATAAAATAAAATGATTTCTCATTCATTATTTACATCTAAAAAGTTTTTTGTTGGTCTCTTTGTCCTAGTCAGGTCGGGGGTCGGGGACCGCAACACTGATAACTTCATCTCGCTCTATTTTATTTGCACTAAGCTCTGATGAGGACTCAACTTACCCCAACACTGATAACTTCTTCTCGCTCTATTTTATTAGCACTAAGCTGTAATGAGGAATGAACTTACCCCAACACTGATAACTTTGTCTCGCTCTATTTTTCTTATCATTAGACCTGTCGGCTGTAATGAGGACTCAACTTACCACAACACTGATAAATTTGTCTCGTTCTATTTTTCTTATCACCCGAGCTGTAATGAGGAATGAACTTACCTCAACACTGATAACTTCGTCTTGCTCTATTTTTCTTATCACTAGAACTGTCAGCTATAATGAGGACTCAACTTACCACAACAGTGATAAATTCGTCTCGCTTTATTTTCCTTTTCACCGAGGGGTAAGCTGTAATGAGGACTCAACTTACCCCAACGCCGATAACTTCGTCTCGCTCTATTTTTCGTATCACTGAACTCAACTTACCACAGGGCGTTTACCAAAAAAATTGACCACTCGAAAATGACGTGTCCTACGACTTTCCACAAGATATTGTATAGGTTAATAATTCTAGAACATGTTTCTTAAAATAAGTCCTATAAAATAATTTATACAACTAATTATTTACATAGCAAAAACCATATAATTAACATAAATATTCGTCAAATAAGTTAGAAGAGAGGCGATTTTTTGAGTGTCCTACCCTACTTTTGCAAAATTCCGAACGCATAATATTAATGTTTACCCAGTCCCTGTTTTACATTTTGTGTTAATTTAAATGGTCATATGTTCCAAATTCATTAACATATATTACTTTTAGCAGAGTAGAGTTCAAAATAATAAAAAAATCTGTTTTATTCTGTGCCTAAAAATGATGTAGGTGGAAAATACAACAATAAATCGATTTTGAACGAAAAATTACCTTTAAAATCATTGTGGGAATCGGTTTATTTTGATAAATGGCAACATTTGCACTATAAACAATCGCCATCTTAGTTTTGAGCCGCAGTGTATGTCTCCTGTGACACGCTGAGTGGTAGGGCGTCACGTTGTGCTGTTTTTTATTTTCCACTACGATCTTGGTTTTTGTTGGTAAGTAATAAAGATTTTTCTTACAGCATTTGAAGGTTAATTACTTAAGTCATGTAGAATATGATTAAATATGCCAATTAGTGAAATCGGTCTTAAAAATAGGTGCTTTTTGAGTTTGTTTCTATTCCGGCATCATACGTCACATCCAAAACGCGACGTGATGTACTAGTGGAACGCAAAATGTGACGTAATGGCATAATTATTAAGCATGGTGTACATTGTGCCAAATGATTTATTTAATTCTATATATAGTAACTACTGCTGGTTTTTATGTTTTGTCATATTATTTTTTTTATTTTTAAGTCTATTGAAAGTAGGAATTAAGGTTTCATTTACAGTTTATTTCTGAAAATAATCCCTGGTGAGAGGTGTCTCGGTAAAGTCTCTTTCGTTATTCAGTTATTAGTTACGTCAGTATGGCGTTAAAAAAATTGAAAAAAAAACTACGAAATTAATTTGAAATAAAGGTTCCGAATTCATAAGCTTATAACTAACTTGAACCATCAGAGACTTCGTTGGCTAGAAGTGATGTTATGAAAAATGAAAAATATTTAATTAAATTGGTTATCTTAAAACTTATGGTTGAATTTATGTTGATACGAGCATGAAGAGTGACCCAAAACCCCGTCACTAAAAAAAAACGCAAATGGAATCAGTCACGGCTCGAATAGAGCTACCCAGTGTAGTCTAGGTACTTTCGTACGGTGGTTACACGAATCCATTTATTTTTAAACGCACCAGAATTCGAATTGAATTGTTTTGTTTGATTTTTTCTTTTTTTGACAGATAGGAGTTTTTTTTCAGAAGCGTCATGTGAGACTAATAAAAAAACATTAACTGATATTCTGTGTAACTTGTAAAATAAACTATCGTACCGAGATACTTGTATTTTGTTTCTGAGCCCACTAAATTGATACTCGACCCTATCAATGTGGTTAACTTACTAACTATTTAAATTATAAATTTATAATGCAAATTGTTTTTAAAATTGTGCAGGATGTAAACCTTCCTTTATAGTTCCTAAACCGTGACGTCTTTTCCATTAACGTCACTTGTCCTATTGTGATGTGATAAAAGAATGAACTTTTTTATATTAATTTGTTTAGAATAATGCTCAAAGATTAGATTTATAAAAAACATGATAATTTTATTATCTGTATACATTTAAAATTATATTACTTTAAAACAAAAATGCAAAGTAAAGACTAAATTGTGCCATTGAATTTACCACATAGTAGCGTTGTGGAATAGTTTTATTAAGAAAAGATATATTTTCATTTAATTACCTATCTTAAGTTATGTGTTTTTTTAAGACTGTTTAATTTAAATGATAGTTTAATAAATAATTAATTAAAATTGCCACAGAATTTTACTTAAATCTTACCTAAAGTTTGTGACGTAATGGAACTTCGCATCACCTGTACTTCATTAACACATTGATTTCCCACTAAATAGTAGACTTTTCTTATTTATATTTACTATTTTTACGAAGTTAGATATATTATTAACTCAATAAAAAATTGTTTGATACTAAAAAAAATTTTTTTTTTGGTGGAATTCCATTACGTAACGGACATTTTTTTTGGTAAACGCCCCACAACGCCCGAGCTTTACGACCTTTTCACCGAACTGTAAAGCTGTAATGAGGACTTCAAAAACCGCATTTTAAAGCATGCATGTGGTGATTAAGTTACTAAGTCAGGGGTGAAGTTTATCTAGATCTTGGCGGCGGATGCCCGGTCCCCCGACTGTAGCACGCCGGATCGGAAGCTACCGGTTGCGGGAGACCCTTTGACCACTTCAGCCGGGCTCTTGCGACACATTGTTGAGGGATGGTTCATACGTCTGCCACTCGTGGAAGCATTGGCGCTAAATAACAATGTCAAATAATAGTGATAATAATTATCTCACATCGTCAGATAACAATAAATATCACGTTTCGTGAAATACCCAGCGCTTGCGTTGCATATCAAACAGTGGAGTTATCCCCACACTAATTTGCAGTCATCAGAAGTCGATCAGTGACCGCTGTCACGTAATAATAGCCCGGTTGTTGTTGACTTTCTCACACTCATCCTCGCGTTGGTGGCAGGAGCTGGATATAGCCTCTTGACGGGGAATCCCGACACTCCGTTGCTTTTGTTTATCCTGCTGATGGATGTTAATTAGGAAAACCCCGCGTTCGTTACGCCCTAGATGCCTAGCTTTATGCATTGCGTATGTGGTAACTGTTGATTGGCGACCCCTCCCAGAAATGTTTTGTCCTCAGTTTGCAAGTTTTTACTTGTAAGTTTGTTACGCTTGCCACCGATCTGTGTTATTGATTATAATTAGGGGGTTTTAAAGAAAAGAGCATAATATATAATAATATAATAATATAATATTTTGGCTGATTTATAAAGCGCCGTTTTCATGAAAAATCATCTCAAGGGCGCTGTACATATAATAAGCATACAATAAAATAAAATGAATACGATAGGCTTACAACTAGGATTCAAACTTATAACTAGGAACCTACATTTAAGACTTATATGTAGCTAGTGACTTACAACTAAGACTTATAGCATATAACAAAGTAATGATTTTTCTGTGATAGAATGAAACATTTTTGAAATTAATAAATTTTTTATCCTAAATTAATTGTCTATAATTTGATTCTGATCAACTCAAGAGTGAAGGTGTAGATTCTATATTTGAATCTAAATTGATTTAATGGTCGCCATTATTATTCTATATATTATAATAAAATTATTAAAGATCAACAATTAATTAAAGCGAGTAAAGATAAAAATCTATTATTCATTCTCATGTTTCGCATGGTGCCGTCATTCCGGCCACCTCCGGCGGAATCTGCCAGTCACAACGCTTTAAAGTTCCAATACGCTATAAGTTTATTACTCTTATTTTTTTAATAAGCATTTCTCCCGTTCGCAGTCAGGCCCTTATTCGTTTCATCATTCCCATAAGTATTCATGCCCTCATCGTTTCATCATTCATCATTCCCGGACGCGCTCAGCCCTTTATCATTTTATCATTCATCATTCCCGTACGCACTCAGGCCCTTATTCGTTTCATCATTCCCATAAGTATTCATGCCCTCATCGTTTCATCATTCATCATTCCCGGACGCGCTCAGCCCTTTATCATTTTATCATTCATCATTCCCGTACGCACTCAGGCCCTTATTCGTTTCATCATTCCCATAAGTATTCATGCCCTCATCGTTTCATCATTCATCATTCCCGGACGCGCTCAGCCCTTTATCATTTTATCATTCATCATTCCCGTACGCACTCAGGCCCTTATTCGTTTCATCATTCCCATAAGTATTCATGCCCTCATCGTTTCATCATTCATCATTCCCGGACGCGCTCAGCCCTTTATCATTTTATCATTCATCATTCCCGTACGCACTCAGGCCCTTATTCGTTTCATCATTCCCATAAGTATTCATGCCCTCATCGTTTCATCATTCATCATTCCCGGACGCGCTCAGCCCTTTATCATTTTATCATTCATCATTCCCGTACGCACTCAGGCCCTTATTCGTTTCATCATTCCCATAAGTATTCATGCCCTCATCGTTTCATCATTCATCATTCCCGGACGCGCTCAGCCCTTTATCATTTTATCATTCATCATTCCCGTACGCACTCAGGCCCTTATTAGTTTCATCATTCATCATTTCCGTAAGCCCCTATTCGTTTCATTATTGTTTTATAATTTAAAACACAAATAAATAAATAGCACATGTACTAGATACACGATCGTCCCGTTGATTAGTTAGACATCTCCAATACCAAGTTTTGAGATAATGAGGAAGGCAATATTCGAATGCTCGCCACAAATTAAATATTTTTATACGTGTTTATGCTTTATGTATTAAATTTGCTATAAAAAAACGCCACGAGGCGTAATGGTCCGGTAGATTAGTTTTGACATTTTAAAATATCCTACTATAGTCCAGTAAACGAATGGTCCAAAAGGAGGTGTAGAGTGCGTGAGCAGGAACCTAAGCGATTCTTTCAGGACTTGTTTAGGGTGCTTAGGGTGTGAACATACTAAAAATCCTGACGTCTAGGTGGTGAGCTAGGGGGGGGAGGGAGGGGGGGGAAGGTCCCGATTTTCGGGTTTCCGTTTATATCTCAAAAACGGTGCGTCGCAGAGGAAAACTTTCTGAGAATAAGTAAAAGCTCATAAAATTATCTACAACTTTTATTATATACGTAATTTTGGAAATCCCTACCGTTTTTGAGTTATACGCTCCAGAAATGTCAATATTTTCGAAAAAAATCATTTTACCTCACATTTTTTATCAAACATTCCTTCATATCGTCTAAAATATTCATCCAAGAAAGAAATTCATTCGAAAAAAGTTGTAAATAATTTAATTACCTTTTAGAATATATATACATATGTAAATAAATCTCCAACCAGTAAATATTTACAGCTATTTTAATTTTTTTCGTAAAATGTCGTCATTTTCAGAAAAAGCTGTTTTTGCTTACCAAATTATTAAGACGGGTTTTTTCTTCATGGGAAATTCCTTATTAATTTTGCACGCAAGAAAGCAGGTAAGTTGTTCTCGAACAGATGATTAGTGGAATTCATTTTATAATCATTATTATTGTGAAGGGTGATTAGGTTAGTCGTCGGAGATGCTACAATAACGTGCTACGATGCTGTTCGAGTTGGTGAAAAGGCAATGAATGCGATAGTGGGCTTGACATTCGCAGACATCAAGTTGTCCCGCAAAGATCGGGCATTCCCAATGTCTTCTGTCAGCTGGTCGATAAAAATTCAGGATGAAAAGGTTGCAGTTGACCCAACATTGCTGTTTCAGCGGATGTGTATAAGCAAACGATCAGATGAGGATTTGATGAAATTCTTTGAGTATGAGTTGGCCCCATTTCCCTTGGCACTTTTCAATGAAAGTGGGATGCGAAAGAAAACTAAATCTGTACTGTATAGCTTATTCGAGCCTACCAAAAAAACTGTTTTACTGTCTCAGATGAATATAGTGGTGGACGGAGGATTTCTACTACACAGAGTAATTTGACAAAAAGATGCCTCCGTTGCCGCAATTTGTGATCGTTATATCACCTATGTCAACCACCACTATCCTGGAATGACTCGCACTGTTGTATTTGATGGGTACGCAAACCCAGCCAATAGTACGAAATCACAAGAACAGATGCGATGATATAGACTGAGAAGGTCAGCCGACATCAATTTGACATGGAACAAATCAATACCCGTTACACAGGAAGATTTTTTATCCAATCCTACCAACAAAAGTAACTTCATCTCCTTACTACATACAAAGTTTCGGGAGAATGGGATACAGGCTCTTCAGGCCACCGATAATGCTGACGTCCTTATCGTGAAGATTGCTGTGGAACTATCCTTTTACAACTCTGTGGCTGTCTTTGGTGAGAATGTGGACCTCACTGTCCTTTTGATTGCTTCCACTCCTCCCACCTAAGATATTCTGCTGCTGAAACCCGGGCGAGGGAAAACCAAAACAATGGCACTGACTACCCAAGAGATGCAGCATCGTAGATTTGAACACATTATATTTTTCATTCATTTACCGGATGCGATATAAAGTCTGCAACTTTCAGGAGAAGCAAGGCGGGCTTTTCAAAATTGTACTTGGAGTCAAAAATGATCAAGCAAGCGGCAATGATCTTTTACAACCCCTCCTCCACTCACGACGAAGTTGAAGAGGCTGGAAATAAATGCTTCCTGAAATGGTATGCGGCGCCAAAAAGACAGACCTCCCTTAACCAGTATGGCTTCCAGTCGTTCACAAGGTCCGTGGCAAATATGAAACCTGACATCAGCTCCCTCCCTCCAACAGAGAGTGCAGCTAAACAGCATTGCCGGCGGACATACCACCAAGTTCAGCAGTGGCTCGGGATTGAGCTGCCCCCTGAAGAATGGGGGTGGAAACACGAAGGAAACACCCAGGTGCCAATTACAACAGAAGATCCTCCAGCACCGGAGGTCCTTCTGAAAATGATATTTTGCCGCTGCACCAAGGATTGTGCAATTGGCAAATGTGGATGCCAAAAAGCAATGCTGACCTGTTCTGCAACGTGCCTTCACTGCCAAGGGAGAAGCCTCAATAGCGTGCCTGTTGCCGAGGACGACGATGAAAACGACGTAGAGCCCTTTCAGCAAGAACCATCCACCACTGAGAATGACGATGCCATGGATGAACAACGCTTGCCAGGACCCTCACGTCCAAAGAGGATATGATAACGTGGATCCATATAAAGTTGAGAGTGTAACATGATGTTATTGAAAACAGTGCCAAGGGAAATGGGGCCAACTCATACTCAAAGAATTTCATCAAATCCTCATCTGATCGTTTGCTTATACACATCCGCTGAAACAGCAATGTTGGGTCAACTGCAACCTTTTCATCCTGAATTTTTATCGACCAGCTGACAGAAGACATTGGGAATGCCCGATCTTTGCGGGACAACTTGATGTCTGAGAATGTCAAGCCCACTATCGCATTCATTGCCTTTTCACCAACTCGAACAGCATCATAGCACGTTACTGTAGCATCTCCGACGACTAACCTAATCACCCTTCACAATAATAATGATTATAAATGAATTCCACTAATCATCTGTTCGAGAACAACTTACCTGCTTTTTTGCGTGCAAAAATTAATAAGGAATTTCCCGTGAAGAAAAAACCCGTCTTAATAATTTGGTAAGAAAAAACAGCTTTTTCTGAAAATGACGACATTTTACGAAAAAAATTAAAATTGCTGTAAATATTTACTGGTTGGAGATTTATTTACATATGTATATGTATTCTAAAAGGTAATTAAATTATTTACAACTTTTTTCAAATGAATTTCTTTATTGGATGAATATTTTAGATGATATGAAGGAATGTTTGATGAAAAATGTGAGGTAAAATGATTTTTTTCGAAAATATTGACATTTCTGGAGCGTATAACTCAAAAACGGTTGGGATTTCCAAAATTACGTATGTAATAAAAGTTGTAGATAATTTTATGAGCTTTTACTTATTCTGAGAAAGTTTTCCTCTGCAACGCACCGTTTTTGAGATATAAACGGAAACCCGAAAATCGGGACCTTCCCCCCCCCTCCCCCCCCCCCTAGCTCACCACCTAGACGTCAGGACTTTTAGTATGTTCACACCCTAAGCACCCTAAACAAGTCCTGAAAGAATCGCTTAGGTTCCTGCTCACGCACTCTACAACTCCTTCCTTTACTGGACTACTAGTAACCCTATTTTGTTTATTTCTCCAGTTTTCTGCATTATAATTGATTTGGCGGTGTTTAGGAGTAAGTTGAGTATTGTACTAGATAGGTACTATAGATAGAGGGTACACTTTCACATAAACTTCATTCTCAACTCAATTTTTCGGACATGTCTGTCTAATCAACTGAACGACCATTGTATATCCTATAAGAAAAGTGGTCGTATCAGGATAACGCTATTGATGGTAGCCAGTTCTTCAAGGATATCCTTGTATCTTCTTGTTTCATCAATTCTATTGCCATGTAGACTACATGACTATCGTAACAATAATCTTGTGTTCTAGTTCCTGATGAGCACATTCCACAAGTTTATTATTATAATTTAATATTATTTAGATTTAATCTATAGTAATAATGACTATTTGCCAAGGATCATCTCATCGATGGGTGATCATCATGATATTAATGCGTATAAATTACAATGATAGATAATTATCACATCATCTGTGGTAACTTCTGACACCAAGTAAATCCTGACAATAGACAGTCAGCAGTCAATGTATGCAGTCCTTGTTCTATATTTCCTATAATTACTAGTGTTTATTGTAAACAGCGTGCATTCTGCATTAGCATACTATACCATAGCCTATCCCTATAGCCCATGGACAGGCGAGATGTCAATCCAAATGTCAGATGCGACGAATGCAGAATTAAATCATTGTTTTGCAAGAGTACTTATAATGGACAATAATTGTCTCATACGATTGTAATGCGACATTTAATCCCCTTCATTTTCAAGCGATGCGTGTCGTTAAAATCAATTATACAGGTCTTTTTTTGTCTTGACACTGCGCCTGAAAGAATAAACCGCGGCATTACGAACATTCTACAGTTTTATAACATACTAGCTGACCCGACAAACGTTGTTCTGCCATATAAATTATTTCTAGTGAATATTTTGGTTGTTAAATAAAAAATACTATTGTAAGTGTGTAGGGATGGGATCTACGATAGAAAGAGGAATGGAGCGCTGTAGACGATGACCGCCGATAAAAACGAAAAAACACCAACTAAAAAAGTAGGAAAATGAAATAAAGAAAATCAATATGAATTTCGAAGAGCAATCGAGTGTACGATATTTTTTGTTAGTCCGTCTTTAGCCAACACAAAAAGGCTCGATGGTTTGCCCACGCGAGAACATGATGCCGAATGAAATATCAAAATGACGCGGCGCTTCTCGTGAATGACTTGCGCATGTGTGGATGAAAGTTCGATGAGGCGGAAGTAGCGTCATCTATCATTCAACAACATAAATAATTTCGTTCTGTTTGAAATACGAAAGACGGTTAAACTTGTTTCAACAAAAATACTAAAATCGCGATAAAAAAATGGGAGGATGGAGGTGGGAGGGTTAAAATTTGGGGTTTTAGGTATTTTTGATGCCAAATAAAAAAAAAGGTTTTTTTTCTGGAAAGGAACACCCTAATCACCTAGCGGTATGATTTTATTTTATTTTTTATTAGTTTTTATATACATATACATGTAATATAATCATGAGTAATTGCATTTTCAGGTTACAATCGGATTAAACTCAAATCATTAAATACTAACATGCAATATTGATTAGAAACAGTATAAACATATATATGTTTATAATATATAACCTTTACAAGAGTGTAACTACTCGTGTGTAAAGGGAAGAGAAAATATATATATATATATATATATATACATCCCGCTATCATTTCTGCGTCCTTTCATCGGATCGACATTACTGCGTCTATCTGAAGGACTCGATTTTTCATAGTTTTAACTAATGTATATAGTATCTTTTAAGTGTTTGATTGTTGCTAGATATTTAAATTTTTGAAAAACATTAATTTAAAAATATACAAAACGAAAAAAACGCCCTTTAACGTCTCACCAATCTGAACTCCTTTCATATTTAATGTAGTGAGGCGTCCTGCATATTCTTTCTTTCATTTTGTAAACAATGTAGGGTCCAATTATATATTTATTTTCATGTTGACGACAAACGGACGTCTTGCAACGTTGCCATTTAATCATTCAAGTTTTTGGTTAAACGACTTTAAAGGTATTAATAGAAAATGAAGGCGCCAATACGACTGGCCCATACGTTGCGGAATCTAACCAACTCGGCGGCAATGCGCACGTAAAATCTATTGATGAATAAGCAAGAACAAAAATAAATTAAATATATTATCAATACGTACAAAATGAAGTCGCTCAAAATGTATGTGCGCATAGATCTTTTAAACTACGCAACGGATTTGTATGCGGTTTTCACCAATAAATAGAGTGATTCAAGAGGAAGATTAACATGCATAAACATGCTTATTATAGTAGAGAAAAGCCGAGAAATTCAAATATTCAATTTAGACAGCGGGCAGCGGGCAGTTGGCAAGCGGGTAGTGTGGATTTTATAAAGGTTGGGTAGTGGCGTTGTGTTTCGTTAGCCACAATATCGTGTGGCCGGGTGTGCTAGTATAAAATAAAATAAAATCTGTTAATTTTATGTAGTTTTAAAGAATTAACTCTGAATATAAGTGGGTAATTATTAAAACAACACGATTATCAGTAGAAATATTATGTAACCTATTAATTATAAAGAAACTTCGGAACAATAAGTCACTCATTTCTAGTATTTTTTGGCCATTTAATATCTAATGGTTTGTAGAAAACACAAAAATAATTGAAGCGTAAACGTCAATTTAGCGTATATAGTCTTTTTTCGCGTTTGTTTTACTGATACCAACAAAATAAAAAATATTATCTAAAAATTAAATACAAAGTCAGAGTATGCAATTCACATGCGGTAGAAGTGAAACCTACAGAAGACAAGATTGAGGAGGCTACGGCGCACGCACAAATAGGAGACCGATAGGCTACGAAGCAATACACAAAGAAGAAACCGATTACACTATCTCATTCTCTTACAGGACAAATCCTTTGGATTGTAGATGGTCTCTTTTTACTGTCGTTACTTTTCGTTTCATCGAATTTCAAATTACAACAATGCTATAGAAGTTTTCACTTCAAAAATACTTTTAACACATTATTTAATATATTAGATACCTAGTGCCTACAAGTATGAAAGCATACATGTATGTAACAACGCGAAACGAACCACGAATTTTGGGAAAGGAATGGAGTATCTGCAAGTGGCGTTTCGCGCCGTTTGCTGTTGTTTCATTCCTTTCCCACAATTCGTGGTTCGTGTCATTCGTGTTACACGCATGAAAATGCAGCCTAGTACAGACATTTTTTGAGGCGGGTATGGGTACCGCCGCCCCGGGAATAATTTATTGGATAATCAACAACTCTGCCATAGATCACTCCAAGTGGTTCGCACACAACATCCCCTAAAATGACATAGGCCCTGAGGGAAATTATTTTCCTCGGGGCCCCTTGTGTGGAGCTAATGTTAAAAAAAAATCTGGAATGTAAAGAATGTCCCATGAAATTCGACCCATGACATGCGAAACAGGCATGTTTTTGTGGCAAGAAGACTGGACACAATGATTTTATCTATTTTTTTCTGGCCAATACTTTCATATAATTTTTTGTGTCGTAATTTTATTGATCATCGAAATAAAAATTCTTAACACTGTCAAATATGAATGTATAACGATTGTTTAAGGCGCCATATACCCGCTCAAAAAGAAGCAGATGGAGAGATATGTAGTTACAAATGTTGGAGAGAGCGCGTTAATATTTAAAACGAAATAATTGAAGTGAAAAGGGTGAAAACGTTTAATAAAACACAACTCGTTTAAAATAGAGCAAAAATCTCACGGAGAACGTCTAAGTAGAATCTAAAGGTACACTGTGAATTTTTTCGTACATATAACTTCTAAAATAAGTGAAATGAACGTGTTTATATTAATTTGCGGAGCATACTCTTCGATTTTTTTTCTATCGAGGGAATTTCATATGATTTGCACTTCGTTGTTGGGAACGTCTAGATATTATCTTCAAAAATAACATATTTTTTTAAGAACTTTAAATGTTTAATGTAGATATGTAACATATCGGTAGAAATTCGGGTAGCGGCGGCTTAACGAAGTAAAATAAAAAAATATTTATTTGAAGAAGTAAAATAAAAATGATTCGAAGTAAAATAAAACGGAGAAGTAAAATTAAAATGATAATGAAAAAACAGGAGACTCATTTTAAATACATAAAAACATTGTATTAAATTAGCTCCCCGCAGGAGGTCTTGAGGAAAATAATTCACCTCAGGGCCTGTCATCTTTGGGGATGCTGGAGTGGATGTGGATGGTGGAGGGTCTTACAATAATCGTAATTGAATATTATCTTATCTTACGGGACGTATGAATATATCCCTCCCACTGCGGTGCAAGGTTATGTTCCGATAGAGTCCAGCTAGAGAAGTCAAAAGGTCTTCCTAAACCAGTCTCTCCCTTTCCGATATGCTACGCAGTTGGTGGAAAAACGCATCCGCCGCTTAGATCCAGATAAACCTCTCCCATTGAACCCGGGCACCCCTGCTAAGTCACAAAACGTATTGAACCACTTGGGGTGGCCTGTGGCAGAGGTGTTGATTATCCAGTAAATGCTTCCCTGGGCGGCGGTACCCATACCCGCCTTCCAAATTAATGAAAAAAAAAAGTTATTATTTAAAAAATGTTTATTTAAGAGTTTGTCCATTGCAGGTACCCAAAAAAGTTTTTTTTTAAATATGAAATGCATTGTGAAAAAAAATTGTGAAGTTTGAAAAACTGGTTTAATAAAAATACTATTTAGACATTTGGTACTCTAAATTATGAAAAATAAAAAATAAATAAATTAGGTATATAAATTAGTCAATGTTTTATCTGCCCGGAAATATTTAATTATGCTTTCATAAACATCACCTCAAAACAATTAATTTGAGTTATGAATGATTAGTTAAGATAAGGATGCGTAATTTGCAGTTCAAAAAATATTATTAGTCGGCGAGATGAGATGAAAAAGTGTGCTGCGTGGAGGTAAAATAACGCATACATTTTTACGCTCTTTGTCTTCGATCACATTCATGTTTCATCTCGTAGGTATAATTCGCATTTTAATAATTTTCCATTTAGGAGGCGGGTTTGGGTACCGTCGCCCCGGAGCCATTTACTACACATAACCAACACCTCTGCCACAGGTCACCCCAAGTGGCTTGCTACGTTTGTTGACTTAACAGGGGTTCCCGGGTTCTTGGGGTGAGGTTTATCTTTTGTCTTGGGAGAGACTGGTGGAGGGAGACCTTTCTACCTCTCCAGTTGGACTCTCTCCAAACATCTTGTACCGCAGTAGGAGGGATAGATCCATACGTCCGTCATTCCTGGACACACTGACCCCCAGATTTCTACCCACCCCTCACACCTTATTCTTTCGCAGAAATTCCTCTCCTTCCTTTCCTTAAAATACCCTCTACACAGCATCCCCAAAGATGACATTGGCCCTGATGGGGAAATATTTTCTTTAGGGCCTCCTGTGTGGAGCTAATGTATAAAATAATTTTACTTATTCTATTTAAAAATTATTCGAAAATAGTAATTTCACGAAGCAACGCAATAAATAATCCCTTTGTAGAAAAAAAAATTCACAGTAGGTACATATGTTTAGAAAATTATAAAAAGCTCCCACAGTTCGGTCATTTAACATGCCATTAATATGAAAAAAAATCACATTGTTTCTTTAAATGATACTTAACTCAAATACCTAGAGATTTTTTTTAAGTGAGTCGTGTTTTATTAAATTTTTCAGAACAATCGCTTACGTGTATTAATTGTAATTGTTTCATGATATCTCCCTTTTAAAGTATCTTCAGTAATCCTCTCACTTGTCACCAAACACGGCTAAAGCCATTTCAATCTACATTTCAATTCTGAATGGTGGTCTTAAACCGGGGTCAAACTCGGAATGTTTTCTACTTTGGTACGAGCCGAAAAAGTTACTACAAATTATTAATAATGAATATTTATATTCTGAAAAAAAAACACAAATTATTCAAATAAAATATTACTTGCGCACTCCGAGATTTGAATCCGCTACCTCTCAACCATGGAGGCCGTCAGTTCCTGATTAAAGTAATTTTCGATTTTCTTGTACGTCTTAACTAACTCAAACACACAGAAAGCGGCACTTCTTTCCTACTTACTACTTACTATGACAATAAAAATTTAGGTTGAATATTATTATAATAAACTACCAAATTCTGATAGTTTTATTTTCATTTTTTAACTCAGAATTTTTCAAAAATATGCAACGGTAGTCTCTGAAGACCTTTAGAAGAACTTTAAAAAATATCATTTCTAGTAAATTAGTTAAGGCAACTTTGTCCTTATTTTTAGAAATAAACCGTGATTGAACATTACTCGAAATTAAACCATAAATTTCAATTCACTTTTCAAATAAAACGCTCGGCAAATTCAATATTAATAAAAAAAACTCTTGGTTAACAACGGCGTCTTTTAGCGATATTAAATTTTTTATTATATGTATGTTTGACAAGATGCATATTTATTGGAGTCGTATTTGGTGCCAATTGTGATTAAAATCAACGAATAAATCAAAAATGGTTGGGTTTAATGCTTAAAACATCATTTGTACATTAGAATTAATTTACGTGTATCAATAATTTCGACGATTTGCACATTTTCTAGACCAAACTATGATTTAAAGTTCTTCTCTGTGAATTTTAATAAAATCATATTTTGCATTGTGACTGATCTGTTCTCGTCGTTCTAGGAAACAGAAGAAACGCAATCAAAAAGCGATGTTGCCAAATGTAGGAGTTGCAATACGCTAGTCAATGAAACGTATATTTTGCTAAAAATATACGCTCGTCTACTGCAGCGCCGCGGCTCGCCGCTCGGTGACAAAGCGCTGAACTAAAATAGCATATTTCAGTTGATTTAGGTACCAATACCGCGTCTGGCTTATTTTCGTTTTTGGACTGTATGAGGGTACAGGAGTGGGGAAAACTTGAAATTACATGTGTTCAATCCTGCGTCCGTATACCGGACGCAGAATGACGGTCGGACGCAGGATTGAATGAAAGTGGACCATTAGAAGACGCAGCAATGATAGCGGGATGTATATATATATATATATATATATATATATATATATATATATATATATATATATTTAGATATATATATTTTTTAATTAAAAAAATTAAAATTAAAAATTATAACACATACATTATATTTACGTACTCACATAAATCAAATGTGTAAAAAAAATAAATAATATAAAAAATAAAAAAATAATTATATAAAATAAATTTTTGAAAAAGTATTATTAATTTAAGGTTAATGCGGTTCTAAGTGGCTAAATTATTTAAGATATTATTGTTTAATTTATTTTTGAATTTATTGTAGTTTGATTGTTTATATAATTTATTGTATTCCCATACATACCAAATATACATTTCATAAAAATCGGTCAAGCCATTTCGGAGGAGTGCGACCACAAACACCGTGACACAAGATTTTTATATATAAGATTTCTGTTTAACACTTAAAGTTTTTAAGGTCTTACAAAATATCAAAATCCGCATTAAAGTTTTTGAAAAAGACCGCGCAGCCGTTCTCTTACCGTTATTACGTTTAGAAAATAATGTTAGATCTTAAACGCTTAATACTAAAGCAAGACAGAAAACTTGTTACTTGTGTAGATCCTTGCCAAGGACCGTGCTAAGCGACCTAACTAACGTTCACGCCATTTCCCCGGAGGGATAGGCAGAGAGGACGGACCGCCAAACAACTCGATCATGTCACATTTTTGCCTCTTTCACATTCATACATCGTCCCATACATACTCTTCTATTATTCTGTTTCCCAACTTACATAAGTATCTTATTCACTAAGTCTTCATCGGGCGTCCCCAACTTCTTCTACCATTCACATTTGCTACGCTTAGTTCAGCCTTGCATTCTTTGCGAATCTCCACATTTCTCACTCGATCATACATTTTTTTTTACCACATATACGTCCCAGGGATCTCATTTCAACAGCATTCGGTCTACTTTCATCCTTCCTCTGCCAGTTCCATGCGTCACTGTCGTATATCAGGGTAGGTACCAGCACTCCATTGTGGACTGCTAGGCTGCTAAGCGACCAATATATGTATACCTAGTTTATGTCATATTTTCTCGTGCGGAGGGTCTTATAACTTTGTCTCGCTCTCGAGTAAGAAGCTCTCACACATGCCAAGACGTGTATCATCGGTACACAATACATTGATTACTTGCCATACGTAAAAAAATGACCTCTTCTTTGCTGTTATAGGTTTATTTATTATTTGAGTTCTTAGAAATCGAATCTTCTAGAGCTGTTTTTTTTTATATTTTCCATAACGAATCAGTGGCGTGCCTTCACAATGACTAAAAAACTTTGCAATTTACAAGTAAAACAGACTATACAAGTGTTGTACGTCAACCATTCTACTCTAAGAAATGCAAATTATACTGAACATAAAAGAAGCTGACTATGTGATATCATAGTAAATAGATACTTGTAAATAGATATGGTGATGTACTTCAATCCCACTAATTGACATTACTTGAATTATGTTCGGAAAAATTCCAAAAAGATCGAGTTTCGTTGAGATTTTGAGTTGCTTTATTTACGTTGTCGTTAGGTTTACGGTGAATAAATATTTAACTGCACCAGAAGTCTTGTCTTATTGGTTGCCATAAGTAATTCTGAAGATAGAGAACGCCACACTGCGGTATCCCAACTGTCGATCGTGTATCATCGGTTATTTTCGTAACCGTTTGTGCATTAGCCACGAACGACGATAGTCGACACTCTTTTAAATTATTACTTATCTGACTTATGTTGAGACACATCAATACATATGTGGAGGTCGAACAAAGGACACGAAATCGCCGTCGGCTGGCTATTCGATGGGTCCCCAAGCAGCCAATCCAATCCATTTCTAAGTCACAAGAACTTTCTCCGCGCGGCATTAAAAATCTGCCGCTCATTCTGTTTTAAACTCCCGGTCAAGACTTACTTGCAAATCGTGTTTGTTTGCCCTTCACATTGTTATTATTGTAAAATATTAAAATATAGAGGAATCATACATAAGTTGTAAATTGTTAATAAACCTGTAAGTAATGTACCGACATTCTACTTATTTGATTTACCACACCCTTTACACACTTTAAAACACATCATTAATATTTAACTATTATCGTCACCCTCTATAACTGGTGACCTCCATAAAAACATAAAGCCTCTATACATATAACTATCTATACTAACAACGCCTGTTTATGGAAGCTAGAAGTTCGCCAAGATTACAGGTTACTTTATTTACGTTATCTTTTGGTTTACAATAATTTTAAACTGGACTAGACGTTCGTCCATTGGATGATCCTACGACCTATACGTAATTCTGAAGCTAGAGAACCAGACGCTGCGGGATCCCAGCTGTCTATCGTGTACCATCGGCTATTTCCGTTACTGTTCGTGCGTTAGACGCGAACGACGATGGTCGTCACTCTTCTAAGGTACTGTTTAACTGACATCTGTTGAGACACTTCAAAACTACACGTAACTTTCTACATATACTCGTCACCTGTTGAGGATGTTGAAACTAAATGTTTAATCTACTGAAAAGCCACAATTTACTCGTAGACAATGCACGCCACTGGTAACTAACTAATTCAATTATATTATGGTTCTCCCCATTTAACGGAACTAATTGATAGCATTCTTTATCTGATTCGTAATTATGTTAAACGTTCTCTTTGTCGCATGCATCAATCAGATGACAGCATCTCTGCATCGCCACTATTCTATTTACAGAGAATAAAGAGTTCGTCATTTAGCAATTATTTTACCTAATTGTCTATTATGTATCATGCATGATGTAGTTAGTCGTTAATATGAATTATTCAAACACGCTGGCTTTTGCACTGAACCAATAACTGAATGATTAGGTATGTATTGATTTAATGACTATTGCTTGAAAGTCGAATTATTAAAATGCAATAAAATCAGAATTGCATCCCTCGCGTCAATACATTTTTCTTTCGATTTTCATATTATCTTACATATGTATAAAAATCTCGTGTTACGGTGTTTGCGGTCGCACTCCTCCGAAACGGCTTGACCGATTTTTTTATTTTTTATTTTATTTTTTTTATTTTTATTGAAAGAATAGATATACATATTAAAATCAACAAACAAGTCCTGCTAAGCCAATTGAATTGGCTTGTCAACAGGTGCTTATATTTTAGTTTCATATAGATTTTTTACATTTAAAATTTACATCTTATATCTACAGATTCAACATTTTTTCATACATATCAATTATCAATATAAATATTTTTTTCCGATAGCTAATTTTTCACAATATATTTAACCTTATTCATAGAATTACATTGCTTTATAGTATCAGGTAATAAATTAAATATCTTCGGTATGACGTTCTCTGTCTGTACTTATTGTTAAATTTCGGAACTATTAACCCGTCGTTGCGCGTGAATCTAGTGCTGTATTTATGTTCTAATTTCTCTTTATGCTGCGGGGTAAAAAATATATGTTGAATTATAATTTTGTGCCATAGTATTGCCTTAACCGGTAAAATTTTGGCACTCTGAAACAGCAATGGTGTATTATGTCTCTGTTTGAAAATATTAGGGACGACTAATAATTTTACAATTGCGTTTTGTACCTACAACTTGGACTTGTCTACTTATTAATTTTTTATGTATATTTGATAGGTATGAGAATAGGTTTTAAAGTAAATTTTATACTGCTAGTTGATTAGGGTGTCCCTATCCCTATCCAGAAAAAAAATCTATTTTTTTGGCAATTTTTTTTTTTAGTATTATTTTTTTATTTGGCTTCAAAAATACCTATAACTTCAAATTTTAACCCTCCTACCCCCACCGCCCCATTTTTTAATCGCGATTTTAGTATTTTTGGATGAATAAATTTAACCATCTTTCCTATTTCAAACAGAACAAAATTATTTATGTTGTTGAATGACAGATGGCGCTACGTACGCCCCAACAAACTTTCATCCACATGTGTGCACAAGACATTCACGAGAAGCGTCGCGTCATTTTGATATTTCATTCGGCATCATGTTCTCGTGTGGGCAAACCATCGAACTTATTTGTATTGGCTAAAGACGGACTGACAAAAAATATCGTGCACTCAATTGCTCTTCGAAATTCATATTGATTTTCTTTATTTCATTTTCCTACTTTAGTTTTTTTGATTGGCGGTCATCGTCTACAGCGTTCCATTCCTCCTTTTGTCATAGATCCCATCCCCACACACTTACATTACATTGGTTATTTTTTATTTAACAACCCAAATATTCACTAGAAATAATTTATATGGCAGAACAACGTTGGTCGGGTCAGCTAGTGTTGTTTATTAAGTGATAAATAAATACGTTATCTTTTTTCTTACATTAGCTCCACACAAGATGGCCTGAGGGAAATAATTCCCTTCAAGGACTATGTCAGCTTTGGGGACGCAGTGTGGAGGTTCTTTTTTAGGAAAGGAAGTTCTGGGAAGAAAAAGGTATGATGGTTGGGTAGGAAGAAATCTGAGGGTCAAAGTGTCTAGGAGTGACGGATGTATGAATCCATCTCTCCCACTGCGGTGCAAGGCGATAATGAAGCTGGACATTGGAGGTTATCCACCACTTAATAAATAACAGTACCACGGTATAAATAACAGATGGTTACTCCCTCAAAGCTCTCGCAAGGGCTCTATTTAAAAAAAAAAATCTACATCTAAGTTTGAACGAAACTAGACCTCCAGTGTCCCTGCGTACGATGTTAGGAAGCAGTATGCAATGCTTACATAATATATGATCAATAATGTAAAGTATTATGAGGCTGGACAGGCTAAGATCTCCTTCAATCCCAAGGCAGGTGCCCCTGCCTAGTCACCAAACTGACATTGACGGCCGGTGTGGTATAGGGGTAGAGCTCTTGACTCGCAATCCAAAGGTCGCTTAATCTAATCTCGGTGTGGGCAAATAAATTTTATTTGAATAATTTGTGTTTTTTCACAATTAATTCATTTCAAATAATGTATACCTTATTTGCGGCACGTTCCAGAGTGGAAGATACCCTCAGTATCGTCCAGGTGTAAGACCACCATTCAGAATTGAAACGTTGCTTGAAATGGCATTAGCCTTGTTTGGTGACCAGAACTGAATAGCCAGGTACTTCCCCACCTTCCTCTTCTCCATCTCCTTCCCCTCCCCACTACCTTCAGCCTCACAACATATCCCATTTGGGAATGCCATAGTCTCACTGGATACAGACGGGAGCAACTGGAACTTTTGTGAGGTATATTAAAAAAACGTAGTGAACTACTTAGGGTGACCTATGATAGAGGTGTTGGTTGTTTATTGATTGACAACTTACCCCTGGTATGCCAAGGGTTAATCCAGTGTATCGTGTCAATGTAACATTTATTTGTCAAAAATATTTAAAATATTCAATAATAACAACAAGAAAACACGATCTAACTGCTGATGTTGAATTTTTTCATCGGTCATTATATCCTGTTGTTGATTCTATAGTTACGTTTAACTTAGTAGCTACGTGTCCAAGTGTTCATTGACTATCAATCAACTTCATAATAATTGATTCCCTCGCAGATTAACATTCTTGTCACCTTGCTTGTCATCGGGTCAAAATTTGTTTATTGGGCGTCGGATTAATGCTAGCTTAGTTATTTGAATTTAATCACAGAGTCGATTCATTTCACGCAATCCCCCACTTTTAATGCATTTAAGGATTTGGCAAAATTTGCATCAGTTTTAAAATATTTGAAATTACGAAATAATACAAGGTGGCGCAAAATTAATTACCCTATCGGAAGATGTTATAATTTTTGCAAATGGCGTCGTACGTCAATTATATTTGACATTTGTGAATTAGACAGCTGCAAAATACAAACAGACAAGCAATGGAGCGCTATACTCCGCAAGAGTGTGGAATAATTGTGTCGATTTAAGCTTTAACGCTTTTAGCGATTTTGTGTCGAAAGTCATCATGAGCGACGAGGCGCACTTCCACTTAAACGGTTACGCCAATAAGCAAAATTTCTGGGGCACTGAAAATCCGCGTATGATGCACGAAAAGCCATTACATCCACTCAAAGCCACTGTGTGGTGCGGCGTTCACGCGGGAGGAGTGATTGGGCCGTATTTTTTGAGGACGCCATCGGCATTACGATCACTGTTACTGGCGAACGCTACTGGGCCACGATAAACGACTTCCGGAATTGGATGAGCGGGGCTTGGTGAACATGTGGTTTCAACAAGACGGTGCAACCACGCACACAGCACGAGCCACAATTGGATATTGTGAAGGAAGCGTTTCCTGGTCGCGTAAACTCTCGTTTTGGCAATTTGGTATGGCCAGCAAGATCGCCCGATTTAACCATCCCAGACTTCTTTCTTTGGGGCTCTTTGAAGTCGCGGGTTTATGCCAACAAGCCTAGATAATCGCAGCCCTCAAGGAGAATATTCGACAGGAATGCGAACAGTTATCACCGGAAATCTTGCGGGAAAGTCATGGAAAATGCGATAAAACGGGCACAAATGTGTATCAACACTGGCGGCAGCCACTTGACATCACTTGGATATCATCTTTTCCACTTAACAGAAAAAATTGTAAAAGTCCAAATAATGGTTTCTATTACTCAAAATCATTATTTTTATTTAGTTAAAAAGTTATTCAAAAACAAAATTTGATGATTAATTTTGCGCCACCCTATATATATGCGTTGAAAATCTACTTCGGGCCTGAATCGAATGCATGCGTTTTGATAAATCGCTGATTTGTGAATTTTGATTTTTAAAATGCTGATCTAATATTATGAATTAGCTCTGTGATACAGCTTTGTAATCTTTCCAATTTATGTATCTTTCAATAGAAATAGATATAGGTTACAGCTGAACTAGAATATTAACCGGACAGTAGATACCTATCTGTAAAAACTGATTCTGTGTTAATGAGAGGTTTTTTATCACCTCCGATGTTAATCAGTCATGTAGATCACCTCATGTTAATAGTTTACTCAAAGGTGATAGAGGTAAACTCGTCGAATAACTTTAATCTTATGTTGTTTATTGGCATCATTAAACCATTCGAACGATCGCGTCAATAATAAAAAAGAACGCGCCGAGTGATCGTGATTTCTGGGCGTTCGATGTAAAAAATTTCCCGCCCACATTAAAAAAGCATACCTCCTCCGAAGTTATATATGGGTATATATTAAATGATTATAGTGTTACATACCCAATACATGTAGATATGTATCCCAATCTGAATCCACATAATTTACCATTTATCTCATGTTTTTAAAAACAAAATTTGGGTAAATTGGCATATTTTGACAAAAAATCGCTCAAGTCATCTAAGAGTGCTTTATTTAACGGTCACCTTTTCTACGTAAACGTTCTTTGACGTGTAGTCATTTATCCGTAACACACACAGGAAGGTGGTTGGTGTGCGTGTGCAGGTACCCGGTTACGTGATGAAGGCATTCGTTGCACTTATTTGAATGTGTGCAGGTACTCTTTCGCACGCTGCCTGTGCCACCACCTGTGCCCCCTGTGGGTCCGACGCTCATTGCACAACTCAGGAAGCCAGCGCTAATAACTGTTGATTATTCACTATTTACCTGTGGTTTCTGTGTTCCTAGAAACTGTGAACGAACTCATTTTCACGCTTTCAAAAATAATACTTTACGTAACTATTGAGATGGATAAAATAATATTAATTTTTTTACGTTAGCTCTACACAGGAGGCCATGAGGAAAAACCATCCTCATGTCCTATTTCATCTTTAGGGATGCAGTGTGAAGGGTCTTTAAAGGGAAACTAATGAGAGGAATTTAAGAGAAGGAATCTGGTGGTCAATGTGTCCAGGAGGCTTATTTACAAGCATTAGAGGCTTATTTGCATAAATCACCTTACAAACACTACCGCGTTTCAGTCGCCTACGCGCTTCATTGCTCTATCTGTTTCTGTGAGGGTGACCGTAATTATAGAAGGGTAAGCAGAGAGGATGGACCGCGTTTTTTTTTACTCATTTTTTTTTTTACATAGAAAATTTATATTCAAAATTTATGTCCAGGAGGCGTATTTACAATTCCTACCGCGTTTCAGTCATTACAATCCCTACCGCGATAGTCGCGCTAGCGTCCAGGAGTGACGGACGTATAAATCAATCCGTCCCACTGCGGTACAAGGTCGAGAGAGTCCGGCTGAAGAGGTCTAGGATAGGTCTCTCTTAATTAGTGTCTTGCGATTCGGCCCGACATGCAGTAGGTGTGCAAAAGCCTTCGCCATTAAGACATAGACAAACCTCACCTCACCCCATGAACGTGGACACTTCTTTTAAATCACTATACTCAGCGAATCACTTGGGGTGACCTATGGCAGGGGTGTTGGTAATAAATGGTTAAATGGGACGACAATACCCCTATACACTGTATTGTTCGGTTTTGGCCCAAACTCACTTTTTACTCGATGCGAATAACGACCACTCTGCCCCTTGCGTTTCACCCACCTCAAGGTTCACTTTCGCTAGCCAGCCAAAAAAAATCGCTGGCCCGCCAAAACGACCTCTCGGCTCCTCGAGTTTCGCACACCTCGCGGTTCACTTTCCCTCGAAGCGGATTTGGTGTTAAAAAATTCAGTGCAATACCCTAAGCGCCCTTGAGGTGATTTTCTCACGAAAATGGCGCTATAAAAATCATCCAACAATTATTATTATTATTAAAGTGAGTTTGTTTTGTTTGACATTAAAATCGATTTTTGGTGCGACTTAGGATATGCGACAAAAATTGTTTCCTTAACCTAGAAATTCTACCTAAAACAAGCTGTAAAAACTTCTTGGCTTCTTGCGGCTTCATATAAGTCAGATTTTTCTGCTATATAATATATCTGGAATCCCCGGCACTGCCCGGGCTTTAAGCATAGTATTTATTTTTTTACATTTTGATTACTTTTTTTAGTATGATCAAATGTTGATGTAAACTCCTTTATTCTTTACTAAGTAAATTTAGTGCATGCTAGAATTAGTTTGTATTTGCATTATTATATTTAACATTCAAGCCCTAACCAAAACCTGATGATAGCACGTGCACATAGCTGAAAATAGTAATTCGTATATAAAGTGAACTATGGGTTTGCATGTGGTTATAATGTGTATCACAAGTAATGTATTGGAAAGGTACAAGTTAAGTTACGCAATTTCCTTGACCAGTGGACAAAGCCTTATTCCAATAGAATAGAAAATAGACTGTGTTTATTCTATTCTGGATTTGTTGTATTGGCTTTATTATTTATTCCGATACAAGTGAAGTAATAACCAAATCGTAATGACTACTATCGTACGGTGGAAAGTCGAAAGGAGGATGGGTTGCAGTCTGGATTCTAAATACTTTGCACTGAAATCCAGAGCTATTGTTTATTGAAAATAGTTTTGAGTAAACCTCTCTTTCTTCGGCCCCTATAATACGATGCCGGTTTCTACTCAACAAATTGTTTATCTATTAGTGTTACTAGCTGACCCGGCGAACTTCGTACCGTCTCAGAATCAATAACTGTTGTGTTAACTTATTAGCGGAATTAAATTCAGTTTTTTCATTAAGTTAATTTTTTTATTTTTTTTTTTTATTTATTTATTTATTTATTTATTTATTTATTTATTTATTTTTTTTATTTTTTTTTTTTTTTTTTTTTTTTTTTTTTTTTTTTTTTTTTTTTTTTTTTTTTTTTTACATGAGCTCCACACAGAAGGCCCAGAGGAAAATAATTTCCCTCAGGGCCTATGTCATCTTTGGGGATGCTGTGTGTAGGTTTTTTTGGGGAAAGGAAGAAGATGAGAGTTCTGGGAAGGAAAGGGGTTAAAGGGGTAGGTAGGAATCAGGGGTTCAGTGTATCCGGGTCATCCGCCTCCAAGACCTAGACAAACTTCACCCCATGAACCCGGGCACCCCTGCTAAATCACCAAACGTAGCAAACCACTTGGGGTGACCTATGGCAGAGGTGTTGGTTATCCAATAAAGGTTCCCGGGGCGGCGGTACCCAATCCCGCCTCCCAAATTGAAAAATTAAACAATTATCGATACACAACTGTCCGTGTTTTGTTTTTGTCAGTATTAGAGATGGCGTTGTGTACGGATTTATAATTTTTGTGATTTTCTTACTTTTCCACTTAATTACGGGAATTACGTTTCATTTTCTTTACACGTGTGAGGGAGACCTATTACCTATAATATAATTATTGTATTTTTCTTTTGGAGGGGTGCAGACACATACATTCACCGTGTGTCCCATTTTCGACCGTTGACATTTAGTGTTTAAAAAAGAGGGGCAGCATTATATGTTTAAGAACAAAAGCAAAACAATCAGCGCATTGACATTTGACGTTTTGGAATTTGTGTAATTCACTCACTACTCAATATTATACTTATCACAACATTCCTGCAGCTCTCTCAAAATATGAGAATTCGTTCCATACAAAATGCATGAGGAAACAATTTTCTACATAATTATTTTTTTCGTGAATTTTTCCAATTTTTTATTAGCTATTCTGCTATTCGGGGCGGAGACAAATTCAACAAATGAAAGATCATAAAAATCGATCCAGCCGTTTTCGAGTTATAAGTGGTGTAACTAATACGACTTTGTTTTATATATTAAGATTATGGTTTTAATTTTTGTCTGGTCTTGTTTATTTGTTTATTTGTTTGTTTATTTGTTTATTAGGACATACACAGTACATAAGTTTACAAGTTATAAGGAATGTTAAATAAAGTAATTACATGATTTAGTACCTATTACGTAAGTCCGTATAATATCTGGGATAATACGCCTGGAATTTGAACAGTTCTTAAAACTTAACTAATGAATGAAAGAGAAGAATAATATAAAGGAAAATTGTATACAAAGATAAAAAAGATTTTTTTTTTTTTAGAACAAGAATTACATGCTAACAAATTGTAATTAGTTTAGTGAAAAGATGAGTATTTTTATAGCAATAAATACATGCTCATGAGTAGTAATTAAAGTCTAATGAAAATATAAGTGAAAATAAGAAGTTTTAAAATTAATTATAATATCACGCCAACAAATTTAGTAAATTAGTTTTGTATGTTTGCAAGGAGTTGTGGAAAATGTCTAAGTGTAATAATTTTTCATAGTGTGTATAAGATGTGATTGCGCGAGAGATTGGTGAGTTTTGTGCAGCATTAGTATTATTGGATCCTATGTGAAAAAGTGAAGTGTGCCTGGTACGCCTCATTGGAACATTTAAACCAATGACAGATAGCAATTCGGGACTATCTATTTTATTATTAAGCAGGTTATGTAGAAACATCAGATCTGACAGTGTGCGTCTTTTTTGTAAAGATAACATATTATTTGAAGTTTTGTTATATTTCTTGAGTAAATATTTCGAAAATTTATTCTGTATACTCTCTATTAAATTTATGTATACCTTATATTGAGGATTCCATATGGTGGAAGCATACTCCAGTGGACTTCTGACCAATGAACAGAATAATATTTCCAGAGTCTTAGCACTTTTAAAAACTTTACATACTCCTAAAAGAAAACCTAGCATCTTATAAGATTTTGATATAATGTATTCGATGTGCTTATCAAATATTAGTTTGCTATCCAAGTGAACACCTAGATCTTTACATGTAGACAAATATTTTAAAGGTTTGTTATTCAAGTTGTAAGGATAGGTTATTTTATTTTTATTTCTAGTAAACGTAATCGAGTGACACTTGGATATATTTAAGGACAATAAGTTTGATTCACAGTATGTGCACAAATGATCAAGATCTCTTTGTAATTCGATGCAATCGGATAACGACTGTATAGGTTTAAAAATTTTCATGTCGTCCGCATACAATATAAAGTAACTATTTGGGAAGCATACAAGAATGTCATTTATATAAATATTGAATAGGAGTGGTCCGAGATGCGACCCCTGGGGCACACCTGAGACGATTTCTATTAAGCAAGATGCGAAACCATTGACAACCGTAATTTGGTGTCGATTACTAACATAAGATGCGATCCATCTATAGAGATCACCGTGAATTCCTAGACCTAAAAGCTTCTGTAAAAGAATATAATGATTAACACGGTCGAATGCTTTAGAGTAATCAGTGTAGATGGCATCCACCTGGCATCTCATGTCCATTTGAGCATGAAGAAAATTTGTAAAAGCCGCAAGATTTGAGGTTGTGGAGCGATTTTTCATGAAGCCATGTTGGTTAGTTGAGAGTAAAGGTGAGATGGTAGAATATAATTGATCGTAAACAATTTTTTCCAATACTTTACTTAGAATCGGTAATTTGGATATCGGTCGATAGTTGGAGACATCATTTTTACTGCCGTTTTTAAAGATTGGGGTAATCAAGGCTGTTTTACACTTGTCGGGAAATGTTCCTTCAGATAGCGATAATTTGAAAATAGCAAAAATGGGGGGTGTCAATTGTTTACTACAGTAGTTTATAAAGATTCCTGGAAGTTTATCGTTACCCGGTCCCTTTTTGATATCGATAGACTTAAGGTATTTGAAAGTTATGTCTTCATTGATCTCGATTGAGCTAATTACGCTATTTGAATTTAAACAATCACTAGCATTGCTTGTATGAGCAGGTTGATCATTCGAAAATACAGAACCAAAATACTCCGAAAATAAATTGGCTACTCCTTTACTGTCATTAGCAGTTTTTTCGCCATAAAACATATGATCGGGGATGGCAGGAGATTTTCTTTGAGAATTGACATAGGACCATATTTTTTTTAACATTGTGCTGTATACCGGATTCTGTCGTGGAAATGTAGGTTTTGTAAGCCACTGAAGCGACCGTCTTTTGCCTTTTGCGTAGCAAAGAAAATGAGAGATAGTCAAGAGGGTTTCGATGACGCTTCCATGCTCTAAAGAACTTTAATTTTTCATTTGTTATTTTTATTAAGGCTGCCGTGTACCAAAGTGGATATTTTCCAGATTTCACAACTTTCTTGGGAATAAATGCATCAATGATTTGTTCAATTATAACGTAAAATGAGTTTAACGCTGTATTTACATCCGGTACATTAATAACGGCAGACCAGTCGGTCTCTTCCAGTTTCCCATTAATCACGGTATAATCTGCTTTATGGAATAATTGTATTGTTCTAGGAGTTGAGAGGGTAGCATTAGTGGATGGAATTTCTAGTTCAATAATCAATGAATTATGATGAGCATCCTCTTTAACTAAAGGATGATCTGCAAGCGTCACCTTAGCTGGAGTGTTACAGAACACAAGGTCCAATATTCGTCCATATTTGTTAGGTGAGTGGTTAAATTGAGTTAAATTTGCAAACGATAAACAGTTACATAGTGTGAGTGAGCATTGGTCTCTGTTAGTTGATATTTGTTGATTAGTCCAATCAATACTGGGTAAGTTATAGTCCCCAATGATTGTCATTGGGAAACTTGTCATTGGGAAAACGGATCGTTAAGTCAGAAATGGCGTTGGTATGGCTAGTAAATAACGCTAATCTTTCTGAGGATGTTAATTTTGGACCGACGCTAGGTAAGTACACGCAGCACATATGGAAGTTATAACAATGATGATTAGATTTTGATGTATTGACAGTTATCCAAATATCTTCAGCGTCTGAATTCCAAGAGCGGGGAGTAACAAAAAATTCTTTTTTAATACCTATGATTACGCCTCCGCCAGTTGATTTACCAGTGCGATGAATATCCCTATCATTTCTGTAGACAGAATAGCGGTTATCAAATAATTCCTCATCTAGGATGCTATCAACCAACCAACTTTCGGTAATGAAAATCAAGTCATTGAGCAGCACATTTTGACTAAATTCCAACGTTTTTGAGCGCAGACCTCTCGCATTTTGATAGAATATTATTAAAGAATCAAGCATTGAGAAATTTTGTTAAATACATTAATAACTTCGGTTTCTACAAAATATACTTGATTATTTTGTTCGAAAGTTATGTTCATAGTCATAAGTCCACTGGGAATAACAAAGCATAACATACAATTATCAATTAAGGTGCGTGAGTATATCATAGAATGTATAACTGAGCAGTGAGTACAATTATCAGCAGGTGGGGTTAATGTAAAAAGGGTAATATTCATTAAATTAAGAAAAAAATCAGGAGAAAAATAGTAGTTACAGGATAGATGATTTAACATGGTAATGGTGATTAAGCTATTAGGTTTTTTAACTGCGAGTCGCATGAGATATGTATGGGAGGTGATGTATCGTTCTTTCTTAGGTAGATTTTCCCGTTTCGTATCCATAAAAACTGATACATGTGTTCGTTTTTAAAGCCTTTGGCGGACCTCAATATAGATTTATTTTTCCGCGTGAGATGGTCGTTAACAAAGATCCTCTGATCAGCTCCAGCCATTCCGATGCCCTTGGTAGTGATTCCTTTTTTCTTCTTAATGGCTGCTATAAATTCGTCCTTCTTCTTGCGAGAGGTGAATTTTGCGATGATGTTTCCCGGGCGTCCGTCAGTCCTGTCTTGAGTATGATTACGCTTGCTGACTCTGCTAACATATTCAATTTCGTTTTGATGGAGGGGGCATCCAATAACTGTTGCGATAGTTGACATCATTGTAGGCAGATTCTCGTTGGTGGTCTCCGGCATTCCATGTATTTCTATGTTGTTAGAGAGAAGCTCCTGCTCCCTTTCATTATTTCCCCTCTCTAACATGAATACTGTTTGTTTCAACTCAGATAAGTTAAGACTAAGATTATAATGCTAACGAATCACTTAATATTATAAATACCTAAAATATGCTTTTGTCAAATTGAAGGTTTTCCCATCGGTTTCATTCACTAGAATTAAAGTAAAATTGTTAATTACTTTATAAAAAATATAAGCGTATACCCTACTACTACAAACTGTGTTTTTGTCGTTTGAAATGTATGAAAGCTTATAAGAAACATTTCAAAAAAATATAATTTTGGGGCAAAAAATCATCTGTGACAGCTTTTTTCTTTCTTATAAAATTATTTACAAAACAAATAAAAACCACTTTTGCACTTCATGTCACTCCGTTCGCCAAGCGATTTTAATGTCTTTTACCTGTATTCGTGACTTTATTAGGTACACTAAGAATGCATACGTTTTTGGCTTTTGGCCTTCCTCTTAGGCGATTTGCGATTTGAGGGTGATGTTACTTTACAACAGGGTTTCCCAAACTTTTTCTGCAATGGAAAACTTTGCAAACCCGTAAATTTTAACGGAATACTTGTGTTATTGTTTAGGTTGAATTACAAAATTTTAAAAAATGTTATCAAAAGCATTATTTATTTAGTATATATAAAAATGGAATACAAACAAAGCGAAAAGGAATAAATAAAGCACCCGATGACTGACGATTTTGAGTCCATGAATTGCATATCTTCTTGATATCAAGCACAATATTGGTAAGTTAGATTCTAATATCTGGTGTGGTGTCGAGCCTGTTCCTGCACTTTGACTAATTGCTAACAACGATGTAGTGAGACTGATAGATTTTTTTTCATTATTTTACTTTCAGATAATGTAGTTGGGTTCCTTGGAAACAAAAATTTCGTGAAACACACGCAGGTCCATTATCTCGTTATTGCTTCCACATCGCACATACGAGTATGTTCATATTATTGACTCTTATCACAGTACGAGTATTATACATATTATACGTATTAATAAATTTCAGAGATTTTTCTGTACATAAAATGAAGATTTACTGCAATAACAGCATAAACGGCTCTTTCAACTTCCATAATGACATTTATTTCTTAAAATTAGCGCAATATAAATATGCACTCAAAAATTATTTTTCCATAATGTAACTTTATATACGCAATATGGACATGTTAAAATGAAATGATGATATTTCTCATTGTTCTTTTTTGTTATTTTTTGTTGTGATACACAAAATAATTGTATGTTATTTTTAGGTTTCAGTTTTTAAGTTTTTATTTTTTTTATTTTTTCCATAATGTAACTTTATACACGCAATATGGACATGTTGAAATGAAATGATGATATTTCTCACTTTTATTTCTTGTTATTTTTTGTTGTGATACACAAAATAATTGTATGTTATTTTTTAAGTTTAAAACTACTATTATGTAATGATATTACTTTTCTTACTTTTGTACTCTATTATATGTTTATTTATAAAAGGCAGTACAGCCGTTTATGTATTTAAAATAAAAATAAAAATAAAATAAAGCTTTGTCTCTGTACCTGGAAGGATCTAGTACCTAACTTAAGAACTATTGTAAAATATTTATACAAATAATAATTTCTTGTGAATAATAATATCAGTAGTGTTGAAATATGAATATGTGTATATTATAATGAAATTCTTCCGACAAATTGTCGCGGAACCCCTGGGAAACCCTGCTTTACAGCATAACCCAATGAAAGGAAGAGATCACATCTTGATTTATGGAATTACAATATTAACGGACTTTGACTTACTTTAATGAGTGATTCCTGACATTATTTGGAGTGAAAATGTACTCGAATGAAATTTTTGTCTCCGGCCACAATTTTTTTTCAGTACTAATTCAGATAAAACTAAAAACAGTAGGTAGTAGATACCTGAAATCCGTTCTCCTGTGAATTATAAATAAAAAAAATGTTTAATACTTTGTTTCATTTGACTGATCACTTTTCACATTTTTTTACAAATTGTGTTAATTTACACGACAAAGTGTTGTAAGAAAATGTTTTAAAAAAAATAGGACACGTTCCTAGACTACCTAAGAGATACATGATTGCTTCGTAATGTCGCACACGAATTCTAAAACAGATTGCTTATTAGATTTCAATATGTACGGTATGGTACTTATTGACTTCGAATGATCAACCATTAACATAATCGAATATTGCCTATTTTCGTCACTTGATTTATTGCAATGGAGAGCAGGACACGTACTTAATAATCATTCACTGTGTCTTTTTAAAGCTTATGTCGTTGTTACAAGTTACAAAATGATAAAAGTTCCACCTTCCCACTAATGGGTACACCCACTGCAATATTTTTTTACAGTAATAAATTAAATCCATTTCTTTAAATTTGGTCCAGCCTTGTCTGTTTATATGGATATTTTTTGGTTTCTTGTATGACCTTTCGTTGTTGTCTCTTTCGTTATTTCTTAATTCTAACATTAATTTTACTAGGATTTTGCCGTTTCGTTCTTGGATTTCGTGTTTTTAGCATTCCCGTTCTAAAGACTCCCCCAGAATGTTACCGCATTACAATAAAATCCAAATAAATGGAATATTTCTGAACCTTTCCGAACTTAAAAGTGTTCTTGAAAGGTGATGAAGATTAGAAATTAACATGCAATTAACTTGTAACGCTTTGGGAGGCGGGAATGGGTACCGCCGCCCCGGGAACCTTTATTGGATAACCAACACCTCTGACATAGGTCACCCCAAGTGGTTCGCTACGTTTGGTGATTTAGCAGGGGTGCCCGGGTTCATGGGGTGAGGTTTGTCTAGGTCTTGGAGACGGATAACCAAGACACACTGAGCCCCAAATTCCTACCCACCCCTTAAACCCTTTTCCTTCCCAGATCTCTCCTCTTCTTCCTTTCCTTAAAAATACTCTCCACACAGCATCCCCAAAGATGACATAGGCCCTAAGGGAAATTATTTTCCCCAGGGCCTCCTGTGTGGATCTCATGTAAAAATAAAAATAAAATTTTACATATAAAAATTTTGAATTCAAATTTAAGAAAGTTTTTAAAATGACTCACCTTACGTTTTCTCTAACTAAAATTACTGATGACGAAAAAAATTCCACAAATATTTTGTTCGACAATTTTTTCTTCAACGTTATCATCACTTCTTCACCATTCAGAATTGAAACGTTGCTTGAAATGGCTTTAGCCGTGTTTAGTGCCCAGATCTGAATAGCCAGGTACTTTCTCACCTTTCTCTTTCCTATCTCCAATTGGGGATGTCACAATCTCATTGACTCCGGACGGGAGCAGTTGTGTGGTACACAAATTAAAAAAAAAATGACTGTGCTTTAGACCACACAACTGAAGTAAAACTTCTGCTCCATCTTTATGATAGGAAGAGAGAAAGAAAATATGCGCGCGCACACTGCTCTTCCTTGCTCTTTCTCTCTTGTTACAGACAATAGGCCTGTACTGTATAACGTAGCTGGCTAAGAGAGAAAGAGAGAAAGAAAACGTGTGCTAGCACCTCTCTATCTCTCTCCAGCTTACTCCACATGTCAAGCGTGCGTAAAGAAGTTCTACTTCAAAAATGGCCCTAGATAGATATTTGTGGTAAGTCTCATATACAGTCACGAATTCTTCGTTTACAGCTAAGTAAACATGTACATGTAAAACATGAACCATTCCTTATAGATATTTCCCAATTGCTTGAGTTTCGGATAAATAAAAGCTCTTACGAGATATTTTCGCCGTTAGTAGAATTTAATATTTTGATACGGTCGACATCCGATAACGGAAATAATAACCTAATGTGTTAGCACTATCGTTTAAATTGCTTTTAATTTAATTATTTCTTGAATTATCTTGCACAACTTTCATGTTTTGTGAAGAGAGAACTAATCCACCATCTCACGTGAAAATGGATTGTCGTCGTTAATTTTTACCCACCTTTCTGATTATCAATATCTTTCCTTTTATGTACCAATTAATACTCTTCGTCTTTCTCGGAACTTTTTCATGGCGTACCTTTTATTTTTAAATGTTAATCACTCTAAAGCTCTGAACAATCTGTTATCCGTCGAAAATAATGCTCCGTGCTTATTAAACTCTTTTCCCCTTTTCTTCTTATCTTCCTCGTGGATAATTTGTTTTATACTTCTTCCTGTAAGAGGATTGTAAAAATTTACAAGATTTTCATTTGGAGTTCTTATTCGAAATTTAAAGATTTTAAGTTTTATTACGGTTCCTATTGTTGCACCATCAATATGAGTAGCGTATTAAGTCAAAAAGTACAACTTGGAGATCTCAGCGTTTTAAATTACGAATTTCTCTATCAAATTGATTTTCAATTAATTGTTTTAGACGTTTTTTTTACAAATCACAGGGATTTAGGTTGTCTCAAATTCGAAAAATATTAAATAAATGGTTCTTGCAATACATATATATTTTTTAATTACTACATATATATTTTTATTAACTGTTTACCCCTAATCTAACTTATTCACTTTTGGAAACAACTCATAAAGGTCTAGAAATCGTTGTCTCCCTTACTATCATTGTGAAAAATGTGTTTTTTTAAGGAAAGGAAAGTTCTGG
Source organism: Limnephilus marmoratus (assembly GCA_917880885.1). NCBI lineage: Eukaryota > Metazoa > Arthropoda > Insecta > Trichoptera > Limnephilidae > Limnephilus > Limnephilus marmoratus. Next base: position 42,979,374 of record OU862931.1, on the reverse strand, counting down.
GAAAGAAAAGGGTTTAAGGGTTGGGTAGGAATCTGGGGTTCAGTGTGTCCTGGTCATACGCCTCCAAGACCTAGACAAACCTCACCCCATGAACCCCATGTTAGAAAGAGAAAATACTCCTCTTCATATTCAAATGAAAAGCTAACCACGAAAAAATTTAAATGTACACTTTTATGAAACCAAGGTTATGGACCGTAATTTGAATAAATTGTTAAGAAACTTTGGGTTTTTTTTATTTATTATTTTTACATGTGACCAAAAAGTGAAGTGATGAAAATGTTTTTATTTTATTTTTATTAAATAACATGCTTACTTATAATAATAACAGTTTTGGTTTTCGGATGCGTTTAGAATATTCAATTTGTTTGGATTTTATTGCGCAAACTGGAAATATTTCAACCTTCTGACAGAATGTGTCCGAAGTTTGAAAGGTTAACACAATCTATCTTGCCCGTCGTAAATCCTTTTGAGTAATTTTAGATTATCAGCAAAAAGCAGGGAAGTGATATGCCTTATGGGTTAAAATTTAATATGAGCAGCTGTGTTGTGCTGCTATTATATTTCATATATGCGCATCGTTTTGGTAATGATCAAACGAAAACATTACTTATCAGATTTAGTTTCGCCGGTTTATACCACAATGAAAGGGAAGGGCGATGTAATTTTTATGTGGGTAGTTTCGGTGCATCTCGAAAATTAAATTCAGTACCCATATAAATTGTCCTTTGTACTTCTCAAGTGCGCTTTGTCACGGGCTTTTGTATGCGTTATGAGGGTTCGTGTATTTCGCGTGTTGATTGTTAAATTGGCAGTGAAGAAGTCAGGTGCTTAAGGGCCTCGTAAAACCGATAATAAGTGTCCTCTCAGTGCGGCCAAATAAACGTTAGGGACGTGTTGTAGTGATTGCGGTCCAAAGTAATGAATTCCTGGGTATTACTAAAAAATATATTATCAAATTTTACAAATCCTGTTAGTGCGTTTCAAATTTATACATTATATATAGCACGTGCATTATTTGCAAAGTAAAAATTTACATGTAATTTTAAGGTACGTAGGACTAAAAAATCTAAAATATTTCAGGCAATGATAAGGACTGTAGATTTGATTCAGGAGCGATAAACTACTCGTCACAGGAGAATCATTAACAGGTTTGTCCTACAGGCAGAAAGGTAAAATAATCTATGATGTCGTTGTCTAATACAGGGTGTTAAGGGACGTACTTGACTTACTTTAATTATTTGCAGTAAAAAATGTTAATAAAATTTTGGTCTCCGGTGACATTTTTGATGTTTTTTTTTCTACAGAAACATAAATGGTAGATGTTGGACAGTTAGAGGCGGGGTTAGGGGTTGGTCGGTTTCTCGGCTGAGTGACCAGTAACGACATTTGTTTGATTTTGAAAAAAAAAACTTGAAAAAAAAGTCGCCGCAGCCCAAAATTTCATTTACATTTTTTACTCCAAATAATGTTAGGAATCACTGGTTAAAGTAAGTCAAGTACGTCAAGTGCATCCCTTAACACCCTGTATTGTCATCAGGAATATAGATACTCTCGCCTAAATAGCTATGTTTTCCATATAGTCTTGCAGTAGTCTGAACACAATTCATTCATACACAATTCCAAGGTTTTAAAGCATTTTTTTACATTACCTCCATACAGGGAGGTCCCGAGAAAAATAATTCCCCACAGGACCTACGTCATCTTTGGAGATGATGTGTGGAGGACATTTATTGCAATGGAAGGAGAGGAAGTTCTGGGAAGGGAAAATTTACGAGGGTTGGTAGGAGTCTGGAGGTCAGTGTGTACAGGAGTGACGGATGTATGTGTCCATCCCGAAGATATTCAAATACAGAAGGAGATATGCTATGGTGTCCGCGCAACTGTCGCCGGACTACGCGCTAATTAGCGTAGTTTTCATACAAAAAGAATTTGTTCATTTCGTTGATTTTTTGAAAATGTGCATTAATATTGGTTAACAATATATTTTGAATAAGGAAAGAATTTGTTCATTTAGTTTAACGTTCGTTTGGTTTATTCGTTAATTATTTGTTCTTTTAGTTTATTTGTTAATTGGTAAACAATATCGGCGACACCCGGAAGCGCAGACACACATAGTAAAAACAGCAGATAGCACATCTACTTATATTTCAATATCTTTGGTCCATCCTTACCACTGCGGTTCAAGGCGATTTTGAGTGTCCTGCTGGAGATGTCATAAGGTCTCCCTCAACCAGTTTCTCCTAATCCCGCCTACCACGCAGGTGGGCAGACTCGTCCGCGTCAAGACCTAGACAAACTTCACACCATGAACCCGGGCACCCCTGTGAAATCACCGAACGTAGTATCCACTATGGCAGAGATGTTGATTATCCAATAAGATAAATGGTTCTCGAGGCGGCGGTACCCTTACCCGCTTCGAATACTCTAGTCCGGTGATGTCCGGAGTCAGTATAATAAGAGTATGTATTTGAATCGAAAGTTGAATGAATCTGAATGAAGCAAGGTGTGTTTGAGCGAAGTCTGATTTGTGAATAGGCCATCCTATTACCTACTCTACTAGAAAATAGCGGATTGTTTTTAAAGAGGTTTTCAGTCACTGGTGATTGAATGAAATTCTTCAATTGACAATATATTTGTAGCGTTTCGATAATTGATTTTGTGTACTGAATATAAAAAAAATAATATATCACAGTATGACCAAAAATGAACTCGACTGCACGTCCCTGTGTTACACTTGACATTCCTAAGTAATGCGCGAAGGTTAAAAAAAAAAGAAAAATCGCATTTCTTGGAAAGGCGATTAGCCGTGAAAAATGTTCCCATAAAGAAAATACTAGTCATACATTACTGGTGGGCGAAAGGACATCGATAAACACGTCACTACGTAATGAAAACCAAAAAGCTCACTGCTCAAAAGCAAAAGTATTGGACTGCGGCTTTCCCAGAATAAAACAAGATGGCAGGGAACAATCTCAAAATAAAACAACCTTCGGGATTAATTACGGGTTGCGTCACGGGTCTTTGAACCGGGGGTAATGTATGGCGTAACAGCCTTGCAACAGGCTCCGGAGACAGCTAAAAAAAGGAATTGAAATTGGAGGAATGAATGCGCCAATCCACATTTAAAAAACGTCCAATCTCCCCTGCGAATCGTGAGAGGCTATTTTTGGAAGTGAGCATCTTTGGCGTAGTACTCGCTGTTGAGGGTGTAACCATGGCAACATTGTTTTGATGGGAATTAATTCATTATTGACAGTAGGAAATATGCAAAAAAATACAATTAATAGAGTAGTCAGTAGAGGATTAAGGACGTCATGAATTATTCAAATCTTACTTACTAATAATTCCACCGCGTGGTTAGCTAGCTTCTCTCGTTCTTCATTTTAACGTCTATATATTATATTTGGACACATTTTTTATCATTTGGTATAATATACGAAGTTCTCAGAAATACGTAACAATACATTACATTGTTAAGGGCCCGCAACCCGGATTTGTACCGATTTATTAAATATTTCCCTTAAACACGGTAAGTTTTAAAGCCCTTTAAAAAAATATATGTTATTCTTGAAGATAATATCTAGACTTTGCCCGCGCCGAAATGCAAATTATATAAAAATCCCTCTATAGAAAAAAATCGTCAAGTATGCTCCAAAAATTATTATTAACACGTTTGTTTCAGTTATTTTACAAGTTATATGTATGAAAAAATTCACAGTGTTTCTTTAAATGCTGTTTAAGATAATGCCCGCGAGATTTTTGCTCTATTTTAAACGAGTCGTGCTTTATTAAACATTTTCGCAATTCTCGCATCGATTTTGTCGCTGTAAATGTTAGCGCTCTCCTCTAACATTCGTCATTTCGTATCTCTCCATCTTCTTCTTTTCGGGCCCGGTTGCAAAGCCTCAAATTATTATTGTTCTTTAGCTTCGTGCGGTTGCTTTCAGGCGATAAATTCAGGAAAATAGTGCTTAAAAATAGTCAAGTAGCTGTGAGTAAAGACTTCTTTGTATTTTTTCGGCATTAACTACGTAACAATTTCTACGTAACAACCACTTTTGCCCTAAAATCGACCGTTTCTAGACTTCGTTTGCCAAGTTATTTTTATGCCTATTACTACCTTTAAGGCGATCCACTAGTTCACTACTGTGCCGTGGACAGTAGTTCTTCGGTGGACGCCATAGGGGTCACTTTGAATAACCGAATTCGTCGACTAGCGGCCGTATTGTAAAATATCAACGCGAAAATGCATATTTTATTTTATTTTGGGAAGATTGGGTGTAAATATCAACTTTTTTTGCGATTATTATAAAATAAACTGAATTTGCCACATTACACAATAAAACCATATTCGAAAAGGGGTTTATAAATAGGAGAGTTTGGACTTGAAAGTGTGTTTTTTAGACCTTATACTTTATTTTTTTATAGGCTTATTAAAAAACTTATAAAAAAAATGACCGATATTTTTAAGGGCCAAGGTATGTTCTACACGCAATATTTAATTGAAGCATCTACAATACTTCTAAGCGATCAAATTTTCAAAACAAAAACATATGATTTTGCATTATTTACTATGACTTCATCTTAATGGTAATACAAGGAACACTAAGAATATATGTATTTCTCTTAAGCATGATGCATTATAAAAAAAGTCTGAAATCATATGCACCCCAGGAAAAAGAGGCGCCGATGAGAAAGGTGTCGGGAAGATCTGATATAACTCAGAGGAAAGGCGCCTCCGGGGAATGCGGTCCAGTGCGAGTCCAGTGATTAATGGAGGCCGAGTGGCTGACCTCAGGCGCCGGGTAAAAAGGGAATGACACTGTCTACACAAGGAAGTATTCGTTATATCCCAATTTAACCCTTTATTTTGTAACTGGGTTTTTTGGTGTTTCGTTCATTTAATTTAGTGCAAGTTTTTTATGTCGTGTAAGGAGTTAGCTTTATTACATAATATATGTTATTTTCACCACGGCACTCTCTCAACTGCAATTCTTTATTGACCTCTATATCGCAATTAGTACCGACTTGTATAATCACAGCTTCACGCAGATTAGTTTGAAAATTGATACCCACACCCTCCGCATTAAAATGTGTGTCTGGAAACGTAGTCATCGCCACTATTCAAGATAACACACGGCAGAACAGATGTTCTAGCCCCGGTAAATTTATTTTTTAGAATCTAAAAAAAAAATCTGAAATATGCATTTGTTAAAAATGCTCTAACCGTATGTTTTAAAGAATATCGTAAAATTAACGAAGATACAGCATTTTATGTGAAACCGTTTGAAATAGTTTACATGCTGAATTATCCGTCAGCAAAACTTTGAACGCGTTTTACTCAAAACTACGTTTTTCAACCTGATTGACAACATATTAAAAAAAAAACTATACATCCGATTGGAAAATTTTCGTCGTTCATAAAAAAATAAATTAGACGGGGGTTCTTTATAAAAAAATCCCTACGTGGTGCTATAGATACTGCATTTACTTAGTAACAAATATGTTGTTGATGATATGATAAATATTGAAAGATTATCAACACACTCAAATTCTAATAATTAAAGCTGTTTGTCAGCGCTTCTCAGTTAGATTATAATCTAATATACTTTGTATGTTTATATTCTTCCTCAATGTTTATTTCTGGAATTTTTAAATTTATTACTACGTACTTAACGTAGTAATTTTTTAGTTCATAATAACTTGTACACATTCATGTATGTATATGAGGTTTTCTTTTTCTTCATGTTTGTTTTATAATAGCTTACTATTTTTGCTTTATACTGTCACTTCAATATGTGCTCTTTAATTTTTTGTTTTATTATTTTTTTTTTCTTCTAAACTATGTATATTCTTTCAAATTATTGCAAATCCCATGTAAAAGCCGTTAATCGGCGTTAATTCATAATAAATAAATTTTCAAATCTTGGTGCATGCAAATCGGACGAATAGTTTTTTAAATTAACTTTTTTTTTACTTGATACTTCTTACATTGTCTTTTACTTTTTTGTACTCTTAAATTATTTATGATATTGTATTTATTATTCATATGTTAATGACACATTTGTGCCGTGTACATGCAAATAAGTAAATAAAAAAAAAAAACAAGGTAACGGGAAACTATCAGGGCTCAGAAGTTTGTATTTAAGTAATAATGTAAATAAACATTTTTTGTATTTAGAATAATTCAGTACATAAAGGGTTAAGCGAGAATTTTTATTACACTTGGGGTAGCAGTAAATGCGTAATGCGAATGAGTCAGACGAGACGTTAATCCGTTGAAATAATAATCGATTTTGAACACGGAATCCTTTTTAGGAGGTTTTTGATCCGAGGGGTATTTATTTTGAGTGTACTTTATTGAATAAGCTGACGTCCTTTTCTCTTTTTGGGTTGCGTTAAATATGACGAGGGTTTAGGAGAAGTTGAACTCTTGAAACATGTCTTGAGATGAAAGGGCTTTATATAATGCAGCCTTTACACGTCAAATTCGTGTTTTCAAAGTCAGAAAAAATAAAATTAAACATTTTAAATGTGTATTTTACAAAAGGTTTCTCGTTTAATGTTTGCTGTCAGTCACAACTCTTACAGTCGGTATGCAAGCAGACCAAAAAAACATATTATGATTTTTTTTAAAAGCTCTTCAGTTTATTATGGCCGGGAGAGACCATTTTTTCAAATTGGGATGCGGTTATGGGTACCATTGCCCCGATAATCAATACCTCTGCCATAGGTCACCCCAACTCCAACCGCGTTTCGCTACGTTTGGTGACTTAGCAGGGGTGCCTAGGTTCATGGGGTGAGGTTTGTCTAGTTGTTGGCGCCGAACGCGTTTGCTCATTTACTGCGCGGCGGGTCGGATGGGGGGAGACTGGTTGAGGGAGATTTGACCTAGACCTCTCCAGCCGGACTCTCGACCCATCGCCTTGCACCGCAGTGGTGAGGGTTTAATGCTTCCGTCGCTCATTGACATATTCACCCCCAGATTCCTACCCATCCCTGATACCTTTTTCCTTCCCGGAACTTTATTTTCCTTAATATACCCTCCACACAGCAACCTCAAAAATGATATAGGCCCTAAGGGATATTTTTTCTCCGGGCCTCCTGTGTAGACCAATTGTTAATATATATATATAGATATAGATAGATTGCATTTTTCCTTTGGAGGGGTGCAGACGTACGTCCACCGTTTGTCTCATTTTGAACTATTGACATTATTTAGTATTTAAGAAAGAGGGGCAGCATTATATGTTTAAGAAAAAAAGCGAAACAATTAGCGTATTGACATCTGACATTTTTGAATTCTTGGAATTCACTCACTATTCAATATTATATTTATCAAAATATTGCTGCAGCTCTTTCAAAATATGAGAATTCGTTCCATATAAAATGTATGAGGAAAAGAATTTTCTTCATAATTTCTTCTAACACAGCAACAATAAAAGTGGTAAAAACTAAGTATATTATTAATTTGAATTCTTAATAATTTTTTTTTGTCGTGAATTTTTCCGATCTTTCAATAGCTATTCTGCTAAACAAAAACTAGACTAAGCTAGACAAAACCAACAAATCAGCGATCATTAAAATCGGTCCTTGTTCTTGTGTTATAAATGGTGTAACTAACCCGACTTTGTTTTATGTAGATATTAATAAGATTTATATAATTGTGGCATAAGTGCTACCACAGCGGAGATTAACACAAATTACCCAATTACGTTTTTGTGTGCCTGGTTTATTGTTCCGGTTTTTTGTACCGAACATAATATAAATAGTCTGAATTCTCGACAAAAATGTAATATGTCATAAAAATAAAAAGAAAGAAAAAATACCATTTTTTCCTACTTTCTTTTTATAAGAAATTTATTTCTTATTTTCCATGCTGTTGAACACTATCGTTAAATCATATATGATAGTACCTTCGTATCTATTGTTAAGTACGTCACTTAACCACAATTTTTTAACGTTTTTCATGGCATGTCATCTAAGTTTGATGCAATTTTACCAATTTCTAATGTATGCATAATGGGTCACCGGCGATGCGCTATACAATATCTAGGTGTATCTGCACGCAGTCAGATTGTAATTGTATTACAATCTTACTTGGAACAGGTGGATGAGTTGTGTATCTAGGTAGTATGTTTACGAGAGATGGGAAGGCTGATAGAGATATTGAAAAAAGGGTGAATGCAGGTAACTCCATTAATGGAGGACTGAATGCCGTTGGCGCTAATAAAATACTATCAAAAGAAGCGAAGCTAGCATACCATAATGGAGTCCTGGTATCCACCGTGATGTATGGCAGTGAGGCGTGGAACTGGTAGAGGAAGGATGAAAGTAAACTGAATGCTGTTGAAATGAGATCCTTGAGGCGTATGTGTAGTAAAACAATGTATGATCGTGTGAGAAATGTGGATATCCGCAAATAATGTAAGGCTGATGTAAGCGTAGTGAGTAAGATTAAAAAAGATGATAGGCATGTAGAGTGTATGAAAGAAGAAAATAGTGTGAGAAGAATATACGACGCAAATGTGAATGGAAGAAGAAGTCGGGGACCCCCGAGAAAGTCATGTCACGATCAAGTGAATCAGATACTTGAGTCGGGCCATGTCAAAAGTGAGAATAATAGAAGAGAATTTATGAGACGATGTATAAATGTGAGTGAGGCAAAGAGTGTGTGCCAAGACCGAGTTGTTTGGCGGTCCATCCTATCTGCCTACCCCTGCGGGGAAACGGGTGATAGTTAGTTAGTTAGTAAGTGCCAGCGCCCTTGAGGTGATTTTTCACAAAAACGGCGCTATATAAATCATCCAAATATTATTATTAAGTGATTACTGTCCATCGATTTTTCATCCCTTATTTTCTATTTGTTTTTCTTAGAGTTTGTATAGCTGTACTACCTCTGTGACTTCTGACTACCTATGTAATCCGCAACCTTGCTCTTCCCATTCTCCCTTCGCTGTCCACATAATTTAGCTTCATAACATTCCCAAATGGGATTTTTTTTTTTTTTTTTTTACATGAGCTCCACACAGGAGGCCCTGAGGAAAATAATTTTCCTCAGGGCCTATGTCATCTTTGGGGATGCTGTGTGTAGGGTTTTTTTAAGGAAAGGAAGGAGAGGAGAGTTCTGGGAAGGAAAAGGGTTTAAGGGGTGGGTAGGAATCTGGGGTTCAGTATGTCCTGGTCATCCGCCTCCAAGACCTAGACAAACCTCACCCCATGAACCCGGGCACCCCTGCTAAATCACCAAACGTAGCGAACCACTTGGGGTGATCTGTGGCAGAGGTGTTGGTTATCCAATAAAGGTTCCCGGGGCGGCGGTACCCATTCCCGCCTCCCAAATTGAAGATTGCCATAGTTCCTCCAACTCCCGGCGGGCAGTTGAAACTCCCGTGCCAAAGTCACATAAAAAAATAACTGTACCCATTTGCTTCTAAATAGCTTAATTACACATTGTTGATATAGGCCACTTACATGGATTTCATAACGTCTTGGGAAAAATCGTGTGGATTGATTTTTTTACTAAGATTACGAAAATGTTAGTAAATTTTTTTAGAAAGATACAGTTTTTTTATTTATTTTTAAATAAATAAATCCATTATTTGGGCCCGTGACGTCACTACATGAAAATGTCCCGTCTCCGAAAATGTTCCTATTAATTTTATAAAATTCCACACTGATTTATTTTTTTTATATGGCATCAATTTGATTTCAGGCAAATTTTTGAATTTGAAATTTAACGTTCACTAGATTTATTGTTTGTTCTCTGCGAACGTATCATTTGGTTTGATTTTTTGACAGATGTTATGAAGAGAAAACACCGTACATTTTACGTTGTCCGTGCGTGTTTTACAGGTATAATGATAATAGTGCGGATTTTTATAATATTCTTATTTTTTTACGCACCAGATTTAAATGTCCGGGTTAAATTTTCCCCCCAAAAAAAAAAAAAAAAAAAAAAAAAAAAGGAAGAAAAAACTAAACCCTTTCATACACTTCCCCAAATGATCATCTAGTGAATCCACGTTATGCAATTGCACTATATAAGTATTATAAATACAAAACAATACAAGAACAACATGTCAACCCACTAGAGACCAAATGGGAATATAATTCACCGACTCCAGATATTTTCATATCAGAGGGTTCGGCTCTAAAAAATTTATTATTATAATTTACATGTATAAGTATATTACATTTGATTTAGTAATATAGACGTTGAACATTAAGATGGATCAAGGAAAAAAATATTTATGAGATTTAATATTTTTGGTATGCCTCTTTATTCTCCTGTGCCCTTTCTTGTGGAAAACGTTATTTTTTTTAAATGATTTTCGGCTATGTAATTATCGTTTTTTCGCACCTATAAAATTATGTCCCGTCTTTCCGGTTGATAAAAAATGGTCTGATTTTTCGGATTGAAATTTAAAAAAAATCGCCAGGGTTACAAAAATACGATTAAAAAAAAATACAGAATGTCTTCGAATATTTGCCTAAACCGGAAAAAAATTCAAAAAATGTGATGCAAGTGGCCTATTCGTACCTTCTTACACAAAATTTACTCAAATGCGCTACACACAGGGTGTTAAGGGACGTATGTGTCTTACTTTAAACAGCGATTCTTGCATTACTTGGAGTTAAAAAATGTAAATGAAATTTTGGTTTCCAGTTATTTAAAAATAAAAAAATAACTTCTTTTTTTTTCTTCAAAACCGAACAAAAAAAATCTTCTACTTGTCGTCGCTAATCACTCAGCCGAGTAAGCGCGCCAGACCCGATCCTCACTGTTGATTTTATGTTTATATTTTTATATAAAAAAAAAACATTAAAATTGTCACAGAAGAAATTCACCGGTTAAAGTAAGTCAACTACGCCCCACAACAACACCCTATATCATGTTTCTATTATTTAGTTGTATGGGAAATTACGTAATAATTGGCATACAAGGCTACATTCGCAGAGATAACAAAATTGATTGTTTTTTTTTACCGTGTTTATATTTCTCGCTTACAAATTGTTTCACAGTTTACGTTCGGTTGTCTTCACGTGTTCTACAATAACAATTTATTTATATCTACAACATTAATAATTACATCCCATTCTGATTACGAATATAATATATCCAGCTGTGTTTTACGACCATTTGATTAGCTCTTTAATTCGTAGCAAGGTCGGTTTCCGTTTACATTTTCCCTTTCTCTGGACATTATAGCAATGCAATGGGGAAATAAGATAAGAAATAATAATGCCACACTTTACAATATGTATGTTATACTTTATTACACAATCGATGTATTTATTGGATCACTAAAATTCGGCCGCATACTTCAATGTGTTATCATTGGAAGATAGAAGATGCATTCGATTTTTCGGAACTCCCAACGAATCCAACTACGAGTTCCCAACAAACGAACCAACAATTCTTAGCCTCCCTCGATGCAACACCAATTCTAAACAAAACTCCTCTATTTATCGTGCATCACACACTACATACAATTTTACATTTTTAACTCTGCACTACACTCCTTAAAATCACACAGTCGGTCTCTCGATGCTTTATGACAACTACAGATACTCATCGAATGCTACCACCATTCTATGAACTTTTTTTTATATTGCATGTTATTTTTAGTATTAGTACTACACTTCATGCTCTAAATATTGCAATACATTTGTAAAGATAGGAGAATTTATCAAACGGACCGCCCGTTTCTGCACGGAGTCAAGGATTATTTTGAATTATTTTGGGGCTCTATACCAGAGGTCGCTACTCGCTACCAAAGTCAACTGGGTACACTTGCAAATTTGAGGGACAGGGAAGTATCTGCAGGCCCTGTACGGCCCTTTCCCAGCTTCTGTGAGACTAACTTGACTCTGGCTTCGATGGAGCCCCGTGCTGAGCTGGTCACTTAGAGTTACATAAAGCATACCAATAGAAGGCATGTAGACAGTTCTTGGAGAATCTTTGCAACCTTGGGGAACTTCCTCTCATTTGCGGGAGTTCTGCTGTTTCTCTTTAGTTCATTAACACTAAGGCTCCCACCTTCTATTTATAGGTAGATACATAATATAGTTTTCGCATTCCAACGACATTGGCTAGTATAGGGCTATTGTGCTGTTATATCCCATGTTTCACCGTATTCCCTTATATATCTTTAGGCCCAACGTCAACAGCGTTGTCATTTCCATTTTTCAACAACCAAATAATATAAACTCATGATGAAAGAGAAAGGGGCCTTTTTGGCCCGGAGCTCTGCATGCCGCCAATATATCAAAAGTCAAAAAGGGTTATCATTGGTATTTCGGCTAGGTCTCATTTTTCCACAACGTATCTTACCAGGTATCTGAGTCTTCTTCCAATCAGACGGAACATTACCACTTTGATGAATTAATTGGATCTCGTCCAAATAGTATTTCAGTATTTATAATAATATTTCGTGAATGTCGTCCAAGGCAAAAAATGTTTCAGAAAGCACCGCCTTCAATATTATTTTCTCTCCATTAACTGTGCACATTTCCTAACTCTGATATAATCTGTATTGTGTAGAGTCGTAGAGTGCACCAAAGAGGTTGAGAAATGGCCGTCTATGAATGTGTGTTTTATTTCCCCATTATCACCTCTCTTCCGGTTGGCGTAATTTCCAAGGAGCATTTTATTTTATTATTATTATTAACCGTGGCAGTTATGATTCGCGGGAGCTAATTCGTTCGTTTTGTAATATCTGCACTGTTTTACTCAATATTTTGATGGGTACGGAGGAATTTTCAAATTGCCGGCTTTACAGAAGTTCGTAACCTTTATTATTTAATCGAAAAAGTATGTTTTATTTTTTTTAAGTTCGGGCACAAAGATTTGAATGTTTTACGATCATTTTTTACCACATTATCAATAAAACCATGACCGAAAGGGGGTTCGTAAGTGGGAAACTTTTGACTTTAAAGTAGTTTTTAAATTCCGGATTTTTTTTTTCTGAAGTTATAAAAGTTTTAAAAAATACTCTATTATTTTAAAGGCCGGGATGTATTCTACTTACGGAATTTAATTGAAGCATCTAAAATATTTCTAAGCGACCAAATTTTTAAACCAAAACCACATGATTTTGCCACAGACTTGACTGAGTACCCAAAATGTAAACTTATGAGGGCTGACCGTAAAATAAGGTCTCCAAGGTGCTGCGGTCGCGATGAACAATTTTACGCGAGATCCGGCAATACTGGCGTGTAGCCTGGTTTTACCCTACGCCAAATCCCCAACACGCTGCACTCTCTGCTACACTTAGTCTCGGCGTGGCAGCCGTTCGCAATGGAGTTTTAACTCGCCGCACCCGCCAGATGTGAATTACGCTCTATAATTAGTTTTTTTGGTTCAAAGAACCAAACCCCGTTAGAAATTCATTCTCAGCTACTTGAAGTATACGGAAAACAGTTTATGATTGCGAAAACGTGCGCAAATGGCGCAGAGAATTAAAAAGCGTACAGGACGGCCATCGGCTTCAGACGGACAAATTGCCGAAGTGGAAAAAACAATGATTGCAGATCGACGGGTGGCGGTTCGGGAGCTCTTTGATATGATCCCTGATGTCAGTAACATCACTATTGACAAGATTTTGACAGAAAATTTGGGAGATCACAAAGACTGCCCAAGATGAGTCCCAAAATGCTCACCGAAGATCACAAACAACAACGGGTTGAAGCAACCTGTGAATTCCTTGAGTGATACGTCATCGATAGCGAAGAATTCTTGGACTCAATTGTGACTACGAGACGAGACGAGACCCGGATACACTAAACGACACCAGAGATAAAGGAACAATCCCAGTGGCGTTTTTCAGATTCGCTGAAGCAAAGTTTGAAAACGAATTACAGAGCGTAACTCAAACCTGGTGGGTGCAGCGAGTGGAAGCTCCATCGCGAACGGCTGCCACGCCGAAACTAAGCATCACAGAGGGTGCAAAGTGGTGGGGATTTGGCAAGAGGAAACCAGGCTACACGCCAGTGTTGCATGATTACGCGTAAAATCGTTCCTCGCGAACGCAGCACCTTGGAGACCTTATTTTACGGACAATCCTTGTATTTATGTCAAGTAGGAATTATGACATTGTTCTACAAATACTACTATGGAAGGTGCTTCTAATTGCCGTCTCGCTCAACATCTCTGGTTTGTGTGCCGGCTTGTGTGTCCTTTCTCCTACAACTTTTTTAAAAAATTGGTTCGCTCCCTCCTTTCGTTAAATAGGCCCCCTACATGGAATCCCCATAAATGAAAAAGACCATAAGGGTAACTTTAGGTAAATATAATATAAGGGAGTGAGGATTACGTGCAATAAGTCATTTTTAATACTGCTTCCGTCTGTCGGTCGCCCGATTGTAATACCGAAGAGGGTGTGAAGTTATTAATTTAAAGGTAGACACAGTTGGCCATCACTGATATCCGTCACGTCCGCTGACCACCCGACACCGCACCGGCTTGACGCAAGTCGCGTCACGGCACCGGACCATAACATTACGCGAGTAGTGAATACACCGAGTTATGACTGCATCTTATTAGATGTGTAAACGATCTCTTAACTAATGTGACCATCTTCACTCAAAAAGTTGTAGCCATAATTAAAAAAATAATCATATGGAAGCTTCGACCAAGTAGATATATCCTAGGTCAATGTGTAGAAGGGTATCTGTATAATAATTTCGTGTGAGTGTGCCGAAAAATAAGGATCTAATGACTAAGACTAAGAAAGGGAGACTTAAATAGTTTGGACGTTGAGAGCAATTTGTCGAAGAAACGAGTGTCAGGAGGATAGACGCCCAAGTGTAAGACGTGTCAAAAAATATGATTCGAAGCCAAAATACCCAGACCAAATAGAACATTTTTTATTAACGCCTTAGACCAGTTTCAGAACTACCATTCCTTCCTCAGGGCAAATATATAATGACTTGACAGTTACACAAAGTGGGGAGTACAATGTATTACTAAGTGTTGTGGTAGGGATGGGGTCGTGGCTAGGGATTAATGAAAATAAGGAGGAAACAGAACGGATAATGAAAGGGAATTTTTGTTTATTAACGCTTCAGATTTTATGTCCGGTTTAAATCGTTCCCGCAGGAAAAACTTAACCCTTTCACGCACTTTTCCACAAATGATCACCTAATCAATCCACGTTATTCACTTGCACTATATAAGTATAATAAATACAAAATAATACAAGAACAACATGTCAAAGAGACCAAATGGGAAAATAATTCACCGACTCCAGATATTTTCATATCAGAGGGTTCGGCTCGGTGGAACTCCTAATTGGACCTATAAATCCTATTATTAATGGACTCATTATTATTAAGGGATTTCTTTAATCATAAGGTATAAGCTAACGTCTAGTACGGATATGTGCTAATTTATTTGATGTATGATTTATATTATAATATGTAGGTTATTGAAATATTCTGTTTTTTATGATTTTAGTGACAAATTTGGCAATTATTTGTGAATTAATGATAATTATTTAAAAATATAATTTTGTCCTATAAGTGAAAATATGAAATAAAAAGTTTTAGTTATTAGGAAAAGCATTTTGAAGGGCTTTAATTTAAAATTACAAACGGCCAAAAAACTTTGGCACACAAATTTATCACGAACAAATTTAAAATTTCGGCCCAAAACACACTTTTTTGCAATATATTTTATATTTATTTCATATTTCATTATATTTGTATAGACGTAGTTTGGACAAAAAAAAATTTTCTTCATCAAAGTTACCTCTAAAATCATGAAAAATTGAATCCTTTAAAAATGTATTTTTTATAATTATAAAAAATAAATAAAGTAGCACATATAACCGTACTACATATTTGCTACAACTTTAGATTTAAAAAAAAAATCAGTCTCAAATCTAAATTTCAGTTTTGTACGAAAAAGATGTGTTATTCACAAAAAATGCTTTGTAAAAATTATTTGTGTTATTATCATTATATATTATTAACAATTTAACCGATCGGTGCTCATTCTCAATCACCGATAATGATTATAATTTAATAAATCTTATCAATTTAACGATCGATATTAATCTGACTGCACTAAAGTATCCAGTACAACACTATTAACTAGCAGGTAACCCAAATACAATGTGGTCTTTTTCCATTGTTGTGTTGTGTCATACAAGAACTGTAACAGTTTGGCGGGTATTGTAGTGTGTAGGTCTGGCAGTCGTGACTGAGATAACAGCGGGTAATTGTGGACGTGGGTGGAGCCGACCAGGTTACCCTGCCTTTACCTTTACCCCTCTCGCGAGACGCACCCACATTCAATAATGGCCGCAGACAACTTCAATTATAATTTAGCTTTGTGCTGCGGAGTCCTTTTATGTGTACAGGATGTCATTTATTTTGTGTAAGTTACTGGCTTTATTTACCACCCGGTTTCGCCCGAGTTTTAACGCCCGTTTTTCATCCTTTTTTACATGAGCCCCACACAGGAGGCACTGAGGAAAATAATTTCCCTCAGGGCCTATGTCATCTGGAGGGTTTTTTTTTAAGGGAAGGAGGTAAGTTCTGGGAAAGAAAAGGGTTTAAGGGGTGGGTAGGAATCTGGGGTTCAGTGTGTCCTGGTCATCCACCTCCAAGACCTAGACAAACCTCACCCCATGAACCCGGGCACCTCTGCTAAATCACCAAACGTAGCGAACCACTTGGGGTGATCTATGGCAGAGGTGTTGGTTATCCAATAAAGGTTCCTGCTTCATGTTCTCTTAAAGAGTTAACTGTGGTGTAACACTATCAATTAAGACAATGCACAACGTCGTGAAAAATTCGGGATAATAATAATACTCCTTGTGTAGATGGCGATATTCCCGTTTAAAAGCATTCGCCGGTTTTTACTTATTTCCGAAAAAACATCGCAATATAATAATAATAATAACGTAGTATTTATATAGCGCAGTTTTGTGATATTTCACTTCAAGTGCGCTTGATTATAATTAACTTAAAATTAACCTATAGTGTTCCTTACGAGTCCTTAAAAAAATAATTAAATAATGTGAAATAACGAATATACAAAATATACAAAGCAATTCCTAAAGAACAATATTAACAACAATAGTGAGTGCTGTTTGGCACAGGACAATATATAATGATAAACCATCACGGTGCCATTCAACAAGAATCATTTAAAATAAATTATATAGAATAGGAGGCAGTTAACATTTAGAAATAATACAAATAATACAAAATCAGAGTGCACATAAAACTATAGTAAGGAGGTAATCGAAACCAAACAATTACAATTACCAGAAGCTTGAGGAACATGACTTATTAGTAGATTGAAAAGGAGTTAAAATTCATGAAAGGTATGATTTTTTAAATAAGTATGTTACGTAAGTAAGTACGCAAAACAGTATGTTTTATTTTATTTTGCGAAATTCCGGCACAAATACTTAAATGTTTTAGGATCATTTTCTAAAGAATTTATTTTTCAACATTACACTATAAAACCAATACCGAAAAAGGGTTCGTAAATAGGAAATTTTGAACTTTAAAGCCATTTTTGTACGCTTAATACTTTATTCTTTTCTGGGTTTATAATAGGATTAATAAAAAAATCTCAATAACTTCGAAGGCAAATATGTGCTCTATTTAATTAAAGCTTCTACAATATTTCTAATTGGCCTAATTTTAAAACCAAAAACACTTAATTTTGCATTACTTGGTAATATTAAATACATACAAATAAAGAAAATTGTAAGAAATGTAGACGTTTCTCGTAATCCAAAAATTTGACAATTCCTTACTTACATTTCTAATATCATTATGAATTTTTAATTTTTAGCATTAAAGTTATGTAATTACACATCTGCCTTGATGATATTCAATGTAATTCAATGATTCACATATCAAAGAACTATTAATAAACGGAGACAAAGTCTTAACAAACAATGAACCTAATAAAATAGCTAATTTTATTAACACTGAATTCGCAAAAGTTGGCTCTACCCTAGCGGAAAAAATTCTTCAAAAAAACTGTACATCAGAAGACTCTTTATACAAACTTTGCTCTTCCATACGACCAAATCACTCGTTCAATGCTTATCAAGTAAATACAAAGGAAATCTCGGATCTTATTAAATCTCTCAAACCAAATTGCGCGATGGGACCGGATAACATTTCCAATCAAATACTGATAAATCTACGAGAATACATACTTATACCGCTTCAACACATTTTCAACCAAAGTTTTAGGCTCGGAATTGTCCCTGATCATTTAAAAATAGGATGTATCACTCCAATACATAAATCGGGAGACAAAACTCTGATATTAAACTACAGACCAATCACTCTGCTAAACTCACTATCTAAACTTCTAGAAAAAGCCATGAAAAAAAGATTACTTGCGTACCTTGAAAAACACAACCTGCTCTCAAGCCGCCAATTTGGATTTCGTGCCAAAATGGGTACAGAAGATGCTTTATCAGAATTAACCAACTACATAGTGAAAAGCATAGATGGCGGATCAAAGGTGATAGGGGTATTCTTAGACCTAGCAAAAGCTGTCGACACTATTTCGCATAACTTACTACTACAAAAACTCAAAAATATCGGTATAACTGGTCAACCGCTAAAATGGTTTGTCAGCTACATTGAAAAGAGACAACAAATAGTAAAAATAAATAAATACAGCAGTGACAAAGCAGATATCAGGTATGGAGTACCGCAAGGCAGCGTCTTGGGTCCCATACTATTCCTCATTTATATAAATAGTCTAACTGAGATAAACCTAGGAAAAATTGAGTACAAAGTAATCAGTTATGCAGACGACACTGCAATTTTGTTCAAGGCACAATCATGGGAAAAGGTATTCAAAAACACAGAAACAGGGATGACTGTAGTAAATAAATGGCTACAAAATAATCTACTAACACTGAACATTTCAAAAACAAAATATTTAACTTTTAGCAAAACAAAGGCTGGTCAACCACATAGCCAACCACAACTACATCTTAACCCCTGCACCAATATTTCGTCAAATAACACATGCTGTACTTGTGACAAAATTGTTTATGCAGACAATATTAAATATCTAGGTTTAACTGTTGACCATAAACTAAAATGGGATCTCCATATTAATATATTATCAAAAAAAAATACGAAAATTATCATACATCTTCAAAACAATACGAAACATCATGTCATTAAATCAACTAAAAAATATATATTTCGCACTCTGTCAAAGTATTTTAACATATGGAATTTCAGTTTGGGGAGGAGCAGCAGATACTTACCTCAATTCTCTTAAAATAAATCACAAAACAATAATTAGAATTATGTTTTATAAACCTTACCAACATCCGACGGAACAGCTAATGATCAAAAACAAATTACTAGACGTAAATAAACTATTCATAAGGAAGATCATTTACAAAAACTGTATCAAAACTTCACATCTCCACATACCTCACTCGCAAAACACAAGAGCAAAAATTAATAAGCACTTTCAAGTTCCCCATATCAAATCAACTTTTGCAAAAAAACACGAATCTTACCTAGCACCACACATTTTCAATACCTTCCTAACACAAACAAAAACTTACGTCACCCCAAATAATTTGAATTGGCTTTTCAAAAGATTTGTAATATGGTTGAATGAAAAGGAAAGAACAGACATTCAAAATATTCTAAATAAATAACATTTCATACAAGTTCTCACGAAATTATATAATATTCAAATAAAACAAATACGAGAAACTGCAATTTTGCAATATTAATTATTATGATTAATTATTAATTATTACTTCTATTATGTAACCGCTATATTCAACTGTCACAAAATTTTAATTTACTTTTATCTAAAAAACAAAGTATGTATGTAAATATTTAATATACCAATATATAATTTATCTTTTTTATCTTTTTACATACATATATATATTTGTTTAAATACACACATTTCTTTTGGAACAAACATAATATGTGATTTACTCGCCTCGGAACAGACTTTGTCTAGTGAGGCGGGTAAAAGAAAAGAAAACAATGTAAATAACCATGAAACTAAATAAACGCCCGGGTTGCCGGCACTGAAACTGAATGTGAGCCGAAACATTGGCTAATGAAAGAGATAACAAACACGGCGTAATACCCCAAAAATAAATAAGTTGAAAAAGAATACATTGTTAGTTGGTAGGCGGGTATGGGTACCGCCGCCCTGGGAACCATTTATTGGATGACCAACACCTCTGCCACAGGTCACCCCAAGTGGTTCGCTACGTTTGGTGACTTAGCAGGGGTGCCCGGGTTCTTGGGGTAATGTTTGTCCAGGTCTTGATGGCGGGTGCGTCGGCCCACCTTCTGCGTGGCGGGCCGGATTGGGAGATGCTGGTTGAGGGAGACCCTTTACAACCGGTTACCGCTGTCCGGGCCGCTCGGTAGTACAGGGGCCCGACCCTCAGGCTCACGACTGAGGATGGGCTGCCCCATCAACGAGTGAAAAAACCCCGCCGCTGCTGTTGTGCCGGTTCGTGACCGGAGGGGACCCAGCAGTAGCGTTTGGGGCGCATTGGGTGACCTCTCCAGCCGGACTCTCCCTGCCCATCGCCTTGCACCGCAGTGGGTGGGTTGGATACATA
The DNA here is from genome assembly GCA_917880885.1 of Limnephilus marmoratus. Taxonomy (NCBI): domain Eukaryota; kingdom Metazoa; phylum Arthropoda; class Insecta; order Trichoptera; family Limnephilidae; genus Limnephilus; species Limnephilus marmoratus. The sequence continues at coordinate 42,958,765 of OU862931.1, read as the reverse complement.
CGTCCGTCACTCCTGGAAACTCTGAACCCCAGCATCCTACCCACCCCTTATACCTTTTCCCTCCCAGACCTTCCTTCCTCTCATATCAAAAAAACAAAATAACCAACAATTAAAATCATGAACTTGCAACCTACAATAATTAACGTCATTACAGCGGCGAGACGTAGGCGTCCCCGGTGCGGGCCAAAACTGTTGGTGGATTACACCAACATTCGCGGCCTGCACACCAATTTAAACTCTGTCCACCACCACCTTTTTTCTCAACGCCCAAACCTACTCTTCCTGTCTGAAACTCAGATAGCTGAGCCTGTAGACACCTCCTATCTGGACTGCCCGGGCTTCACCCTCGCAGGCAAGTTCAGACCTAAAGGAGGTGTCTGTCTCTATAGTCGAGCTGACGTCAACTGTGTGCGATTGTTGAATCTGGAAAACTCCAGATTCGACGTAATGTGGGTACGCGTCAATCTTGCCAGTACGGTAAGATTCTACGCGTGTTTATATCGCTCACCGAACCTGAGCGAATCAGACACGTCCGAGCTCTTCAAACACTTAAGCGACACTATTGATGACCTCTTGCCCCGCTACCCTACGGCAGAGTTTGTGGTCCTGGGGGACTTCAATGTTCATAACGAACCTTGGTTGAAGTTCTCAGGATCAACAGACTCGGCTGGACGCCAAGCGGAATCCTTTGCCCTTTGCTACGGATTGGAGCAAATGGTTCAGGAGCCTACAAGGGTTCCTGATGTCCAGACTCACCGTTCCAATCTGTTAGACCTATTTTTAACTACTGTGCCACACGGTTACAGGATTGAAGTCACAGCGCCTTTAGGATCGTCCGACCACTGCCTGGTGACGACATCAATCCCTGTAAACTTCAGACCACCAAACGAGAGACTGAAGAGAAAAGTGTGGCACTATAGGTCAGCAGATTGGTTTGGTCTGCGGGCACATTTTAATGCTTTTCCGTGGTCAGCTGTCTGTTTTCGGACTTCGGATCCCTCAAGATGTGCCCAGGAAATTGGTGAAGTCATCACATCCGCGATGGATGGCTTCATCCAATCTACTGTTAAGGAAACTGGTGTAGGCTCAAAGCCGTGGTTCAGTCGACAATGCGCTGAAGCAGTGCGACGAAAAAACGCGGCTTACCGAGCCTACAACACATCTAGAACATCCGAAGACAGAACAGCTTACAACAAAATGGCAAAGGAAACCAAGAGAATCATAAATAGGTCAAAATTCGAGCACGACCAGCAGATCAGCAGAAAGCTGACTGCATGCCCGCATGGCAGCAGGCAATTCTGGTCGCTTGCGGGCTCAATAGGTCGCAATTTCTGCAAATCCAGTCTGCCACCTCTTACCAGACCTGACGGCTCACTAGCAAACACCGCCACCGAAAAGGCTAACTTACTAGGTAAAATGTTTGCGGATAACTCAACCCTCGGTGACCAAGGTGCTGTCGCGACGTCGGTTCCTCACTGCGGTTTTCATATGAAAAAGCTGAGGATCCGGCATCGGGAAGTACTCCATGTTTTACGAGGGCTTGATGTTAATAAAGCTAGTGGGCCCGACGGAATACCTGCACTGGTACTGCAGAGGTGCGCTGCAGAATTAGCTCCAATTTTGACGAAGCTTTTTAAAATGTCCCTGAAGACTGGCTCTGTGCCCTCTGGTTGGAAAAAAGCGGTTATCCATCCTATTCCAAAGAAGGGTGACCGCTCCAACCCGGCCAACTACCGCCCCATAGCGATCACATCAGTTCTGTCTAAGGTGATGGAACGTGTGATCAACGACAAACTTCTCACATACCTCGAGAAGAACAAAATTATTAACGACCGTCAATACGGATTCCGTCGGAACCGCTCGTGCGGTGATCTTCTCGCGTATGTGACGCATGTTTGGGGGCGATGCCTGGAACGTTTCGGTGAGACCCAAACGGTTGCACTGGACATCTCCAAGGCCTTTGACCGGGTTTGGCACCGAGGACTTGTCAACAAGCTGCATTCTTACGGACTTCCCGCATCCTTGTGTACGTGGATTGCCGACTTCTTGAGGGGGAGGTCGATTCAGACGGTAGTCGATGGTTTCACCTCTTCCTCACACTCGATAAATGCTGGCGTCCCGCAGGGATCGGTTCTGTCTCCAACTTTGTTTTTGTTGCACATCAACGACCTTTTGTCATGTGCACCAATTCACTGTTATGCGGACGACAGTACAGTTCATGATAGCTTTTTGTTTGACAAGCCCCCAAAGGGCTCACAAACTCCAACAGCTCGTAGGGCTTTGAAGCAAAGAATGGACGGCTACCTCGAGAGTGTTTTCTCTTGGGGTAAAAATAATCTCGTTGAATTTAATGTTTCAAAGACCCAATCTTGTCTGATTACGTCCAAAAGGGAACGAAATGAAAATCTAGTCTCTTTCAACGGAAGCTATCTTCCGAACAGGCCCTCCATTGATATGCTTGGTGTAACCCTAAGTGACCAGCTCAGGTATGGGGGCTCCATCGAAGCCAGAGTAAAGCTAGCCTCCCAAAAACTGGGCGTACTGTACAGGGCCCGCAGATACTTTAATAGTACACAACTGCTAACCCTGTACAAATCGCAAGTGCGCCCCACGGTTGAATTTGGCAGCCACCTCTGGTCTGGAGTTCCAAAATACCTGAAAAATACCCTCGACTCTGTGCAGAAACGGGCGGTCCGTTTGATAGATTCTCCCATCTTAACAGACGGATTGCAATCTTTAGAGCACAGGCGTCGGGTGGGAATGCTATCCTTGTTCTACCGGTATTACAATGGAAGATGCTCCGAGGAACTAGCATCATTGATCCCTTCGGCACCGGTGCATAGTCGGGAAACACGCCAAACGCGTGCCCAACATTTGTACACAGTTGACATTTGTCACATGAGAACGGGTCGTTTCTTCGACTCATTCTTGTGTTCAACAACTCGGCTGTGGAATGATTTGCCGGCCTCTGTGTTTCCTCCTTCCTACAACATGGGTCTCTTCAAGACCAATGTTCATTCCTTCCTCTCCTCAAAAAGACCCTCCACACAGCATCCCAGATGACATAGGCCCTGAGGGAAATTATTTTCCTCAGGGCCTCCTGTGTGGAGTTAATGTAAAAAAAAAAAAAAAACTATCACGCCATTTTTCCGCAGGGATAGGCAGAATGGACGGACCGCCAAATAACTTGGCAAAGCAAAGGACTATCCACCCTGTATAAGCTCGCCTTTTCGACACCTATTTGGTTCACTGGTGCCTTGCTGGTGTAATTTAAGGATTGTTTGTTTTATTTAGTGTGGGTGGTGACTGCTGGGCTAGATTATTAATCGATGGGGAAAGCTTACGTAATCGCCAGGTGTAGACCTACATATAATCTTTTTTCAATCTAAACCCCACGAAAATCCAAAATATCATAATTTCGAAATTTAATTCATAATAGGTTTTTAAAATTTAACATATTTTCTAAATGTTGTTAATTTGCTACGAAGCTAATTAAAGTTCGTTCACTTTAAAATCATGGCGTGAAGTTAAAAACGCAGTGTGAATATTTTAAACAAACATAACCTACTTACTGTTATGTATGAAAGTGATGTTATTTGATGTCCTATGGAATTTATGTATGTAGGTATTCCGAAATTATTTTAATGCATTGTTTGTAAACGTAGGTAAATCGCGTTTCGGTTGAATTGTAATTTATTTGAAATGCGCTTATTTGTAAAAAATAGTGCTTATATTTTCAAACTATTGTTATTTGTAATTATTATTTTAATTGAATGGTTGGCAATGCTTAAAAATTGTACACATTTTTATTTTTACTTGTTGTCTTTGCTGACCACGCGTTCAGTATTTATTGACTCGGCGAAGCGATGTTCGGTTTTATTTATTTATGTCTATTCTCTTACATTTACTTTGTTTTGAAGAGTTTTATTTCACATGTACATTTGTTACTTCATTTTGTTTATGTGCTACCGGTTTCGACAACACTTGCTAGCACTCTTAAAACTAACTTAAAAATTATACAAGTTTGTTCGTGTGAAATAAAACTCTTCAAAACAAAAACCCAATTTACGTAATAAGTAGCATATATACAAAAATATTAAAAATTCGATGACTATACGAGTTAGAACCTGTGCTGAGGTGTTCCCATATTTTAGATAAAAGATGTAGAAAACACAGTATCTATGGTCCTTGAGATTTTCAAGGACCATAGATACTGTGGTTCCACTCATGACGGCAGTATTGTGTACATATTAGGTGCACATATTTGTGTACATATCAGTTGTAGGGTGATCCCCGAAATTATAATTATTATAATTTTTTGTGAACTATTTACCAATTTCAAACATACTTGACTTCAAAAATACCTTTTATCGCAAGTTGGTGTGGATATGAAACGAATTTATACAATATACAGTTGTTTTATCCTTGATGCATTTAACTAGGAGTCTAATTTTGACTAAGGTTTTCAATATTATATTACCTACTTGCCTGAATAAAGTTTTAAAAACAATTGAAATTGAGATAGCGATGTTTCTTTGGTAACATTGTATAATTTCTCATTTGAAATTTAAAAATAGTTACAAACAATATGGTTTATAATTTAATAAAGAAAATATTGAATTTTAAGGAATGTTTAAGATTACCTCGTCAATATGTTTCTAATAGATTTTCTTTTTTGTTACAGGTAATAAAAACAGCACTTCTCAACCCGTCATCTGCAAGAATGTTGCCGTCTGGCAAGTAGTATCTCCTTTTTTTATTATCTAATCATTTTTTATTGTGTTCATCCGTACTTTTGTGCTAACACATACTTAATACGAATCGAGGTTTAAGGACTGTTCCTCCCATTTTTAAAGTATATTTTTCGCATTTCAAAGAAATATAAAACAAGACGCCGAAAAAAAACTATTTTTAACCATAATAACTAAGGTAAACATAACTATTACTATGTGAGTTGTTCCAAAAAGCGAACAAATTAGCCTTAGGGGTTAACTCATCTATACTAATATTATAAATGCGAAAGTGTGTGTGTTTGTTTGTTACGCTTTCACGCATTAAACAATAAATCGATGTTAAAAATTCTTAAAAACTAGAAAGTTACACTGTATGCGGGTAAAATAGGCTGTATATAATGGTAAGCTCTGGCGTTAAATTATAAATATCAATATATTATATTTATTAAGCCTTTTCTGTCCCTAACAAAAGCGAGTTATTGATAACGTCAGACGAAAAGCAATACAAATTGTTGTCGTGGAAACGTGTTGATATATTTGCGGGAAATTTTATTTCAGGCATCATAAATAAAAATGAATCGCGAAATGTATGTACGGCGTACGCGCATAACTTAGAAAGAAAAAAAGAGAGTGGTGTCGGGAGAGGGAAGGTGGAGGAGGCGGAGTGGAAACGCGAGAGGGAAAGGGGACCCGGGAGAGTAAGGGGAACGGGATGAATGGGAAAGGACACACTGGGAGAAACAATTTCTTTATTAAATGGTATAGCAACGCATGCCAGGTATCAGCTAGTACTTCATACATACTTCGTATATCATAACGAAAAATAATCTATAATAATAATAATATGGAGAATTCATGATTTATTATCATCCAATTCATTTTTAATTACAACTGTGATACATTTTTAGGAATTCGCCCTAACCCAATCATACTTACTAATAAAAGTAAAATGAGATTTATAATATAAAACATCGATAGAAAATCGTGAAGTTAGCTGACATTTGGGCGACCACCCGCCGGATAATGGGCTCGGTAGTAACGGCCATTGGTCAACCAACCAACATGCTGCAGGAAATAAATAACACTAGGAATGAATAGGCAGGTTCTCCTGTCCGCGAAGCCAACTGCATTTTAGGTCAAGTGAGAGGTGAAATTTTAAGGTATTTACTATTTGAAATTCAATTGAATTTAATAAAATTTACCGACAAACATAATATATTGAATGGCCTCTTTATCTTTAATTGGTTTTTGGCAAGTTTTTAGTTAGATAATTAAAATGTACGTATATATACGTGCCGATAGCGCAAAGATTTTTTATCTTTTGATTTGGTTCTTTGTATTTTTAAACTTCTGAAATGTGTAATTCTACTGTAATTGCACTGTTTTCATTAAATTTATATTTCTTTGAGACACCGTTATTTAACAGATTTGGCACCTTTTTCGGTTTTCGGAATTTTTTGTTCTCAAGTGTGCTTTACCGGTATTAAAGCGTATTATTTTTAAAAAATGCGAACAAATAATTTATAATATGAGTACCGCTTTCATACGATAACTAAATATCATCAAACTTCAAAACGAAAAAAACTCTTATTTTGTTTTTAAATCTGTTGCATTTAATTTATTGCAAATGCTTTTTTTGGAAATTGTATTAGTTAAAGTACCTACAGGAAGTATGAAAAGAAGATGTTTTTCATATTTTATATACTTTTAACATGTATTTATAAACGCAAAGAAAAAAGCAACAGGGTGTTTTCATTGGTTTTTTGTTTTTGTCAAAAAAAAAATGACTACAATGAAAGGGATTTTTTATTCACGAATTAATTTTCTATGACGATTTAAAATGTGCCATTTTTGATCTGCCGCCAAAACATCATGTTTGTTTTTATTTATTAATTCGAATTTCGTTTATTCGTAAATTCGTAAGTTGGTGACAGCTGTCTTACCAACCAGTTTTGTTTTCTATATCATAATGACTTTGTAACCAGTTGGAACCGTCTGGGAAACTGTGCGGTTTTTCAAATCAATAATAATATTAAAAATTCACGTTTTTATTACACTATGTATTTATCAGAATCAGATAAATACATTTTAAATCTTTCACACATTTTTAACGGTATTCATAGTTCGTGAAAATACCCCATTATTATTGATTAATTTTGTCCACAGGGAAACGGGGTTATTTTCTTAGATTCTTTGTGCAAACTCTAAATTTATTTTCATTATTAGAAATACACACTACCATACGATATCTACGCTAGCTTAAGGGGTTACAAAGCCAAGAAAAAAGCATATTTTCTCGGTTTTTCAAAAATGTAATAAATGAATTATTTTATTCGAAGTATTGAGACATAAAAGAACAACTTCTCAACAATATTGAAAAAAAAATTGTCGTAAAAAATTAGGAAAATTCAGCCCTGCTTTCCGTAGACTCCCAAAAAAAGTGTCCTCGCGGTGCAGGATAACTTATGATAGCTCCATCTGAAATTTAAAAAAAAAGATTTTTGTTAGTGGATAAGTATAAGCTGTCCTTGAACGAAGCATTTCTCGGAAAATTGAAATTTAAATTTTTGACAGAGTTGTGTGAAAAATAATTAAATTTTTGGTAGAATTTACACTACGTATATATAGACTTGTAAAATTATTTGCATTTGAAAAAAAAAAATTCCTCGTTCAGGGACTGGCCAATGCTGTTTTTAAGAAGTGTGCCATATTTCAATGAGATCAGTGCATGAGAAATTTTGAGAAATTGTGCCTACCGTCTTCAAAAATGGTGTTTCGAGATAAACGCGATTGAAATGTCAAGGTCTTTCCTTAGGGGCGGGGATTCGCAAAGGCTCTCTTTCCTAGAGTTTTACTCCGATTTTCCGAGACTTTTACTTTTATTCTAGAAGTATTGTATTATTAGATAAAGAGATTTTTAAAAAAAATTTCTGACCCATATCCTTAATGTTTTTCTTGATGATGGCAACACGTATCTTTTGCCTTTTACATTTACCGCGTGCCTCTCGATTTCATCAAAACATATCAAGGTGTTGTAATTTTATTAAAAAAATAAAACTGCATCAAAACTGTATCATCCTTTATCAGCAGTTACTGTAACACAATATAAAGCAACTAACTATTGGTAATGTATCTGGCTTGTGTTAGCGGTGGACGCGTTCACTTTTTAATTTGATACGCGGAGATAAGGCGTTTATTAAAATAGCCGGTTTAATTTGGATTGAAGTGACCATTGACCAATCATCCTTGCGTATAATAATACTTGGATAATTTGTAAAATTTAAAATTCGTTTTCGTGAAAAACACCTCAAGGGAGCTGTAGAGTTCATATGCTCAATCTAATTTTAATTATTTACACACAAATACAGAAAACATACTTACCATGCAGGTCACTTCACAATAAAAATCCAAATAATTGGATTATTTCATAATGTATCCGAAGACTAAAAACTAGTTTTGAAAGAATATGAAATACGTTTTCAAATGTTATTATTAGAAATAAACATATATATATATATATATATGTAAAACACTTTTCTTGGTTTACCCGCGTAACTCGGTTTACGCGGGTAAACCGAGAAAAGTGTTTTACATCTTACACCCGTGAAAACCTTAACCATAACATATATATATATATATATATATATATATATATATACGAGTATATTTTTGGAATATTAAAATTTTGAATGAAAATATAAAAAAGTTTTAATCATGGCTCACCTTACATTTTTTCCAACTTAAATTAAAATAAGGAAAAAAAACTCACACATATTTTATTAGATCAGTGAATTATAATTGTTATTATCTCATTTTTTGACGTTTTATTAAAAAATAATTAATAAAACATTCACAAAGTTCAATACATTTTTATCCGATAACGGTCGGAAACTTTGGTTTCATGGAGGCGCACATTTTAATTTTCTATGATTAACTTCTAGATTATCCACAGAAAATGAAAGAATGTAAAGCGCGGTGCTTTCTATTTCGAACACTGTAGAGATCATATTTCTCACCATGACAATAAATGAGATGCATCGATGTCTGTGAGACCACTCTTTCTTCAAAAACGAACAAATTAGCGTGAGGGGTTAACTTTAAATGAATAATTGTAGAAACTTTCGTTGAATTCTTTCGACATTTTTAATATGAATTTTGTTATGAGGTGACCAAATGAAGGAATTGTATTCGGAAAATCTGCACCTGCATAGTTAGGCTTTAGTTTAACTACTTACCTACTACTACACGTGTAATTATTACCGGTGCAGTGTTACGCCTACTGCGAAATAAAATATCTATCCGTTGCAATGATTGACCTTTCGGGGTATACAGTTAGAGGGCGGATGCTGTATAGAGATGCAAGTTTTAAAGATAATTCTAGCATGTATTCGACTATAGTTTAATTGGAGCAACACTAAATCTATCTCGTATAAATCAATATAAACGTGTTTAAATTAAAACTCGACCAATATAAGTTTGCAGCTGTTACTTTCGATACAAACGTGGAAAATTTAAATGTCTTCTGATTTTAAAATAGTTTTGTAGTGTTACTCACGTATCTAGGTAATATTATGTTTAAACTACATAGAACCGTGAAAAATCACGGGATGTTTTAATTGTAGGATTTTTGAAGCTGAAAGTATTTATAAAATATTTGCCTCGTTATAATTGCCTTTCAAAATCAAATGTTTTTTTCTGTCAAAATAGGGATATGTTAGAATTGCATATTTCGAATGAACACCGTTAGTAAACTTGTGAAAAATAACGATGTCTGTCAAAATTTTAATCAAAACGAATGCACATTCAAATGTAGAATTATAAATATGTAATTGAAATCTATGAATATATCTACACTTTCACTCTATAGTTTAGTTGTATTAATAACTTTGACTTTGCGTGAGTGCACCGGTAAAGGCCCTATTATTACTTTTCATCCAAATGTTTACGTAATTAAAGATTTCTATCGATCCCTTATACATTTCTCCTTCCCAGGCCTTGATGTACCTATTTTTTTTCTCAGAATCTCCTGCCTTGAGTTAATGTTGTTAATTAATTTGTTGCTTTTATGTAGATTTTTTGTTGTTGTACAATTTCTTGTACGTTTAGATTTTTTTGTATGGTTTTTCACACAACAGTTCCAATATCCAAATGGCACTTAAATTCAAAGCAAATCCGGGTTCTAGCTTCATTGAAACAGAGTCACAGACAGACACACCACCGAAATTAGTATTTTTGGTGATAATATTTACCAATATTTGAAATCTATGAATTTGTTACGTGAATCACATTTTTTAAATTCTATCTGGAAGAACACTTGTTATAAAGGGTGACCAGACAACTCAGAATGAAACCAACTCAGAAGCATCTCAGAAAGGTCATTAAGAATGATGATAAAAAAAATACAAAAATGTGTTTAAATAGGTTAAGTTAGGTTAGGGTTACCGGCTATTTTAAAATATTTTTTTCATAGCTTTTAATGGCCTTTCTGAGGTGTTTCTGAGTTGGTTTCATTCTGAATTGGCATGGAACCGTTATAAAGTCTTGTCTAAGATATCTAAATTTTCGTTGACCAAAATTAGTATGCGTTACAGGTATTTGTAGTATTATTTCACAGAAATGCATTTTGGCGTAAAAATCATCAAAATACTAAAGTTACTTTCCCAAAATCGCACGGTCATTACAGTTAATAACTCAATTATTTCGTTAATTTACCAATCACTGCATCCGTTCTTTTTTCACCTTCAAAATGTACTAAAGGCTCTAGTGCCTTTTCCACGGAATTTACCCACAATAATTGTACTTAGGAGAAATTGTGGCCACTAAATTATGCAATTTTATATCAACACACAAAGCGAATTCATATGTTGCTCTGTCCCCCGAGTTCAAGGATGTGTTATTTTTTGTTTGTCGTGTTGTTAAACCATTGTTTTATTGCTAATAATTGTTATGTTAAGAAAGACTACAATCCACAATGCTGATAATAAGGCTACAATTCGTCTTCTTTGTATGCTTATCTCTGGGAGATCTACATATAATGTGACTCTGAATATGACAATGGGATACAAACATTTAATATGAAATAACTGACGCAGACCCGTGAAAACCATATAATTGCGGGATCTGTGAAGCTAAGTTTTTATACAAAACACAAAAGGCCTCAGGATCATTGCCTTTCGATTAACAAAATTACGACATACGTCAAAAATTTAAACAAAGATTTAAACAAACTTCCTTCTTCTTCTGGCGCTGTGTATGATTCTGGCGAAAGTATGACATGTATAAGATGTGTAGAAGTATTTTTAAATGTAAATACTTATACGTTAGTTATAAATCTCTAACTTTAAGTCATGATTGTAAACATGTATGTCATTGAGTTCAGTTTTAGGTTAGCATTTATATGTCTTAGTCATAAGCCACTAGCTATAAGTCTTAGATGTAAGTCACTAGTTATAATTGTAAATCTTAGTTATAAGCCAGTAATATTATTATTTTATGTATTTATTTGTACAGCGCCCTTGAGGTGATTTTTCGCGAAAACGGCGCTATATAAATTAGCCAAATATTATTATTATTATTATGCACATTTCTAAATTGGAATTATTAATTAATATGTTTGAAGAATCAGAGTGTGCAATTAACACGCGGTAGAAGTGAAACCTTCAGAAAACTAATGTAGACAAGAGTGGGAAGGCTACAAAGCACCGCACAAAGAGGAGACCGATTATAGTATCTCATTCTCGACGTATGTGTTTGTCTTATTTTAGTGTCACTATTTTTCGTTTCATCGAGTTTCAAATCACAACGGTGCTAAAGAAGTTTTCACTTCAATAAGGGTTGAAGCCTGTGTAGCATCAGACATTAATTCATTCGATAGATGTATAAATTAAGTAACTATATGAAATTAGTGCGTGCTTACTATTTCACTTCTCATATTCACAAATTTCCAATCAATCTTTTCACCCATAGCCGTCATAACAAATCAATTGAACATCTGAGGCCGTCTCCTTCGTGACTGGGATGTCTGATGTCTGTTGAGCTTCTTTGGCAGTTGTTTTTACTGACAGTTCAATGATTAAGTCTCAATTAACACTCCCGATTTAGGAAATGATCATATATTATACAAGTAAAGTATACGGCGGGTATAACACCAAATCTCTACAAGTAACCGTGAATAACAGGTATGCATTTATAATACTTTGGTTGCCTACCTCTTCCAGAATGGATAATTTTTTTTTTTTAAATGTGAATACGTGTCCCCAACTGTAACCAAGCGCCTGGAGCCATTGAGACTATGGCATCCCCAATTTGGATGTGTCGTCAGGATGAAGGTAGTGGAGAAGGAAAGGAGATGTGGGAGAGGAATGAATGGAAGTTCTTGGCCATTCAGATCAGGTCAGCAATCACGGCTAAAGCCATATCAAGCAAGTTTGAATTCTGAATGGTGGTATCATCCACGCTGGAACGTGCAGCAAATGTACCTTAAGTTATTTTAAATGATTAAATCGTGTATTATCACAACTGAATCACAATTTACTTATGCACGCCGGGGTTTGAACCCACGACCTTCGGGTTGCTATGCCTTATCCCTCGACTATAGGGGTTGTATTGCTCGTAGATTTTGATACGTGAAATAATACTAATTCAATCGTACCCACCTTTCGCGTATGTCAAAATTGATTGATTTAAATACTTTTTTCATATCTATTGATACCAAAAAGAGTGTCTGTGGCGGACGGCGTGAATTTTTTTTTACAAATCTTCAGTTTTATTCAGAAATTAATGAAAATTTGCTAACTTTTTTGCTCAATGACCTTCACAACCACAGAAGCGTCACTGTGTACATGAGAATTCGAAAACCAACCCATCTCTTTTTCACATACCTCGAAGGAGAATAAACAAAATAAGAGGAAAATAATTACCGTTTATATCTGATTTCAATGAACTATGCTCAAAGTCCGAGCAAAGCCGGGGACTTCAGCTAGTTACTGAATAAAATCTGGATTGTAGAAAGCTATTAATAATAATTACATATTTATTAAAATCCTTATCATTCCTGCGTCTATAAAACTAGAACCTCGATTGTAGATTGCAGATTCTGGCGTCAATGACGGTGATCGCTCATAGTTCCCAGCTAATCATCTGACGGTCGTGACATTCCACACTGTTGCAATGATAAATTAATCTGATATAACTGACGATATTATCACAAGTATTTTATGTAAAAGGTGTTTTAAAATAAATTTGATTCATCCCTGTTCATTGGGAAATTAAACAAAATAAAGTAAAAAAGCCAATGACGACTGCAGCGGCTACAATAGTGACACTGTTTTGAGAATAAAATAGTCATAATTATACATGTCAGAAAATACGCAGAGAGCTTCTTTACTCTAAGGTCCTCCGTTCATGGAGATACTTAAAAACTATGATTGTGACGAAACCACAAGTACCCTGCAGATACACCACTCTTTAATGCTGGTTTCTGTACACGACGCTACCCGAAATTTTTCACGTGCAGCCGTGGAGTTAACACGATGTCAAGCGATGTCATATGACTTTTTTCCATGCCTTCTCCGCTAAATCCTTTCTTACGTATTCTGGTAAAGTATAGTTATATAAACATATTTTTCCACTTCCAGAACAAATCTAACATTACTTTAATGTTCCGACGCCATTTCTGTCAAACGAAAAAGTATCAGAAACAAATGATGCAAACGCGTCGCGTGCGTTCAGCACAGCCGGTTGCGTGAAACTGATTTGAAACCAATAGACGTCGCGTGGCGCCGTGTACGGGCACCAGCAAAATCGTACGTGATATACTTACGATCGGTAAGATACGCTCACGAGGATCGAGTAGCTTGTAACTAGCGTCATGTGCGGAGGCACTAAATGTGAACAAACCATGAGATTTTGTTTTATAAGGAATGACTGCGACCTTTTTTTATACAAAACTTAATTTTGGTTTTGAGTCCAAAATACTAATCCAAACTCAATATTTTTTTTAAATCAAAAGTATAGCAACCGTCAATGGATATGTGCAAATTTATTTATAGGTATATTAAATTATACGTTATAGGGCCATTAAAGAGTATAGTTTACACTATTTTAGAGGCAACTTTGTAAGTTAATGTTAATTGAAAAATAATCTTACCCAATCTACCATTTAAATATAAAAAAGATCGTAAAAAGCCGTTTTTGTGGTCGAAACTTCAAATTTATGCCGTACCTACTTATTATACGAGGGGAGGTCCAAAAGTTCGTGGAATGGAGGGGATGGAGTGAGATAGGGGCGCTCGTTTAGTGTAATACTAATTGGTGACTCATCATTAGTACATAAATTAAGTTTCAGCCGTATTGGGTCATTCGTTTACGAATATTCGCCTGCCAAACAAGTCAAAGCGGAAGAAAACTGAAACTATGGAGAAAATTGAACACCGTGCTGTGATAAAATTCCTTACCAAGCAAGGAAAGAACGCTCAGACCATTTTGAATGAAATGTAAACCGTTTATGAGGAACAGTGCCTTAGTAAATCAATGATTTACAAGTGGCTTGGTCTTTTTAAACATAGTCGGGAGTCGATTGAAGACGACCCTCGCTTAGGAAGGCCACTTGAGGCCACCACATCAGACATCGTCGAAAAAGTGGAAAAAATTGTACTGGGGGACACCCGTTTGAAGAAAAAACAGTTATCTGCATTAGTTGGAGCATCAGATACCACCATTTTGCGAATCCTACATGACCACCTGGTATGACAAAAGTCAGTGCAAGATGGGTACCGAGAATGCTCACGCGCCGCTTCAGAAACAAAAGCGCGTCGATGCGTCAAAACAATTTTTGGAGTTGTGTGGAGACGAACCTGCACAGATTTTGGAGCGGATTGTTACCGGAGATGAAACATGGGTTCATCACTTTGAGCCTGAGTCCAAACAAGAGCTTATGCAGTGGCATAAAAAGGGTACACCACCGCCAAAGAAATTCAAAGTGTCGGAGTCGGCTGGAAAGTTGGTGGCTACTGTTTTTTGGGATTGTGAAGGGATATTACTCATTGATTACAAAGAAAAAGGAAGGACCATAACCGGAAAATACTACGCAACGATACTAGAGAAATTAAAGGAGGCCATCAAAGAAAAACGTCGAGGAAAATTGACCAAGGGTATGTGGCTCTTGCAAGACAACGCGCCGGTTCAGATATTTCCTATACCCTTGTTGATATTTGTTTTCTTTTAAATAATTTAAACCTGCTAATATCATATCAATCTAAATGTAACTTTAGCATTCACAAACTTACATGGAATAACTATCGAGCACGATGTTCTAATTGCAATTATGAATTTTTTTATTGAAACAATTTTCATATAAAATATGTGACGCTAAATTAACACAAAAAATACAGAATATCCCTTCTGATCTTAGTTATGTGATGTGAGTTAACTGAACCAAGAACACTCTGTTTGGGTAATTTATTTTTAATATCCTAAAGATTTGCATGGAACTTTATACTACATACTTCGAAATATAATAGGCTATCGTGTATTACGCAAACAGATAATTAGATAATCACGCCTATTGGAGAAGTACCGTAAAAATGTCTTTGAAGATCTACACGCGAGCTTTTTATTGTGTGATTTATTGTACTGAGATTCAAAGGGATGGGCTGACAATATTTTCTCACTTATTTATGTGTGGTTTCAAAGGAATGAAAACAGTAAATGGATAATATCTTTTATTTGATAATTATTAGAAAACGGAAAACGATTATAAAACAGGTATTAATAAATCCACTTTGTCCGTGTTTTAACTCTATTTACATCAAGACGCCTACCGGTTTCGATTCAAGATCCGATTATAGGGTCTTATAGGTGCACCTAATAAATCTGCGGCTGGCTTCTAAAAGGACCAGTGTCAGTTTTTCAAATTTCAAGAGGCCTTTGTAGAATTTCTCCTTTTAGCAACTTTTCTGAAAAATGATTTTCTGGTGTAACACTGGCCCACGAAAATAGTATAATCCTTTCTCGGGTACCTACTTTTAGATTTCGAAAGATATAACAGTTTTGAGACGAAATAGCAAAAACATATGCATAAAAAACTTTAAAATTGGTCAAAAGTGTCCCCCACAAGTGGCAGTTTTCTTTAATGTGCGGATGTGCAATGAATCTCAAGAATAACTACGGCGAAGAAGACTCAATATCGAATCGAATAGTATTAATACCGTACCGACTGCGTGGTTAAATTTCAGAACGCAGCTACGAGTGCATGCCGCACCACAAATAACATCTGTGTACGTGGAATTTCACACAAAGCTACTGTTATAATTCGGTTTCGGATTCAAGAATTCGACACAAGATATCGCTACTTCCGTCAGCAGGTCGGACGGGAACGTCTCCACCTAGGTATAACTACTACGAATTTGTGAATATGTGGTATCTCTCCGGACATGAAAAGATTGACGGTCATATATGTTGGTATCAAGTGGCTATTTATTACATATGACGTCAGTACTCTGTCTCGGTTACTTTGTCCCGGTGACTGGCTACGGTGGATCCGAGGAACGGGCTGTTTTTGGAATCATTAAATGATTAAATCATAAAAATTTTGGATCTATAAAATGGTCACCAACACTAACTGGGCGAACTTGAACCAAACTTATTTAAGGTACTTGCTACTATTGTTTGAGACGCGCCACTTCTCCATAGTAAAAAAATCCCGCGACAATTCCAGAGTAAAAAATCTACTAATTAGAAGCCCGGCCTAGCCGGATTCCACAACGCAACGAGGAAGCTAAAAATCTATGGTAATTTCTTCGAAATTGTCTTACAGCTTTGCAGTCTTTTAAAATGACTTAACTCCATATATTCGATTACTGTAAAAAGCTGCTCACGAAAATTTGATTTCTTTTTTCTTTTTAAATCATTTTAATGTTGAACTCCCAACGATTTAGACCACGAACCGCCTCTGCTTACAATAGGCGAACGAACACCTAGCGTGGATGACAATATTCAATCTCTGTAAATAAACGACATGTTTAAATGAATAATAAATTAATTAAGCTAATATTACGTAATATACGATATAGGTATGCACATAAATTATAATGTTTTTTTTGTTTAACTAATTACTGTTTTATGTGTGTTATTTTCATTTGATTTCACGGACTGTATTGTACATCCCTTGGTAAAATAAAAGATAATGGAGATATTATGACTGTCATCAATTACCGCATAACTAATATTGCATGGTGCACGAATGCAAAAAATAATTAATCGTTCTTCAATTTGTAGTTTGACTTGTTGTGACCAAATGGTTAAAACAGTGATAAACTAAGACAAATTTAACCGTTGTATTTACCCTGCTTATTCGGAATGTTAAATATATACCATTCGTCCGATTGCAATGAAACTTGAGTGATGTGACTTGCTCACGCCCGTGAAGGTTTCTATATATCGACCCTTTGTAATAACAAGGTTTGTAATAACGTCATCCGATAATGAACTTTTAAAGTATTTTCGTTATTTGTTTTTGGGGTGTTATGCCGTGTTGCGCTACCTCCTCCCTACCGGACAGCGTTGCAATGTCCATCATCAGCAGATCCGGTAGATGTGTGGACACATGATGGACACTGCAACGTTGTCTGAAACGTTGGCCAATAGAGGTGGGTAAGTTCTGCATTTTTCCGGAAGCCTCCGAGACTTGCTTCCTTTTAAAAGTACACGAGTTCTAGGAGCAGGTCCCGGGTCCGAGTTCTTAGGTGCGGACTGGGCACTGGGTATTGTTGCGGCGCACCGAAACGGGACGCACGGGTTCAAAGAACTCGGAACCAGGACCTACTCGTAGAACCCACACGAGAACTCAGAACCCCGGAGTCGGACAAGACCCGTACGAGAACAAGGACCCGTCACCCGTGCAATGTAGGTACATTCAATGTATCTACACTGCACGGTCTTTTATTGAGAATTTAAATAAGTAAATTAATAAGCTGTAATGCTTTACTATAAACTATTATTTTATAATGCACGTCACCCGTTGATTAACGATACCAGATAAGACGCTCTAATTAAAAACTACTCCGTGCCTAGCCGAAGGGGTCACGCACGTGTGTGTCGATCAACGAACAGCGATCGAATGAACGATGAACGCCCAGCGCCCAGCTCGTGACGTGACTCAAGGGGAAGTGTCATAGTTGGCCGGCCGCGGGTAGCGGGGAGTGTCGGGAACTCACCGAGACCCGCGACTCATGAGTGGAATGGTGAGAGACGCCGGACCGTGGATCGCGGAGCAAGCCAGCGCGGCGGCCACGGGGTGAGTCAGGAATGTAGTAGTTCGCGGCGTTCGCGCGAGTCCGGGAGTGGGCGAAATGAATGGATTGTGTCGCGATTCACGTAGCTTGGAACAAGGCGCTTGGGTTTAAAGGAACCCGGGACTTGTATTCGAGTGCGGTTTTCGCGCTTCGGCGTTGAGTTGCTCGGACCGCCGGATTACCGCCGGATTTATTTGGATGCGGAGAGTACTGGGACTGGGCCGGGTTCTCTGGGAGTAGTCGATTTGAAAAAGGAGTGGGAGTAGGAACCGCTTCCCGCAAAGGAGCGGATCACATGAGCCCATTCCAGCTGAACTGACACATCGCTATTGGCCAAAGAAGGAGGTAGGACAACACGGCATAACAACCCCAAAAACAAATAACGAAAAGTACTTTTGGCTGTGAAAATCTAAAAACCTATCTAACTCTAAAGTACTCGTAGCTTACTATAGAACCCATTATCGCTTGAAAGGCAATGATCCGGAAGCAAATATTTTTTTGTAAATGTTTTCAGATCCTACAATTATAATATCCCGTGATTTTTCACGGATCTGCGGTAGTATATTGTGCATCTCTCGTTATGCGGGACTGCACACAGACTGACTCGGCTGACTTGACTTCCCTTGACCCAGTACAAAGAGTCGAGGTCGACGAGTCATGTGATGACTTTTGCGAAGTCAAAGGTCACGGGTCGCCTCCCATTCGCTTCTGCGGCTGTCAATGATGTAATTTATATCCGTGCTGACAACAGCATCTCAATAATTTACAATATTGTATCATATTTCCAATACATGCCTATTGTTTATAGAAAATATTGCAAGACTGAGTAGAGTATGTAATGAACGAGATCAGGAAAAGGACGCTTATAAGCTTTGGGCATTAATAACTACGTGAAGGAGAAAAAAATTATCGTGTAGATATAGCGAAAAAATACGAAAACAGGCTGACATGGCGCGATGAAGTGAGTGTAACCTTGTACAATTCGCAGGTGCGCTCCACTGTTGTATTTGGAAGCCACCTCTGGTCTGGAGCCCCAAAATTCTTGAAGAAAAAAAACCTCGACTCCTTAGGTAGTCTCGAAGAAATTGGTTTTTCTGAAAACTTACTGAAACTCTTCGGTGCCTACAAACGCGAATCCTACATACTCTGGTGTGCCGCAGGGATCCAATTTAGGACCCTTATTGTCTTTAATTTTTATAAACAATATTCGAAAACATATCCAATTAGTCTGTTTTTTTTTTGCAGATGTCATTAAACTCTTCTTGAGAATAAGGTCATTAGAAGACTGTAGAAAGCTTCAAGAAGATATAAACGCAATTATTGACTGGAGTATTGATAACAACTCTCAGAAATGTTCAGTTACATACATGTGCTTTACGAGACCACAAAAGTCCATATGTTTTAATTAAAAAAATCAAAGATACGTCACTGAAGCACATGGTGACTTGCAACCTAACCTTACCTAATCTAACATAACCTAACCTAACCCAAACCTGTCAACATTGTTTGTTGTTCGTTGGTTAGTTTTCAGTGTGGTAATTTTGTTTGTGTTAGAAATATCTTGACACATCATCGTCTGAAAGACTTCTAAAGAATACCCGCATACATTTTTTTAAATTCAATTTCGACATCACTTTACTGAAATACCTTCATTTGCATAATATATTCTTCAATTTCTCATACGGTTCCCATCGTCTAGGCTCGGTCTGGCCTCAGATCTAGAATCTGATAGTCGTTGCATATTCACCGGCACTGTCACCGCCGTCACTCCCGACCCTATCACATGCTCTGTCATATGTGGCTTGTCACTAACCCTGTCACGGAGTAGGAAGTCAGAATCAAATCGGGCGATGAGTGGCGATCGCGTGGGAATCCGGTAAATGCATGATTCGGTGTACCACTAACAGTTAGTAGTTACTACTCTCTCCGGCTGGGATCGGCAATCTATGGCTTGCGTCCGTTTTTTTAATGCTGCATGTTAACAACTTTTTTCATTCTATGAATCCTATATCCCATATGAAATCTATACGAGGATCCATGTGAAAAATCTTTATTCTACTTGTACAGTTACACGATCAATTTGGGAGGTGGGTATGAGAACCGCCGCACAGAGGTTGGAAATGCTCATTATGGTCTCAAAAATCTGTAACTTCTTTGTTTCTTGTCATGAAACAAAAAAATGGTATGCTGATTAAAAACTAAACAATCTTTTTGTTTCATATTTTTATTTAGTTTATTATTTTTATTTTGATATAAAACATGTCATTTCAAAAACAATTTATCCTTTTTTAGTACTGCTGCGACAAGGTAATTTTCTGATAAAAAGGAGCAGCGGCAAAAGCTACTTACTGTTGTGCAAAAAATCCGCAATTTTTTTTTAATGAAAACATTAAAGAAAATGTTTTTTTATAAAATGGAGTTTTAATATCTACTGGGGAAAACCATGCGACCAGTTGAAAGTTTACCTGTAATTTGTTAAAATCCAGTTTAGGTATCATTTGCTTAAAGGGATCTTATAAATCATTATTACTTAAAACTAAAATATTTCAAATACACATTATTTAAGCTTAAAAATCAACCTTAGCGGTGATATATAATAAACTATATATAAAGTAGCTCAAATGCCTTAAATTTTACCACGAAAAATTCCACATTTTGATTCAATTAAGTGTCTCAGCCCGAACCCGTACTTTGACATTATTTTAAATATACAAAAGAACAAAAAAAATATTTATATTGAAATAGAAATTTATCAATTATTTATCTTATTTAAACCAGTATAGGTAATATACGAAAAAAACTATTGTTTTTCGATTTGTGAGACGGTCTTGTTCCGGGCCATTCCATAATGACGGTGGTTGCAAATGCTCTTTATCGTCTCATAAATCTGTAACTTCTTTGTTTCTTATCATAAAAAAATAAAATTTGGAGTAATGATTAAAAACTAAATATTTCTTTACGCACCAGATTTAAATGTCCGGGTTAAATTTCCCCAAAAAAAAAAAAAAAAAAAAAAAAAAAAAAAAAAAAAAAAAAAAAAAAAAAAAAAAAAAAAAAAAAAAAAAAAAGAAGAAGGAAAAACTAAACCCTTTCATACACTTCCCCAAATGATCATCTAGTGAATCCACGTTATGCAATTGCACTATATAAGTATTATAAATACAAAACAATACAAGAACAACATGTCAACCTACTAGAGACCAAATGGGAATATAATTCACCGACTCCAGATATTTTCATATCAGAGGGTTCGGCTCTGTGGCATTTCTAATTGAACCTATAAATCCTACTGATCCCTCAATATAAATATTTAAAAAATCTTTTGTAATCCTACATGTATTTAAAATTACTGCTTTTTGCATTTTTATATACAAATTCTTTGACAAATCTAATATGCTTAAATTTTGAATCAGATTCCTAGGTATTATGCCAGTGGCCGAAATAACAAATGGTAATATTTTTATAGTCCGAGAATGCCAAATTCTTTTAATCTCATTTCCTAAATCTGTGTATTTTCTAATTTTTTCAGAAACAGTTTTTTGAATATTACAGGAATTTGGAATAGCTACATCAATGATATAAGTTATTTTTTAATTTTGTCATGTAAAACTATATCAGGTCTATTATGACTAATTGTTCTGTCTGTTAGTATAGTTTTATCATAATATATTTTATAAAATTCATTTTCTATAAATGAATTTGGTTCATATTCATAATAAGGTACTACATTACGGCAATCCATCAAGTTATGTTTAATTACCAAACTTTGGTGAATTATTTTTAAAACCTGATTGTGCCTAAATGTATACTCGGAAGGCGCTAATATAGAACATCCCGATATAATATGTTCTATAGTTTCGGGAAAAGCCAAACATTTTCTACATAAATCATCAATTTGATTTATATCTTTGATTATATGCTTTCTATAATTTTTAGTATTAATGACTCTATCTTGAATTGCAAGCATAAATCCTTCTATTTCTGCGCTCAACTCTCCAATACTCAACCATTTGTTTGACGAAAGTTTGTCAACATACGTTTGGTTGAGATAATTGAAGTGTTTTGCGTGAATAATTTTATTTGACCAGGAATCTAATAATTCCTGGTTAGTATTTATAAGAATGTTGGCATTCTCGTCATATAAATTTAATATTTCTATCTGCCTTGCAAATTATTTTGTGCATTTCTGAGCTATTAGCTTTCCTATGGAAAAAATTTCTAAGCATTTCTACCTGATTGTGTTTCAAAGATGTTATTTTGACTACACCTCTACCTCCTAAATTTCTAGGTAAATTAATTCGTTCTATAGCTGAATTTGGATGATGGCAATTAAATTTTGTTAACGTAGTTCTAATTAATCGTTCTAAACTATCTAAATCTGTATTGGACCATTTAATTATGCCAAATGAGTACGTTAGTAGAGGTATTGCCCAAGTATTTATTGCTTTTACTAAATTTTTAGCAGATAGATTGCATTTTAAAATTTTTCTGATCCTAGTTTGAAATTTAATCCTAATATCATTTTTAATACTAGTGTGATCTAATCTATTCGATTGCGGGTATCCTAAATATTTATAAACCTCACCCCCTTTCATACTTTGAATTTTGAAATTTCTAAATATACCCTCGTCTCCATCTACAATTTTGCCTTTCTCTATATGGATAGTTTTACATTTATCTAAACCAAAAGTCATTTTAATATCATCTGAAAAAATTTTAACTACCTTAATCATTTTCTCTAAATTTGATTCAGAATTTGAAAATAATTTTATATCATCCATATATAATAGATGTGAAACTATACTACTCTCTCTTGTATTACCCTTAATTTTTATTCCAAACTTGCTTTTAATTAACATTTTAGAAAGGGGATTCAATGCTAAGCAAAACCAAAGAGGGCTCAATGAGTCTCCTTGAAAAATCCCTCTTTTTATTGAAATGCCCGGTACTACTATTTTCTTACCTTTTAAATTAACTAGCAAATCTGTATTCCAAAAGGACATAATATTTTTCAAAAAGCTAATTATAATTGGGTTAACTTTATATATTTTTAATATTTTGATCAGCCACGAGTGCGGGACACTATCAAAAGCTTTTTGATAATCTATATAACAAGTATGTAAATTACGCTTTTGATTTTGAATTTGTTTTAAAATTACAGAATCAATAACTAACTGTTCTTTACATCCCATATGTTTTCTGCGACAACCTTTTTGTTGTTCAGATAAAATATTTTTTTCATCCAAATGAGTATATATTAAATCTGTCAAGCAAGAGGTTAAAATTTTGTATATTGTCGGTAGACATGTAATGGGTCTATATTGAGAGGGATTATTAATATGTTCGCTTTTAGGCAACATATAAGTAATGCCCTTAGTTAGAAAATTAGGAAAATTTTGAGGTTCTCTGACAAGTTTTGAAAGATTTTTTGCAAAAAGAGGATGTAAAGTAGTTAGACGTTTGTACCAAAAATTATGTATCCAATCGCAACCCGTGGCTTTCCAATTATGAGTATTTTTTATAATTTTGGCTAACAATTCAACCGATATATCAGAAAAACTCATTTGTTCAATGTCTGAACAATTGAGTTCTTCATTTTCTATCCAGTTACCTGCCTCATTATGTTTTATATCTTTACTCCAAATGTTTGTCCAAAAATCGCGCATATCTGATTCAGATGGCAACGGAATATTATTATTCGAAATAATATTCTGTTTATCGTCAAGTTTGGAATAAAATATTTTCTCATTTTTCTGAAATAATCTATTATTATTTCTTTTATTATACGTATAATTATATCTTTTTAATCTACTAGCTTTTACACCTAATTTTTGTTTTAATAAATCTAATAAATCATTGATTATATTTTCATTATTATTACTACCAATGCTATAACCAAATTTTCTCCCAATTTCATCTACATATCTCAAAATATTCCTACTTCTATTTCCATTTTTATATTCAATTACTCTAGCTATACTACTTCTTAAAAATACTACATCATTTTCTAATCTAATCTGCCATTCTGGTTTACTATAACTATATGATCTATCATCAGAGGATATTAATTTAACTCCTAACTTATTACATATAGTGATAGCACTAGCGTACACTATTGTATGAAGATCTAAAAAACTAATATCGTCAAATATTATTTTTGGTAAAATTAAATTATTTAATTCAGAAATTAATTTAGATAATTTCTTTGGCGTATGCAATTTTTGTAATTTTGGTCTAACTGTGGGCTCTATATCTATATATCTATTTATATTATTTTGAAGCATATTTCATATTTTTATTTATTGAATTGTTAATATTTTTATTCTAAACACGACATTTCAAAAACAATTTATCCTTGCGACAAGGTAATGTAGACGGCCGGCGTAGTGCAACGGTAAGGCGCTTGATTCGCATTCCAAAGGTCGCGGGATCGAATCCCGGCGTGGCAAATAAATTTTATGTGATTAATTTGTGTATTTCACAATTTATTCGTTTAAAATAATATATAGTATATTTGCGGCACGTTCCAGAGTGGAAGATACTCTCAGTATCGCCTTGGTGTAAGACCACCATTCAGAATTGAAACGGTACCTGAACTGGCTTTAGCCGTGTTTGGTGACCAGATCTGAATAGCCAGGTACTTCCCCACCTTCCTCTTCCCTATCTCCTCCCCCTCTCCACTACCTTCAGCATCACAACTTACCCCAATTGGGGATGCCATAGTCTCACTGGTTCCAGACGGGAGCAGTTGGGACTCTTGTGCGGTATTCATGTAAAAAAAAGGTAATTTTCTGATAAAAATGAGCAGCGGCAAAACCGTTTTTGTCGCTAAAACGTAAAAAATCCGCAATTTTTTTATTGAACATATTAAAAAAGGGTTTATATTATATTAAAATGTTCTAATATCTACAGGTCCAAACCCTGCTATTAGTTGAAAGTTTAGCTGAACTTTGTCAAAATCTGGTTTCGGTATTATTTGCTTAAGGCTGGGCGCATAAGGACGTTTTCCGTGTTCGATTTCCGAATTCATTTTCCGTATTCGGACATCCGAATGCATGGAATCAGTAGAAAATACATTAACTGACGCACACGTTCGCTTTTTTTCCGAATGGAAAAAATTCCGTACGTACGTTCCGAATGCAAGCCGGCGCGTTCGGAGAAACCTAACGGAAAACACCTAATGACGTCATGCGGAACGCAGCGCTTGTATACATTTTGTTTGTGCCGGCGCATACGCTCGGAATTTTCTATTCAGTATCGCACCGGCACCGCTTGCATCGGACGTATTCTTTGTATTTGTTACGCATAGAATCGTAACACGATAATGTGTGAGGCAGAAACTTTCATTATTAATTCATTATTTTTTTCTTCTTTATTATTAACAGAAATGCAATTGCTAATAAATCGTTGTCCTCCATCGTCGTGCGTTCACCACGTTATCACTATCTGTACTGACGTGTATACATTCCGAATGAAGAAAAACGAATGTTTGCGCTAGTCTCACGGAATTCCGCATCAGGAAATCGAATAAGGAAAACGTCCTTTTGCGCCCAGCCTAAAGGGAACTTATAAATCACTATTATTTAAAAATTTAATATTAAAAATAGATATTATTAAAGCTTAATAAACAACCTTTCCGGTGATATATAATATGCTATATATAAACTAGCGCAAATGTTTTAAATTTGTACCATAAAATTTGCCACATTTTGATTCAATTAAAGATCTGAACCCGTACTTTGACATTATTTTAAGTACATTTTTTTCCAATGGATAACATTTTTCCGATCATTTATCTTATTAAAACCGCTTTGGTATATCTGAAAAAAAAAATGCACATTTTTTTCGACTTATGCGATGTCTTGTTCCGGACTATTCCATAGTGCGCCGCCCCGGAACCATTTATTGGAAAAACGAACACCTCTGCCATAGGTCACCCCAAGTGGTCGGCTGCGTTTGATAACTTGGCAGAGGTGCCCGGGTTCATCGTTGACATGTGTCCAGGTATTGGCGGGGGACGCACCTTCCCGCAAGTTGCGTGGTGGGCCGGATTGGGAGAGGCCGGTTTGGGAAGACCCTTTGACCTCTCCAGATGGTCTCTCGACCCAGTGAAAAAAAATCCTGCCTGTGTCATCTTCGGGATGCTGTGTATAACATATTTTGTAGGGAAGCGAAGGAGAGGAAGTTCTGGGAAGGAAATAGGTACGAGGAGGGGGTAGGAATCTGGGGGTCAATGTGTCCATTAGTGACGGACGCATGAATCTATCCCTCCTACTGCGGTGCAAAACGATAGGGTCGAGTCGAGAGAGTCCAGCTGGAGAGGTCTAGGATAGGTCTCTGAACCAGTCTCCCCCGATCCGTGGGTGAGCAAAAGCGTTCGCTGCTAAAACCTAGATAAATCCCACCCATGAACTTGGGCACCCCTGCTAAGTCACCAAATTTGGCGATCCACTTGGCAGGGGTGTTGGTTATCCAATAAACGGTTTCCACACCCATTGTTATTGCCGTAGTGTTATAATAAGTGATACAAAGTGGCCCTCAAGTTAAAACGTTTCGCAGCCCTGCAGTAGAGCCATGTGAGTATTGCGGGTATCTCGCCGTCATTGTTGCAGTGCGTACAATAGGAAGGTATTGGTTGTACGAGTTTGTCCCATTGGCCGATATTTCATTAATCTGAATATGGATTCTGGCTGCACGTCTTCACTTTCCAATTTACAGCGATAGATACCTTCTCAATTTGTATTATTTTTAATTTATTTTAAATATTTTAGTTTATTAGGGAAACAAACAGTTATACATTTTTCTTAAAATGATTACATGCTTATTACGTGGTTCCATGAACCAGCGAAGTTTCTGCATGAAATTCACATTATGTACAAAAAAACAAAAGTGGAGTTGGTAGAAAAAGAAAATCTTTAAAAAATGATAGCACCGATTAAATTATAAAACATGATAGATGGTGTGAAATTAAACTATGTACATATCAACGAGTATATAAAACTAATACAAATTTTTTTATCATAGGATAAAGTTCAAAGAT
Organism: Limnephilus marmoratus; assembly: GCA_917880885.1. Classification (NCBI taxonomy): domain Eukaryota; kingdom Metazoa; phylum Arthropoda; class Insecta; order Trichoptera; family Limnephilidae; genus Limnephilus; species Limnephilus marmoratus. Next base: position 42,931,700 of record OU862931.1, on the reverse strand, counting down.
AAACAATGTAAAAAAGAAAAACAACATAATGAGAATGGGAAAATAACACACCAGGGGTGACCCTCTGTTCGTAATTCACAATTTGTTTTAATTTTTTCTATTATAAATTTAGTAAATTAACCTGAGGACTAATAGAAAATAACAGCGTCTGAAAACATATTATTGTATTTTGTGCCCGTCCTTCTGAGTATACTAGTTGGTTTGATCATGTATTCATTATTGGACAGTGGAAATTAATGTTTTCTAGAAGATAGTTGTTATCGACAACGTTGTTGATGATTTTTATTAAAAAATTCTGGTCGGATATATTTCTTCTTCTAAAGTTGATAAATTGTGGAATGGTAACGAGTCTTAGTTGTTCTGAGTACCTGGTAGAAAAAAATGACAACATGCTTACCTAGTCCTACCATAAATACTGTTACAATATAACGGTTATTAATTAATTAATTAAAACTCGTTAGTCGCCAATGTATAATGCTTATGAAAATGAATAAAACACTTAATAAGACATTATAGTTATAAATAAAAGAATTGTGACAACAATTAAATTATATTATCAAATAATAATGAAACCAGAAAATGAGACTCTAATTCATAACAAAATAATTATATTCTATTACTTTAAAATTCAGGGTCGTCTTTAGCCTAAAAAAAAAGAAACTAAATAGTTAGAAAACTAATAAAATAAATCAATAGCTTGTCGTGTTTTAAAAACAAAATCAAATGTTTTAAAAATGATTATCAAGATGTTAAAGTTACTTTAAGGGGGGGGGGGGGAGGCGCCAGTTCAAATAGAACAGAATACTAAATAGTAAATCAATAAACTCAAAACTAACCGAAGTTTTAGCTCACAGGTAATGGCGATTTTACCGCAGTATGTGTCTTCTCTCGTCGAAACAAACGTTCAGACCCTCCGACTACCTATGTGGAACTGTTGATGAAAAATTCTCTTGTTCCTAGTATGTTTTGGTAAACGAAAGAAAAGCAGGATTCCATTTGTTCAAAGTTATAATTCCTATTATAGCCCAGGCAACGAAGGAAAAATAGGGGAAATAATTCATGTAGAAGCCAATTTTGGCACAGTTGTAGGGGAAGGTGTCCTTAACAAAATACTAAAAGTACTCGGGGGTGGGGGTGGAGCTAAGGGGGGGGGGGGTCTAAAGGTCCCTTTTTTCAGTTTTTCGTTAATAACTCGAAAACTATCGCCTCTAGCGAAAAAGTGTCTAGGTACTAAATTATCTACATAAAATGCTCTACAAAAAAGGTTCTATAAACTTTTTTGTTAGGATCAATGCTTAAGGAGATAGGGAGGGGGGAAAATGTAAAATTTATAAAAAACTGTTTTAATTTTTTTAAATGAAATGTTTGTCGGTAAAAATGAAACGCTTATTGTTAAAAAATCAAATAATTAGTGCTTAAGGATGTACCTTGAACATTAAATTTCGTCGAAATCTAAACTTTCATCGTCATCAATGCTGTCTTCGACGGGGGTCCGTTCATACATGAGCCGAGGCAGCCGCAGGCACCGGAGCAGGCAAACCCTGCTTTGCGGCAACCGCAGCGCATCCCACACACATGATTCTGAAATTTCTTCAAAGCTGACACCAAGGAAGCATTATCTTCAACTTTGTCTGGAGTAAATTCCTTCATGTTGGTCAGCATTCTCAAGGTCTCTCTCCTCTCTTCCTCTAAAACATTTGCTCCTTCCAGAACAATTCGACATAAAACAAGCTGAACAAGTAAATGTCCTCGAACAGCTCGGCTGTAGGCGTGGCCTGTTAAGATCTTGTCAACAGAATTAGCAGCGAATACTTGGCATAGTACATCTTTCAGTCCCGATCCAGCCATTATGTGATCAATGCACCCCATGAAGGGCATTAGGGTGTGAAATCCACTAAGTCTCACAGCAATGGTCCCAAACGTGATTTCTCTAGCCTTTAGGTACAAAGGCTGGTCGAATGTTACGAAACAAACTGTGGCCCCTATCTCCTGACTATTTTTTAAAGCATACAGTAATACAGTGTGTACAGTGCTGTACTCGTTAGGTGGTGAATTGATGAATGGAAGAAAGGTTACCGAAGTTTTTTCTTTGTTAATGACTTTACTCACCAATTGCATAAAACCCTTCCATTCTGGAATGGTTGGCACCTCTGCAGTGGGTTCCTCCTCCTGGAGCCCCTTACCACTCATCCACAGGAAATCTTGAAGAGTGGGTGTGAATATGTCACAGGGGATGGGCTTCAGCACGCTCAAGTATTCGATGATAATTCGCTGCAATGCGTTGGTTCCCCTACCCTCAAAGGGTTGCAGCTCCAGAACTCCCAACTCCCACTTCTTCTTGGGGGGGAACAGATTTCAGCCTTTCAACTTTCGTGGATGTACGGAAAGCGTGGGTTGGTGTAACACATTTGATACCTCCCATGCTGTGAAAGGTATTCCAGCCATCGAGACATTGAAGTCCGCATTATCGAAAATGTACTGGCAAAACGTTTCACTTGGAATAGGCTCTTGCGGGTGGTGGATGGTGGAGAGCTCCAGCTGCTGAGCGTCGTAGTAAAAAGCACTCAATCCCAACTTCGATAGAAGGGACACCAAGTTCTTTGATCCGAATTTTCTGTATATGAACAGAGCGATGCTGGTCAGAATTGGGGATATGAAACATCGAGGGCGAACAGCAGCAATAAGAACATGAGCTATAGTTGTCATCTTTTTCTTCACTGCCTCTTTCGACCTTTTTTTCTTTGCAATGCAGTCCAAGAAGACTCTGAGAGACTTAGGTATTAATTGGTCAGCGTCACTGCAGAAGCTAGCTGAAGAAGGATAGGTACTGTTGTCATAAGCCATGGATTCAATGTCTTCCAAGATAATCTCAGCAGCTTTTTGTACAATTCTCTCACGTTCTTTTTGTTCATCTTTACACCTTGAAGTATACCATGAGTCACTCAAGATTTTATCACTAAAACTACGAAAGGAAACGATAGTTTGTCTGGTGCGAATTTCACTGAAAAAAATTTGGTCTCCATATTTTTTCTTCATTCTCTCTTTAATGGTCTTCTTATGTGGTGGTTTTCTTGTAATAAACTGTTCCAACAACTCGTCCATAGAGTATTGGCAATTATCAGTACCTTCAATATAATTATAGATTTCTTCCATTGCTTCTGAAATCTCTTCACCTTGAGGACGTCCAGATTTTATTTTCGAAGGTACAGAGGTTAACAAGAATCTTTTGTAACATTCCTCATGATATATTGCATCTGCTGCGTGTAGATCCCCAACAGTGCAGATACGTCTAATTACGTCGTCTCCCCACTGATCCATTCTTCTCTGCCCACGATTGATAATGGAATTGTGAAACCCACTCGTACGTACTTTAAAAACTGTTTGGCGCCTAGAATAAGGTTTTTTAATCTCCTTCTCTTCGTCATAAGTTTCTGTGCAGAAAAAGCACTTAGTTTTAAAATCAAATATCTCTTGTCCCGAACGCAAAGACGAGGCATCACGTGATGTTGAAGGTTGATGTAAAAGATTGTCTCTCAGAAACCTCTTTATTGAGTCACTTCTGATGTAGTCTCTTCTGCAAGAATTATGAACAACACCATTTGTCTTACTCCTGAAATCGTTTTCTTTCCCATCTTTCCTTAACACACTTGCGTTCACTAATCCAATTATCCCTTTTTTGCCGACGTTGCACAAATCATTTTCAACTTCACCCTCACAAATTAAACACTTCTCAGCCATTGTCACACACACACTGAAAATGAATAATCTTATAATGTATAATCTGTAATAAAAGCAGATATTTTGATAACTCACGAACAACACGGCGCGACGTTTATTCAAACACTAATTATTTCATTTTTTACAATAAATATTTAATTTTTAACGACCGGCATTCCATTTTCAACAATAAAATCTGTTTTTATTTTTAATTTTACATTTTCCCCCCTTCCTATCTCCCTAAGCCTTGATCCTAACAAAAAAGTTTACAGAACCTTTTTTGTGGAGAATTTTATGTAGATAATTTAGTACCTAGACACTTTTTCGCTAGAGTTTTCGAGTTATTAACGAAAAACTGAAAAAAGGGACCTTTAGACCCCCCCCCCCTTAGCTCCACCCCCACCCCCCAGTACTTTTAGTATTTTGTTAAGGACACCTTCCCCTACACCTGTGCCAAAATTGGCTTCTACGTGAATTATTTCCCCTATTTGGTGTTTTTTGGTCTTCGTTGCCTGGCCTATTAGGAATTCAAATATCAATTTGAATTGAAGCGTAGTCACCAACTTAATTATTGGGTACTTACTTCGCATTTTAATTTCAAACTGTTACAACAGGAATTAAAAAAAGATTGTTTAAAAAAAAATTGTGCTGTGTTCCCACCTTGTCTATTCTATGCTTTATAAAACGAAAATTGAAGTCGATCCAACATTGGGTTTCTATCGCACAGAAAGCGTGTTCTTCACGTTCACTCTATTTTTCCGTTTCCTCGCTATGTACGACATTCCTCTCTCTTCCCTAATTGGGGTGTGTTGTGAGGCTAAAGGTAGTGGGGAGGGGAAAGAGATAGGGAAAAGAAAGGTGGGGGTAGTACCCGACTATTCAGATCTGGTCACAAATCTAGCTAAAACCATTTTAAGCAAAGTTTCAATTGGTGCTCTTTCACCAATACGATACCCAGAGTATCTTGTCCACTACTGAGTATGGTTATTAGTGAAGACAAAATACTGTTTGGAAAATGTAGGAGAAATCTCAAATTGTTACTTCTTCGGCATCTGATTGTGATCACCAATAATAATAATCTTTTTCCTTTGGCCAACCTACCTCCCCGCCCTTTTGGTGTTATTGTATTGCTTACATCGTGGGGAATAATTCTAAGCATTTATCGCAATCTGCAATTTCTCTCTATTCCGACTTTCCACCTGATGGTTGGGATTTATCATTTGTATCAAGTTGAATGAACTCGGAATATTAGTGATTTACCTACCAGTGGCGTGCGGTCCATTGTAATGGAATCCTGCATACGTATTAGTATGTAGGATTCATCATTAAACTTTGGAATGAAATATCACTGGCTATTTGCGAATGGTTGCTGACTGCATAGTCAACAGCACAACGTCATTAATGTCTAATTTACAATGAAAGGGATACCTACTTGTGTTTGTATTTGTGATTTTATTATTTATTTTGAATTTTAATATTATTTGCCTTGTCTTGAATATTGATTATTTCGTTTTAATTTAATTTCAATTTCTTAATTATTTATTCCGTGTATTATATCAGAGGTACTGCTGAAAACCAGCGGCATTCCGGGAGAAATCTTGAATGTATATAGCTGAGCAGTGACCTTTTTGTCAATAGAAGCAATGTTATTAAAAAAGGATGTATAAGTTTGTAAAAATCTGTTGACAAATAAATGTTTTATTCATTTTATGTACGTTTTAGTATTGACTAGGATATCAGAAAGAATTTTATTTATTTATTTTTTATTAAAACCCGGCTTGTCAATTAACTATTAGGTAGGTACATCCACATTGAGTATGAATAAGATTTTAAAAAATGAACTGTACTTTTACATCATTTTCATTATCCCAACGTTACAGGTCACTCACTATCTCTCCACTTGATAATATAATATGTTCGCTTTGCTTCGAAGTTATCGCCATACCCCACCTTGAGCGGCGATACTTCGCACTAATTTTTCTTGGCATACCCGGAGACGACCAATTGTCGATAAGTACCTACGTCAATTTATGTCATTGATGATGACAATTGACGTTGAAAATCTCCGTAACCCTTTATGTTAAATAATATTTTGTATTCCAAAAGTTTTCCTGTTGGCTGAGTGAATCTAAAACCTTATGTTATACTAAATAGTCATTTGTTTAGACATTTCGGTAATGTTTTGTTTTTGTTATCTTGTCGAATGTAAACTGTAACTGCACGCCACTGGCACCTGCTCTTTATAATGCATAATGACTAATGTTTGTAAACTTTTTACTTCGTCTTACTACTATATTATTGTTTTCACGCTTTAATTATTGTAATGATTTCACAAAACGTTGTCAAATAATGTCCATTGTCTTTTTGTTCCTAAATATGGACAATATACGTTCATTGTAACCAGTAGGCGCACTGTGCGCTCACTAGAAATCTGTGGGAATCCAGACAATACTTTCCATTTTCTAAATGCTTATTTTCCTTTAGTCTCTTACAAGAGGAAACCCGGTAGCGTATTTACAATCCCTAGCGCGTTTCAGTCGCTTTAAATTTTCAATATCATAATTTAAATATTTAGAAATAAAATTATTAATTTCTAATATACACATTGGAAAGATTATTTTATCTAGATTTCAGAACAATTTTTGTTTTTGCAAAGTGATAAAAATTATCAATATAGAAGTGTATTTACAATATATGGGAATAATATTAAAATTTAAATATTTAGAAATAAAATTATTAATTTCTAATACACACATCAGAAAGATTATTTTATCTAGATTTTAGAACAATTTTTGTTTTTGCAATGTGATAAAAAATAACCAATATAGGGGTATATTTAAAATGTAAAGTGTCGTTACCGCGACTGAATCGGTATAGGTTTTGTAAATACGCAACCCGGGAGCCGAGATATTTGAATAATAGGTATTTTACCAAACTGTTGCTGTCACTGTCGCTTTTACTCCCCCGAATACTGAACTGCACCTCAGGCTGATAATACCTAAATAAAATCATCAAAATCGAGGTTTTGTATTCTTCATTTTCCCCTCTAAAATAGTCACATTTTAAAGATTATTTTTACTAACTGTATTAGAATAAAGTACTTTACGTCTGTAGTTTTTGCTTTTTAAAAAAATACATTGCCTGGTTTTTTTTTTTTTTACATGAGCTCCACACAGGAGACCCTGAGGAAAATACTTTCCCTCAGGGCCTATGCCATCTTTGGGGATGCTGTGTGGAAGGTTTTTTAAGGAAAGGAAGGAGAGGAGAGTTCTGGGAAGGAAAAGGGTTTAAGGGGTGGGTAGTAATCTGGGGTTAAGTGTGTCCTGGTCATCCGCCACCAAGACCTAGACAAACCTCACCCCATGAACCCGGTTTGTATACTGAACGCTTGTTGATGGCCTTCAAACCAGGCAATTTTAACAATTTTGGGGGGTCCTAACTCAAATAAGAAGTACCTTATAAAAAAAAAAAACAGCGGTATCTATATTATATTAAAAACATTTGCAATATTTATAAAATCCAGATAGTTAATTGGGGATACGTTTGTATGGACAAAACGTCGCCCGGTTTCCTCTTAATAGCGTGATTTACGGGCAATAATAGAATATCATTACACAGTGAGGGCAATCTCTCGATCGTTGGAGAGCATCGGTTACTTTATATTTATTAGTCTACCTAATATATAAATACATATCCCTAAAATATATTCAGAATCTTAACGACGCGCGACGTAAGTAAAGAAGCCGTGTATACAAATTGCGACTCGCGACCCGTGTATTGGACTGAACTATTGTCGAATTTGCCGTATCAAAGAAAAGAAGAAAAAGAAAAATAATGTGGGAATCTTAACGACGCCGACGTAAGTGAAGAAAGCATAAGCAGAAAATTGGAGAAATTAAAAACTTCATCGTACAATTTTAATAAAGCTGACTACACAAATTATCTTGATACTACATTAATTATCTTGACCATATAGACTGGTCATTTCTAGAAGATGAAAACAATATTGAAAATGAAGTCCAACAGTTTTATTCAATCCTAAACACTTCAAAAGAACGTCATGTTCCAAAAGTTAATTTTAATGCATCCTTTTACCCCACATGGTTTTCAAAAGAATTAAAAGAATTAATTTATACTAAAAAACAAACTCACCGAATATATAAGCAATCTAGAAACGTAGATGATTATATAACGTTTACTAACTTAAGAAGGCAGTGCAAAGAATTGTCCAAAAAATGTTATAATGATTATATTAGTTTAATAGGAATGGAGGTTCATGATAATGTAAAGAAATTGTGGAACTTTTCTAATGCTCAGCGAAAAAATGACTGTAGTTTACCAAATATTATGCATCTGAATAACAATTGTGCGGACAGTACCGAAGGCATTGTCAATCTTTTTGCAGATTTATTCAAAAGTGTTTATGATGATTGTATTCCTGATAATGAAATCCCAAACGATGTATCACTTGAAGAATCACTTAACCTAAACCATTGTTTTATTGAAATAAACGCTATAGAAAAGGCTATAAAAGCATTAGATACTAATAAATCCGCTGGACCGGATGGTTTCCCTCCAACATATTTAAAATCTTGTGTTCGCAGTTTGACTTATCCACTATTTAAACTATTTAATAAGTCTTTGTCGTCAGGGTGTTTTCCAAATCAGTGGAAAAAAAGCTATCTTACGCCTATTCATAAAAAGGGAGATAAAAGCGATGTATCTAACTACAGACCAATATGTATATTGTCCGCTATTCCCAAACTATTTGAATCGTTAGTCCTAGATGTCATTATTAAACAAATTAATAATATTATTGTACCCAACCAGCATGGCTTTATCACAGGTAAATCCACTCTAAGTAACTTGATCATATACGAAAATTACATAACTGATTCTCTTGCCTTGAAGCTCAGGTGGATTCAATTTATACTGATTTTTCCAAAGCCTTTGACAAAGTAAGGCGACATATCCTTGTACAAAAATTAAGTATGTTGGGCATCAAGGGTAATCTATTAAGTTGGATTGATAGTTATCTTAGTAAAAGAGAGCTATGTGTGAAAATAAAATCTGTGGAATCTTACGTTTTCGAAGCCACAAGTGGGGTTCCTCAGGGGTCTCACCTGGGACCAATTCTTTTTTTGTTATTTATTAATGATATTGTTAGCATATTTAAAGATGTGGAAGTTCTTCTCTTCGCAGATGACTTGAAAATATATAAAACAATACGTAGTTTAGACGATTGTTATACTTTGCAACTTAATTTAAATAAACTATATCGTTGGTGCATCATCAACTCTCTGTTTCTTAATATTAAAAAATGTCAGGTCATTCGTTTTTGTAAAATACGAAATCATATAATTTATGTATATTCGCTAAATAACGTAAAATTGACAGCTGTCACTCAAATCAGGGACTTGGGTGTTATATTTGATGAACAGTTAACATTCAATCCGCATGTAAATGAAATCACAAATAAAGCCTTAAAAATGCTTGGTTTTATATGTAGAACCGCATGCGACTTCAAGTCATTAGAATGTTTGAAAACACTGTACACATCTTTAGTAAGAAGTCAAGTAGAGTATAATTCGCCTATTTGGTCCCCCTTTTATAAAATACATTCCAACAATATTGAAAGGGTACAACACAAATTTCTACGATTTATTAACTTTAAACTAAATATTCCAATCCAAAATATAAATTATATCCAGCTGATGCACCAACTAAATTTGATTACGCTGTCAGATAGGCGAATTATCTCCGACCTTGTTCTACTAAATAAAATTATTAATTATAGAATCGACAGCCCTGAAATTCTGGCCACAATAAAATTATTTGTACCTTCCAAAAATACGAGACAAAATTCCACGTTTTTCTGTGACAATTTCAAAACAAATTATCAAGCGCACATATCCCTAAATCGAATACAAAATTTTGGTAATAAATTTGGTAATGTCGTTGATATATTTAGAGATTCCGTAGCAGTGCTTAAACGAAATCTACATAAACACTTTGCTGAAATGTATGACTTCACCATTCCATAGTGAAAAACCCTTTTTAGCTTCTATCTATTTCACTCTTTTCTTTTAGACTTTTTAACTTTAATATATATATGTAACTTTACAAATTAATATTGTAATTTAATTTATATTTCGATTATGCTTAAGTCCCTACTAATGCTGATTAATTTCAATCCCGTTATTTTTGTTTGTAAGTTCAAAAAAAAAAAAAAACTGTTCTCCATAATGGTATTCTATATTATTTGTAAAACATTTATGTAGGTACTACACATATAATAATTATTTTATTCATATATGTACTTAAACTTTCATATGCCATAAAGTTAATGTAATAATACTTATAACAATGTATGTAAAAGCCCAATGGGCGTTTAAATAAATAAATAAATAAATAAATGTAAACAAATATACGGCGCGGCGTATTGGACGAACGTACGGTCGAATTCCCCTAGTAGGCCTGGAGATTGGACCTTTCCGCCGCCCTCATTTTAATTAATTCTGAAGAACGTGTTACAAATATTTAAAATGTGTCTCCATTAAGGTGGTCCAAAAATGTTTTTTTATTATTTTTCATTTGGCCACCCCGTGAATTTGTTACACGTATTCATAAAAATAACACAGTAAAATTTCAGCGAGTTAGCTCAAGGAGAAAGGGGTGCTCAATCGAGTCTTGTTTTTGAATTTTTTGTGTAAAATGCTTAATTTTTACTTTTTGCTACAGGCCAGTTTCGTGTATTAAACTATTAAATAAATATTAAAATAAACTACTGAAGAGTTTTATAGATAAATTTGAACAGTATTTGATACTTATTTAGTAGACTGTAAAGTGAATCAGTGTAGTAAAATGTGTTCATCTACTCAAAAAAAATAAGAAAATTTTTCTACTTGGGGTTCGAGATATTGAGCCATTGATGAGGCTTAACCAACATCCTTCTCTTCGGCAAGTTTTACTCCGTTATCACTACATATTAAATGATTCCAAAAATGTGAAAGATTTCGCGCATGTACTTATTCAAGAACTTGTAAAAGTATGGAGTAAATCTAGTATTCCGATCAGACAACAAAATCTCTGCATTGAAAAACTGATTAAGTTTCTTAAGAACTGGCTGCTATTGAATAAAAATAGAGGAAGATATTCTGAAGCACAAATAAAAGGAGAGTATTTGTTTAAAAAAGAACTAGACAAACTTTTTGATATTGCCCATGCAAGCGCTTTGAATTTGATAAAAATTGCCGAAGAATTGCGGTTTCTCATCGATCAAAGATGAGAACGTAAGATGATTATGACCTCAATCGACAAGAAACTAGAAAAGGTCAAAGAAAGTTCTCTAAAACGGAAAGAAAGATCTGAAGAATTGAAAGAAATGGCTGCTGAAAGTAATGCCTCATCTTCGGTGATGTCGAGACAAGAGTTAGAACTTGAGTGCAGCTTCAGTATCACTTCTAGTAATGCTAGCATATTAGAGGATAAGTCCAAAGATGAGTTTGTAGTGCGTTGAGCTGTCTACAAGTGACATATTTATATTATACGTTACCAGTGCGCTTGATCGTAATAATATTTAAACTAATCAAGAGAGAAGAAAAACAAATTGTTCGTTTTGTTAGTTATCATCTATACCAAAGTTTGAATCGAAGCGTCTTTGGCAGCAGATGCACCTTTAAATGACTTAATACTTTGGAATAGCTTAAAATTGTACGAAGCCATTGATTCCGAAATCAGTATAGCAGCTTGGGGTGTCTTAGAGCGTCACTTATGGTATTTGTCAGATGAACTAGTCTCATTTACCTTGTTTTCTGAGAAGCTGTCTGATGCTGAGAAACAGGCCATTGTCCAAAAAATAAATTCTGATGGCGGTAATCGTTCAGAACGAGGTAATTCTGTTAAGCTTGCCTCAGAGGTTACATTAGAAGCTTTTGCAAAACAAAGAACGTTGATAACGCTCTTAGTTCTTGATATCAAGGACTCTTTCTTGTAATTACCTCCTAAGACTTGGAATAACAATGTTGATTACCTTCAAGGCAAAAGCTGAGTCAAAAATTTGCGTGTTGTTAATCATACAGCGGAGAGAGGTGTTAAACTATTTGAAGATTACAACACGATACTCACTAAGAATGAGGAAGAAAAGCAATTTTTACTTCACATGGTTGAACAAAATAGAAAAATCGTTTCTACTGAAACATTCAAAATGGAGTCAACAAACATAGTTTTGAAAGATTGCGACTAATATTATGTTAATTATTGCTTTGTTACCAAATTTTGTTCAAATTTAAATACGTTTTATACTTATTTGTAGTGTTTGACTTAAAATCCAGAACGTTTGTCAGAAACTTCTAATTCGATGAGCACCCCCTTGGTATATAAGATAGGGGGCTGAAATTTTTTACACATAATAGGAATGATAGGTGTAACAAATAAAATGGGTGGCTACATCTATATTTGAAAAAAATAAATTTACTATACAGGCCTGGACCACCTTAGTCTCCATGTTGTCATCCCGAAGTTATTAATTCATCATCTAGAAAAATAAAAGCTGGTGCTTACCGTTAACTTTATAGTTGCAAAACGGGTTATAAAGTTTTAAAATCGTTATACGTAAAATATATTAATGATAATGTTTTAATTAATCTAAAATATAAATAACTCGCATCCCTTGTGCGGCATGGAAATAAAAAAAAGTTATTATACTCGTAGTTACGAATTCGCCGGAAATGATTAAAATGTGAGTTTTGAGCAAACAAAAATTATTACGGTTGAGATCCACCTTGACGCGTATCATCTGGATTCGGGCTGAATCCCGCACTCCTTAAGCATATGGCCATAAGGTTGAAATTCCCACTTCTGTTTTGATTTATATTTAAAAAAAAAAAACACCGCCAAAATGTATGTTTTATTTTACGTTGTAAAGTTGAGGCACAAATATTGATATATTTTTCGATCATAATGTAAAGAATTTGAATGTCCACATTAACAAAACCCGAAAATAGGTTTTCGTAAGTAGAACATTTTGCTCTCCAAAACATTTTTTTAGGGGTGATTAAAAATTCTAGGCTTATCTAAAAAGTCCTCGATTATTTCAAGATTATTTTACTATATATTTAATTTATGCATCTATTTCGAAGCTATCAAATTTTCTAACCAAAAACACATGATTTTCATACAATTTAAGATGGCGAACACATAACACATTTGACGTCTGTCGTCAGTCATTGTTTTAGGTATGTACTTTGATTAGGGGGAAATGTGGATAAAAAGACTACAAGGTGTGCTTATTACTGATCGTGAACTTGAATTACAGTTCGGTATTGTGAATCTCGCGTGTATTTTGATGATTTGTTGACTGCAACGACAAAGTCAAAAGACAGATAATTTCGTGTGATCTGTGGTTACGTTCAGAATGTTGTAATTTTTTGACTATTTAGTACCCTCCTAAAATATTATTTCTTCTTTCTTCCTTCTCGGGCTAATTTGTTCGCTTTTCGGAACAACCCGCAACCCACAACCCACAGGTCTCATAGAAATAGTTGTGTCTAGTTGTGGGAAATATGCTCTAAACGGTATTAGAAAGAGAAAATACCACATTTTATATTCAAATCTAAAAGTTATCCACAAAATAATTAAAATTTATACCTTTATGAAATTAAAGAGTTCGTCCGAAATATTGTTTTTTTTATCTATCTATCTTCTTCTATCTTCTATCTATCTATCTTCTATATAAATAAAAATAAGTCGCCGAAATGTATGTACGCGCTTAACTTTCGAAAGACTGCACCAAATTGGTTAATTCTTTTTTTTGTGTGTTCGTTATTGTCAGGACAAGGTTTGTATAAAACTTCTGGTGAGCTCTGGCATTATGAAATTTGTATAAAAAATTGCTATTGGTGGCACGCGTGCTGTTTGAAAACTGAATGTATGGAATGCGGGAGGGGGGAAGGGGGAGGGGAACTCACGAGGTGGGAGGGGAACTCGGGAGGAGGGTTCGCGGGATGGGGAAGGGGGGAGTGGAGTGGGGAGAGGGAAGATGGGGGAGACGGAGTGGGAACACGAGAGGGGAAGGGGACGCAGGAGAAGAAGGGGAGGCGGAAGGGGAAAGGGACGAATGGGAAAGGACACGGTAGGGAGCAACAATTTCTTTGTCAAATGGCATAGCAACGCATGCCGGGTACCAGCTATTGTTAATATTTTTACATAAAACGAGATGACGATAATATTCAATGTGTGTGTTTTTTTTGTTATAAGTAATTTTAGTTAGAAAAAACTTTATGAGCCAATTTTAAAACTTTCTTATGTTTGCATTCAGATTTTTTATGTTTAAAAAATGAGACGTTTAACGTTAATAATAAAACTTTAAAGCATATTTCACCATCATTCAAAAATATTTTTGGATACGTTCAGAAATATTTCATTCATTTGGATTTTATTGCAAAGCGAAACATTCTGACCTTCTGAACAAAATATATAGGCGTGAGGGGTTAAATCATGATCTTTGAAATGAAAAATAGGCAATACGAAATAAAATGATAATTTACTGTCCAATAATTCAGTTTGACTTCAGCAAGTGATGGTGGTAGGTCAACTAGAAAGTAGAACACCATGAACAAGGTTGTGTGTGTATGCTGTATAGGTATAAGTGCTTCATTGTTAATGTGTCTGTCTGTCTGTCTGTAAGTTGGGATTGAGTCAGCCAATATTCGAACGCATTTAGTCCAATTAGATCACGCTGATGTAATGCGGAAGGTTTATTTAAATTCAAGACAATAAACTTTATTGTGGTGTTCAAAATATCGTGAAACCCGCTTATAGCGACTGTGTTCTTCCTTCTCTCGACCAAACATCCTTAAGGAAAAACGTCCAACGTTCTAATTACTTATAGATTTTTTTTTAAGAAAGACAAACATTCCCGGGTTACGAATAACGAATAACCCGACAATATTTGAAAATCTCCTACTAACACCACAGTAAGCGGAAAATATTGCTTGTGTCATGATGGAGGTCTTAGCCATCCGAGGAACCGAACACGGGACCTCTGGGTGGAACCCAAACGCGATGCCAACTCAGCCACGGACTGGACAATGATTATACTTATTATAAATAATATAGTAAATAAACTACCCGGTTTTTCCCGAGTTTTAACACTTATCTTTTTCTTATATTTTGAAAATAAAATAAAAACTTTTTTTTATGATTAAAATTACGTCGCTAACTGAAAATAGTATCATTTTAAAACTGTCATTTTTAAACAGTTTGAAAATGACCTTGTCAGCCGAAACAGCTGTCACAAAAAAAAACTAAAATACTCGCGGAACTTAATGATAACATTATTAAATTTGAATTATATTTTTTAAAAATAAATGAAGTTTTACGAATTAAACACAAAAACATTTAACTAATACGACGAAAATAATGCGTTAGTCGAACTTTTCTACAAAGAAAAAGCTGATCAAATTGGTGGATGCCAAAACATCGTTGAGAGTTTTTACGTTTTTAATTTTAACTGCCCAGGAGGTTATGAGAAAAAAAATCCCTCAGGACCGTCATCTTTGGGGATGCTGTGTTTAGGGTCCTTTTAAGTAAATGAAGGAGTCTGCAGCTTCAGATAAACAAATTTTTGATTTTTTATTATTTTCTGTTCGCTTCTTTTATGAGTTCTGGTCATTTCGATTTGACTGCTGAAAAATCAAACAAAACGCATTTCTCAGATTCTTCTTAGATAATTCTTCAATAATTTTAATTAAGTGTTGAAATTTATGCAAAACCGGACAGTAAATACTATTTTTATTTGAAATTTTTTATTGTTTTGGTTTCGGCTCACTATTACTTTATTTTTATCCCTTTATCTCAAAAGCTCGTTATATCCAGAACGTCGTATTATGTGATAGTTCGGTAAGCGGTCATCGGAGAACAATATAAATTATCTATGGTTAGTATTAAAGTTGTGGAGGCCCAGGGGGCATAGACATTAAATTATTCAAGTTAAGGATTTACCATTATGCAATACAACATGCAGCACGCGCTAGATTTTATTATTATTATTATTCCCCAAATAAAATTATATTATAGATGTTACAACAGTTATAGATATGAGATTAGATAAATGATTTAAAATTATATGTATGAATATATATTCCATAAATAACTTTATTATTGATAACGTCATGAATAACAACCACATTAATTCTGTGACGTTAGAGATTTACGTGCATTTTTTATAAGGAAATTCTTAATTTTTGGGAAATTTCCAGGATGTCTGTAAAGGGAAAAATTTGCACTAAAAATATCTCAGGCGATAATTAAAAATAATTATCATATTTATGGTGAACTCGGATCATGCAACTTCAAAACCTCTTGAAAAAGTGATGAAAAAAATGTACAACAAAAATGATTAACCACTCGAATCCATAAGCTTACACGACAATGTAACATTACTAGACATACTTATGACGACCTATGAGGCGTACTCGAGATAAATAGATTACGTTAGATTAGGTTATGGGCTATTTTACTTTTTTTTCATAACTTTAATGACTTTTCAAAGGGGTGTTGAAATTGCATGATTCTGAGTTTATAATAATATTTGACCGCTTTAAATAGTGCTGTATTCGTGAAAATCACCTCAAGGACGCTGTACAAATAAATATATAATACAATTAATTTAACTGGCTTACAACTAAGATTTATAATTATAATTAGTGACTTACATCTACGACTTATAGCTAGTGACTTACCCCTAAAATTTATAGATAGTGACTTATTTAGACTTGTAACAGCTTACTTAAAAAGTAGTGAATTAATGGCATACATCTTTACAACTGGCACTTAAAGTTAGAGATTTACAACTAGTTAGAGATAACGTACGTTGTTTGGGAATATTTCTTTCCTAATCCCTTTCCTACATATTTCCTTCATACGCACCTACCTACCTACATACTTCCTACACTGAGTCTCCTACCTACGAATCACATTAAAAACCAGTGCTGTGACAACTTTCAAAGAAGCAAGCCACGGTTAAGTGTCTTAAGTGTAGTATTTGAATTTAAATACTGAATTACAAACTAGTTAACAATATTCTAAATCTTGGTGAACAATGTGTACACAGTTTCGAAATGTGTAATATGAGCTTCTTATATTATGGACACCAACGGATCCAGCCTGCCAAAAGATCTACAGTGAGTTTTTACGTCTCCTTTTTCCCTGCCTTCTAAGAAAGTTTCCTAACATACGTACTTACATTTAAAAATAATTGATTTTGCCAGGTTTTGCCAGGGTTGTCAGTGATAACATCAAAAACCAAACAACAAACAAGTTCTGTAGGTGACATGGGTAAGTTATTTTGGGACGCGTATTTATTACAGGGTGTAACAGCAAGTACCCGATTGATTTGAGGGCAGCTTGACATGGTTATCTTTGCATTCGGTGTTCGCACAAACCTGTTTATATATATATTTTTAAATGCTTGTTGTTTACACGGCATTCATGCAAACAAGTGGACGAATGACTAAATAATCAAAACAATGGCTGTTCAAATGAAAACAAACAATATTACAAATGTTTAAATATGGTCGTAAAATGATAATATTGAAGAAATCACTCCACTTGGGATTAGGTGCCCGAAGCACCAAAAAGCTTTTACGATTATTGAATACTTGATATGGTATTTAGAGCTGCGTTATGCTTAAGCGCTGGATTGTTAAAATATATTTGTGTAATTCAAATAATAATATCAACTAAAAATTTTGCAAAATCCAGGTCGAATAACTACTCGTATTCTGAGTAGGAACTGCAAAGATTGATACCTAAATATGTTGCTCTGAACTCTAAAATAAAAATCAATACGCAATTAGGGAACGTACCCATACTACGTGACCAACTTTTTGCAATTTTTAACCCCCCCCCCGGTGACCAAAAACCTAAGCAACCCGCCGCTCATTTGTACTAAGCGTGATATTTTGAAGATCCCCCCCCCCCCTAAACGTTGTCACGTAGTATGGGTACGTTCCCTTACTTAGGTTTTATTTTTATGTTCTCACAATAAGAGGAATGTATTGTGACCTCAAATTAAGTTTTGTGTGATGAAGGTCGCGCAGTCGTATGGCGTGGTTTGCCATCTTCAAAATCACAAAGATCATGGGGTGTTCCCGGGGATGTGGTAGCAACAATATACGTAGTAGATTACTTTGAGCAAGGTATGGCAGATGTAAGGTAGGTATATAATACAAAAACATATTAAACTAAAATGACATCCTGAAAATTGCTTAGGTTTAAATAGTTCATGTTGATACCGTGGTAAGTTGAAATGACGCGTGATGAAATCTCCTTTTGTGGAACGAATCTCACATCGTGAGAAGGGCAGGTCTCCAGAGAATTGGCTCCCAGCGAAAAGGACCTTCCAGAAGCAGGAGAGGCGGATGATTCTAGATTCCAATCATCCCCCCAGTCAGCTCCCGAGATGACGAGTATCACGACCAAGGTTCATAATCACGATCGTAGCGATCTTCAAAAAGGTTCCTTCGTGTTGCGGTCGAGAGGACCGCCCAAAGCTCTCAGCTGCTCCACAAAGAATGGCGTGCTTTCTTTTCAAATCTGCTGATTTGAATCTGTGCAGCATCAACAACTGTTGAATTCCAAAATATTGCAGGGCTCGCAATATAACCATTGCCCAAATGTCAATGGGCAAGCACTTGAAGTGTCAAACACCGAGACCATAATTAAAGTATGTATAAAGCCTCGATGACACACGGCTAGTTTACAAGCTAATATCTACTAAGTTTAAAAGCGGGAAAATCGGCGAGTGAGATTGTCATGATGACACACAAAACTGTCCACTCGCTCAGAAGCGTAGGAAACTGAGGCCGCTGCTAGCGCCAGTAACAAGAATAACGACGCCTGCGTGAACTAATTCTTCACATGTTTTACAGTCGAAATCAGCTGTTTATCGGAAGCCACGTTGGAAACATAAATAAACCAATCACGAGCAAGCGGAGCAAGCGTGTAGGCGAGTAAAGTTGACGACCTTTCAACTTTTTTTCGTAGATTGTCAACAATCTGCTAGATGCTGCTAGTTAGCAAGTGACACGATGACACTGGGCGAGTTTACTAACAGTGAATTTCCCAGATAGTAGCTTGTAAACTAGCCGTGTGTCATCGAGACTTAAGAGGGTGCACACACTGCACACACCGTGTTACGAATACTTTTATGTAACAGGGGGTTACTAATTCAACACCCACATTTTTTTAAATCTTAAATAATATACTAATGGTAGAACACATCTTGACTTCGCTTTTATCCAGCCTTATTATATACTCTTTTAAGTAATATTTATAATCCACAAAACAATGTAAATACAGTGATTTTAGTAAGAAAATTGGATCGCTTAGAAATATTTTAGATGCTTCAATTAAATACTGTTTTCGTGTATGAACATATTTGTTTTGAAATTATTGTATGTGTTTTTATTAGTCTTTTCATACCCATAAAAAAAGTAGTAGGCATATAAAAACTGTTTTAAAGTTTAAAATATCTTACTTTGAGAAGTGATCGTAAAACATTTAAATATTTGGGCCTGAACTTCGCAAAATGAATAAAACACGCTTTTTGACGATGTTTTTTCTTGAATAAATCAAAACAGGCGGCTGGTATTAAATTTGACTTTATACCTTATTAAGGTCATGAGTTTTATTGTTAGCGGCCTGTTCCGAATTTTACACGGCGTTGTGCATCGCCTTAAGAGGAAATACTAGCGGCGTTTTTCCATACAAACGTATTCCCCGTTTATCTCTCTGGATTTTGACCCTAGAGCAAATTTTTTTTTACATAATATAGATATCGACCACTAGCGTGTCGGTACGTTTTGCTTTTTTTGATAATTTACTTCTTATAGAAGTTAGGACCTTCCAAAAATGAATAAAATTGCCTAATTTAAACGCCGTCAAAAAACGTTCAGTATACAAACTAAACAATGTATTTTGAAAAAAGCAAAACGTACCGACATAGAATATTTTCTTTTAATACAGTTAGTGAAAAAAAATTTTTAAATCCGTCCAGTTTTGGAGAAGAAAAATGGGGAATACAAAACATCGATTTCGAAGATTTTATTTAGGTATTTTCGGCCCGACGTGCAGGTGTCCCTTTCGCTCAGTTCTCCTGAGGGGGCCGGGGAACAAGGGTTTTGACAAATACATACATATAAAGCGAAGTAGTGATGTAACGAATTTTATCGGTAGACTAGTGTTGTCCTTGCCCGAGTAATCGATATTTTTTATTCGTTTTTTTTTTCTGTTTAGTGAGTCATCGCGGTATACCAATACTGACCGAGCTTTCATACTAAAATTGTGCAAAATTAAAATTGTTTATGTCAAGTACTATAATAAATTTTCAATTTGGGAGGCGTTTTAGGTACCATCGCCCCGGAAACCATTTATTGGATAACCAACACCCCCACCACTTGGTCACCCCAAGTGGTCCGCTATGTTTGGTGACTGAGCATGGGTTCCCGGGTTCACGGGTGAGGTCTGCATGGGTTTTGGTGGCGGATGATTTTGTTCACTTACTGCGTGGCGGGCCGGATTGGGAGAAACTGGAAGAGGGAGATCTTTTGATCTCTACAGCCGGACTCTCTCCACCATCATTTCATTATTTAACCTACCCAGAAATTCCTCTCCTTCCTTTCATTAAAAATTACCTCCACACAGCTTCTCTAATGACTTTGCTATACTATAAGGGTATTTAACTTAAAAATAATTTTTATATTTCATTTTATATAATTGCATTTTGTGATATTTTTAAGTAATTAATCACCTCTCCCTTGAATATTTTGTCTATAATTCTCATATGCCTATAGTTGTTTGTCTTTTAATATTAATCTTATCCTGACGAAGAACACTCTGTTTTCGAAACATGTTGATAATATTGATTACATAAAGCTGTTTCTACAAAGTTATTTGTTCTCATTTAATTAAGAATGACGCCACAAAGATTGGACCCATTTGCAGCATTTCAAGCTGGGTAGCGATAACCAATTCGTTTGTGCAATTTCAATCAATGCATTTCTGTGTTTCTCGAGAACCCTTCTATGGGCTTACACATCATTAGGTAGTACTTTTACGCCAGTTTATTAAACATTTGTGGTCAGAAACATCCAAGTAGTGTAGTTTTGTAGCTCTAGCACATATGAAGCTGTGTGACTTTTGCACTCCCAGAAATAAAACCTTTTTAGTATAATTATCATTATGCATATATCCAATTGTATATCCGCATGTAAATTATTTGGCTTATAGTAAATATGTTATTTTCCACATCAAGTATAGGTACAATAAAATAGATGCAAGAATGTTTTTTTTTTGATAAATTAATAACGTAAAAAATATCATATATATATATATTTATTCTCAAAACTCCTGAGAACATATCGTCGTTGCATTCACAAAATATCCCATGTAAGGTTTTCGAACAATTTTTTTTGTTTACACCATTTGATTCACAACGGTTTCCTAAATAATCTGACATAAATATATCCCATTTTTCAAACTCATCTTTTTAATCATTTTAGAGGCAACTCTGACCATTACTTGTAATTAATGGTAATTATTTAAAAATATATACTACATATACTACAGAAATATAAAAAAAATATAAAATTAAATCCCTATATACTACAGAAATATAAAAAAAATATAAAATTATAAAATTAAAATGAGAAAAAAAAGTTTTTTGTATGCAAGAATTCGTATTATTTTTTTAACTCAAATTTGTCGCACATAAATTCAAATTACCCAAAGATTTTTTTTTTTATAATATACAATAATCTCAACAATCTAAAAAGAGTATATTATGCACTAATCCAGTCATTAATTCAATATGGAATTATTGGATGGGGGGGGGGGGGGGGGTCATACAACAATATTCTAGCCCCGATCAAAGTAATCCAGAAACTAATCATTAAAGTATTCCTTAAGAAACCCTCCACCTATCTAACAGAAACGCTTTTCGCAGATTTCACGGTGCCTCGAGGAGAGAATATCTTTAAGAAAAATGCAATTATCCTAATTTACAAAGATAATATAAATATCATCAAAAAATTTGAAACTCACCAATCAAAAAGATATGAAGATAACATCAAAATACCAAAATTTAATACCAAACTAATGCAAAACAATTATATCTATTTAGGGATAAAGTTTTTCAACAACCTTCCCATTGAAATAAAAAAAAACCAAAGACATCAATAAACTGAAACTCAAACTGAAGCTACACTTCATCAGGAATAATTAACTAAATAACTACCTGTTTTTCTCATTCTTTCTATTTATTATTAATCTATATTCATCTCTATTTTATTTAGTTTTTTCGAATTTCTCCCAAGTGCACAATATTTTAGTATGTAACCGTATCCTATGTATGTACACCATATGTAATTTATATAACTCCACTGTACAATTATATATCTACCTATATTAAATATTAAAAAAATATATATATGTATATATATATATACACAGGGTGTTAAGGGACGTACTTGACTTACTTTAACCAGTGATTCCTGACATTATTTGGAGTAAAAAATGTAAATGAAATTTTGGTCTCCGGTGACTTCTTGGATGACTTTTTTTTAATTTTTTCAAAATTTTTTTCTTCAAAATCAAACAAAAAAAAATTTCTTCTGCATGTCGTCACTGATCACTCAGCCGAGTAACTGACCAACCCCTAACCCCGCCTCTAACTGTCCAATACCTACCATTTTTTTATGTTTTTGTAGAAAAAATAAATAAAAAAAACTCCCAAAAAGTCACCGGAGACCAAAATTTTATTTACATTTTTCACTCCAAATAATGTCAGGAATCACTGGTTAAAATAAGTCAAGTACGTCCCTTAACACCTTGTATATATATATACATATATTTGTATGTTATGGTTAAGGTTTTCACGGGTGTAAGATGTAAAACAATTTTCTCGGTTTACCCGCGTAACGTAGTCCTGAGAAGGACTTTTTAACTCCTGACGTTTCGGACAGATCACACTGTCCATCTTCAGAGGCCTTATGTCTTTAGTTTTTGTCTCAAACTGATAGCTTTCGCATGTCTGTTTGGACCAGAGTCCAAGACTTAAGTGAGTGCAAATCAATTCTTATGGCTAGAACGGAATACCCGGGTTGAATGTGATTTATGGTGCTGGGGGTACGAGGTGGGGCCGGCAGTCATAAGACATAAGGTAAGACATAAGGCCTCTGAAGATGGACAGTGTGATCTGTCCGAAACGTCAGGAGTTAAAAAGTCCTTCTCAGCTCAGGACTACGTTACGCGGGTAAACCGAGAAAATTGTTTTACATATATTTGTATATATATATATATGTATATATTTTCAATATAAACTCAGTAGGTAAAGCAAAAATATTTTTTTAATATTAATATTTAACTCTCAAAAAATTACCAAAAAATTAAGTTGCATCCAAAATCATACGAAATTAATTCTTTTAAGACCAATATTTCGTAATTTGAAACAAAAATAAATAAAATAAAAAATATTTATCCGCACAAGATATTTTCTCTACCTTTTGATAAAAAAATACATTTTCAGTTTATTTGGGTGTTTTGGTCACAAATCCAAATTTAACCCCCCCCCCCCCCCCCCCCGGCTATTTGTTAGCTTTGGGAACTTTTGTAAAACCAAAGTTTACGAAACTTATGGAATTTTGTATCTATTAATTATTTTTACATGAAAGGATAAAAAAGTGATGTGACGGAAATTTTAACAATACATTTTTGTAATAAATATGTACGTGTTTTTATTTTTTTCGTTATCAGTAATTTTAGTTAGAAAAAACGTAAGATGAGTGTCATTTTAAAAAAAATTGTGCGTTCAAAATTTTTATATTTGAAAAGCAAAGGTTTATTTCGGATTTCAAAATTTAAAAGCGTATTTCATCGCCTTTCCAACACAGTTTTTAGTTTTCGGATACTATCAGAAATATTCCATTTATTTGGATTTTATTGCAAAGCGGAAATATTTCGACCTTATGAAAAAATATGCCCGAGGCCATATTAGAAATAATATGAGAAAGGCCAAGTTGCCTTTCCTACGTTTGCTACACAAAATATCATATGTGCATAAAAAGTGCGCACAAAAATCCTGAATGCAAAATTTAAGAAAAAAATGTTGGTTTTAATAAAAAAAAATGTATATTAAGCCCACTTGTTTTCACCGAAACATGGTATCAAAAATAACTCTACAATTAATAAAAATAAATAAAAATATGGGTCCCTAATTTTTTTTTAAAGTTTTTTTTATTAAATATCCTAATATTCTAAAATACCCTTAGGATATTTTGTGCGCGCAACAACGATAAGTAGCTATAATAGCATATTCATGGACGCTAACAATGGGACGTTCCTGTGAGCGGGGAGAGAAATTGAATGTTTAGTCTTGTCTCTACACGTTTGCAGATTGGTACATGCGTGGTCGGCAGAAATAATAATTCGGCTGCGGCTACGGATGACGCGCGTGGCTCACTCACACAAGGCCTGCATTCACTCACACATCTAGAGCGCGATTCTGACTACTGTCAGAGAGTGAAATAAAAGAGATTTTTTAAAATACCTATTCATAAATGTTTGCAGCGACCGGCAGCGCTCTTAAGGCTCTGCAACCGGGCCCGAAAAGAAGAAGATGGAGAGATACGAAATTACGAATGTTAGAGGAGAGCGCTAACATTTACAGCGACAAAATCGATGCGAAAATTGCGAAAATGTTTAATAAAACACGGATCGTTTAAAATAGAGCAAAAATCTCGTGGGCATTATCTTAAACATCATTTAAAGAAACACTGAATTTTTTCATACATACTTGTAAAATAACTGAAACAAACGTGTTAATAATAATTTTTGGAGCATACTTTGCGATTTTTTTCTATCGAGGGAATATTATATAATTGTGGTTTCGGCGCGGGCAAAGTCTAGATATTATCTTCAAGAATAACATATATTTTGAAGAGCTTTAAAACTTGCCGTGTTTAAGGGAAATATGTAATAAATCGGTTGCGGGCCCTTCAGATATTTGTCGAGATAATTTTGCTCTGTTTTAAATAAGTCATGCTTTATTAAATATTTTCACTTACGTTTATTCATTATAGGTATATTTTTATTAGTGCACTTCCTCTGATATTCGTATTTAGGAATCTCCCTTTCAAACCACCTTCTTCTTCTTTTTAACACTTACTACAGAGCCTTAATCCTAAACTGGTGTAATATCGTGTGTGTAATGATGTGGCACTCTTATTAGCATATTATTTTCTTCATATGATTAAGGATTACGTAAGAAAACGCGGGACCTTTTCTCACCATTTTTTCCCATAACCCAATAATACTAGTTATTGTGATACATCACTTTTCCATCAATATATTTCGGTTAACAACTCAACAATGGAGGTTCTGTGGGAACATCTTCACTGTTTTTTTTAATCAGGTTAAATTGTCTAGGATACTAGATACATTCTAATTTAAATTAATGCAGTAAGTTGTACGTACTATATGCCAGAAAAGAGCCTCTTGCATGCATTTATAATTGTCTTAAAAATCGTGTGAATGATTTTTTTAACAAGATTTACGAAAACGCTGCAAAAAGTCAGATTTTAGTATTTTTTTTATTTTTCATTATTTTTTTTAACTCGTGAAGACGCTATTAAGCTTTTTCTTAATCACCCAAATTTAAGTTTATTTTATTTGGTTTTACGTTCGGCTATTTTTAAATAGATTAAGAACAGAGTTAGTTTAGCTGTCGAAAATTATACGAAAAGGTTTTTAAAGCATCAAGCAATGTAAAACTGATGTACTAAATATGTAACAATATTAGTAAAACGTAACAATAATATTAGTAAAACACGTAGCAGTTGCCTGAAATAATATCACACGACAAACTAAAACAATTCTTCAAGACGGTCGCGGTGGGTGACCCGACACTTGATCCGCCGACAGTTGGCCCTCCGATAATATTATCTACCGTTAAAAAATGCCCTTAATAATAAGTTAGTATGAATATCAAACGAATTTAAACACAGTGTCGATTTTTTTGTACTTATGCGCTGGTATACGCGTATACCGGGAATCAGATTTTTCCTTGACGCGTTTGAATGAAAATATTTTATACTTTTGTTATTTGACAGGATATCCTCTCTGCATATCCCTTCGGGGTCACTTAGTTATATTTTGTGTAGTAATTAGGTACACCGTATTTTCCCTTAACCGACTGCACATTGTATACAAGTACGCCGGGAGGGCCAATTGTCGTCGGATCAACTGTCATGGAACTAAAACTACATTACCTACTACTATTATTTGATACAAGACATTTAATTCTAAAGACGTGAAATTGACGATTCTAGCTTGTGCTCATTGTTTTACGACATTAAAAATCAGCCAGCAAAAAATAAACCGTATATAGTCGGTCACGTGGGCGTGGGCTCTGCTTTGAATTGTATAATATTGTCGTTCAAACATCAATAAAGACCACTTTTCTGGTTTTACATAAATGTTATAATTACGAAGATATCAAAAGTGTTTTCTTTTCAAAAAATTGCTGAGTTTTTGAAAATACAATTAAGATTATGAAATTCAATTCTGGACCTAAAAAATCGTGCAAGTGGCTCGTCAAGAGTTTGAGACCTTTATTCTGTTTTTCAACAGCGCGAACAGCTAAGGATCACGATATTCACGCAATCGTGTTTTGTGCAAATCGATCTATTGATTGCTGTATTTAGGGGCTATTTCTCTAAGTTTCTTTAGGGTTTCGTTTACCAATTTTCCCTTACTAAATTAATGTTGCTTCTCGTCGTCTTCCACTAGCGCTATTTCGCACGTACATTATCACTTTGAAAGAGCTGTCTTGGATTTTCTCAAAATAAAGTAGAATTTTTAGAGAAATGTTTTTTTTTCGATTTGTCAAGGCAATTTTTTGCAAAATAATGAAAAATCGTGTGTTTTTGATTTGAAATTTTGATCGTCCAGAAATATTAAATTTGATTTAAATTAATACTGAGAATACGTTGTTCTTTGGCCTCTTATTTAATTAACCAGCCATTTGGTTTACCCAGTTTTTTTATCAGCCAAAATCAATAAAGTTTCAATTTCCAAATAAATCTTCTACTTTTTTCTACTGTGTAATATCATGGAAAATTATATTTCTATAGAATGCGACGGGAAAATATCGATGACTTAGAGTTAAAATATTGTCTCCATTTTTGGTCGAAAATGAGGTAATGAATTGTTTAGCTTTTTTTTTGGGTTCAACTATTTTTATGCTCCTGGAAGTGTTGAGCACAGGTATTATACCTCCTTGACAATATAATTATTTATCGTTATTAAAATTATTGTATTTGCTTGAGATACAACTAAAAACTTATTTGTATAGGTACACTAGCAGATCCGGCCACACGTTGCTGTGGCTAACGAAACAAAACGCCATTACCCAACCTTTATAAAATCCACACCACTCGCTTGCCTGCTGCCCGCTGCCTGAATTGAATATTTGAATTTCTCGGCTTTTCTCTACTACAATAAGCATGTATTATACATATAAACCTTCCTCTTGAATCACTCTATCTATTGGTGAAAACCGCATGAAAATCCGTTCGGTAGTTTAAAAGATCTATGCGCACATACATTTTGAGCGACTTCATTTTATACTATGTAATGATATTACAAAATCTAATTCTCAGTATTGTGATTTATGGAGGTACAATATTTTTATTCTTTACCATCGACATTTTAATATTTATTAAAATGAAACACGATTTTTGGCGATGTTTTTTTGTAAACCGAAAAAATACTCCAGTCAAATAGCTTCGCCATTTTTTCGTATTTCTGGGCTCATATCGCGGAACAATACAATAGATCCACGCAGGAGGCCCTGTCCCTCAGGGACTATGTCATTTTCCTAATGTCCCTCAGGGGCTATATCATCTTTGGGGATGCTGTGGAAGGTCTTTTGGTTCTGGAAAGGAAAAAGATATGAAGTGGGGGTAGGAATCTGGGGGTCAGTGGGTCAGTAGTAAGTAGGCAGAAGCATCCGTCACCAAGACAAAACTAATATTTTATCTTTTTTCTTTCTCTTGTTTCTAATATCTTATAATTTCTATTTCAAACCTATATTTTGTTCTAGTTTTCACACTGCATAACTTATATCATGTATGATTACCTTAACACGGGCATTAGCCTAGTATGGTAACCAAGAAAAAAACATAAAAGTGTACTTTCAAAAAATGTATGAAATAAAAAAAAAAAAAAAAAAAAAACCTCACCACATGAATCCGGGCACCCCTGCTAAGCCACCTAATGCAGCGAGCCACTTGGGGTGACGTTTGGCAGAGGTTGTCTAAAAATGGTACCCATACCTGCCTCCCGAATTGAAATTAAATTTATAACGTGGGTTTTTCGTAAGTTATGCGATATGGCTATGAATAATATTTATGTTTCAATTTTGGTGCAATAAATTACACTAATTATGTCCAGTGAAAATGTTCAACCTTCGGTAAAATGGCCTGTCACGACTCTTGCTGTACTTTCGTTGCTGCCTTTTGGCCTTTAGTTAATACTTGCTATTATTATTGTATTACTTATTAACTAGCCATTGTTAAACCGCGGCGATTTGCATTGTCCATGTCTGTCAGCCGCTCCCAATTCCCAACTTCGCCCTGGACTGCACTTTGCAGCTGAACTGGAACAGTATTTTTTTTAAACATTATTGCGATTTTATATTAGAATTGGAAAGGTGGTATTTAATAAAGTATATAATTTCCACTAAGCTATGATGTAATTTATTGTAATATTCAATTAGTAATAAACTCATAAAGGTTCTAATATTTGCAATCTCGTCGTCCGAAACATTTCGCGTAATTTTTACCTTTTAGTTTCGAGTCAAAGGTTAAACCTTTGTTTAGAAATTTTAAAAAGTCGTTGGAGGGTTTATACATTATATACGGCACCGAAACCAACAAACTCCCGTCCGCGAAATCGTATTATTAATATTATTTATTTATTAACGTACTTACGTCCAATTTATAACAAAGGATAAAGAATGGTACATTAAAACAAAGACAAACAGAGAAAATAGAAAAGTCAAGTCAAGACAATGCAAAAATTAGAGTAAATATGAAATATCTTCAATTGTAATAATATATATGTTATATTTGCTAGGCGGGTATGGGTACCGCCGCCCTGGGAATAATTTATTGGATAACCAACACCCCTGCCATCAGTCAACCCAAGTGGTTCGCTACGTTTGGTGATTTAGCAGAGGTGCCCGAGTCTTCGACGAAAAGGCCCGAGTTCATGGGGTGATATTTGTCTAGGTCTTGGCGTCGAATGCATTTGCCCACCTACTGCGTGGCGGGCCGGATCAGGAGAGACTGGTTGAGGGAGACCTAACCTAACTAAATCTCTCCAGCCAGACTCTCTCGATCCATCGGCTTGCACCGCAGTGGGAGGGATGAACACTCCTGGACACATTGACCCCCAGATTTCTACCCACCCCTCATACCCTTTTCCCACCGAAATGTTGTATTTTTACAGAAAATTCGAGTTTCTTCCCACTAACCTTGAGAGCTCTAAGCATCCAAGATTACCATTATTTATACAATGTATCATTTCAGATTAGATGGGGTACACCTCCTCGTTTGTTCATTAAAGAATTAGTTGGCACAGCTTAAATTTTCGAATTTTGTAAATGCCAAAATTAGTCAGTTCCCTGGAAAAATCATATCAGACTATCCAGCAGGAAAGTCACTGGGACAAAAAAAAAGGTTAGACGAATATCGTTTTACATGAAGTTGGGTTCATGAGTTAGATTTTTCTTTTTAAAATTTTTATATTTGACATTGGAAAATAAACTTTATGTTAGATTAGACATTTATTTTTTTGATTTTGTCATTTGAAGTTTGGAAATTTTGTAATGTTTATTGGAAAATTTTGTTTTTGGGAAAATCGGAAAATTTGTGGGCAAAGAGGTCGGCAATTTTTTTAAAGTCATGTCCTTTTGATATTATGTGAAGTTTGTTGGGAAACTTGAAATTTTTTTTGGGAAATTTTCAGTTTTTTAAAAAAAAAATCCCGAAAATTTTCTTCTGACAAATTAGAAAATGGAAAATTGTGTAAAAGTTTTTGAAACGGAGAAATTTCAAGTTTTATAAATTTTATTTTTTACTTCTCCAATGCGCAGTCGAAAACAACCATGAAACCAAAGTGGTAAATACTCAAGTCCGTATCGTCTCGTGAATGACCATAATTCATATTCGAAATGTTGCTTGAAGTGACTTCAGCCATGTTTGGTGAACTTATTTGAATAGCTGGATACTTCGCCACCTCCCTCTTCGTCTATTTATATAAATGAGAATGACACATTTTGTGGGCGGTACAAATCTATAGTTTTATTCTTCAAAACAAGAGGAAGGTCACTGTCGACGTAAGGTTGCGTAAAGCCCAGGCCACGGAGATTTCAGCTAGTATTAAACAAATAGAGTAAATAGAGTTATTTTAAGCATTGGAGTATATTTAGTGACAGCAGTGAATCCGCAATTTAGCTGTTAGCCCAGGCCTGTAATCTGAAGACACTTTGGGTAGTTGCTCGTCAAACTCTAGTGTCTTGTTAATTAATGTTTCTTTTAAATTAATTTTCTATGTCTTGTTGTTTTGCAGAAAACCTGGCGCCCAGCGAGCTGAAGAAGCTGCGCAACAAGCAGCGCAAGGCTCAGCGCAAGGCCGAGTCGGGCGGGCAGGGCGGGGGCGGCGGGCAGGGCGGCGCGGCGGGGGCCGGCGCGGGGGCGGGCACCGTGGCCGTCAAGGGGCATGCCAAACAGCGGCCCCATCACGAGGCGCCCGACCCGGAGGCACCGCAGCTCGAGGAGCTGGTCCCTGACAAGCTGGCTAGGGTGAGTTACAATACTGCTAATAACACTACATCCCATACGATTCGATAAGTAAGTGATGTGAAATATTCCTGCGTAAAATGTAACATTCTTTAAAAAAATGGAACTACTATCAAATACGCGATAAAGTAGATACCAATATTGTTTTATGAAATAATTATTTATTCGAAATGCGCATTTCTTTTGTTCAAATGCTTGACAGATGCTTAGATGAATTAATGTAGTGACGATATGTTACTGAGAAAATGCACATGGTTTCACTGAACTAGGACCAGTGGACATACTTTTGCAGCCCGTTCATTCTTTGAATGGATATCATTTTTATAAGTGGCGCTATATATTTTAATATAATGTGACTTGCATCTTTGCAGCATCATTGGGTAGATGTTGTAAATTTTCAAGTTTGCTAACATTCGTTAAGTAAATTTCTTCTTTAGAAAGGCAATGATTCTGGTGCAAATATTTTTTATAATTACTTTCAGCTTCACAAATCTTACATTCCCTTAATTTTTCACAGGTCTATTTATGAAGGGTAAACACTGCAGTATGAATTATAGCAAAATTATGGCAACATCCATTCAGCGAATTCCACAAGTCAACATCAGGGCCATTTCTTTTTTTATTGTGTTTCAGTGTTAGTGTGTGCAGTGCGGCAGTAGGGCACTTGTATTAGTTTGTTCTGAGTCTTTCTGGCATGGTAACATACTCGTATAATGTGATGATGCTATGTGTAAGCACTATGGTTAGTTTGTTTTGACCCATGCAGTTAATTTTCATCTGTAAAATATTTAACTGTTGCAGTGGTCATCTTTCAATTTGCATTTATGTACCCAAAAACAAATTAGGACTCTAATCGCTTCCCTGTGGGACTCCTTTTCGCATTTAAGAATTCGAACTTGTTTGATCTAAGTATTGCTTGGAAGATAGCAGACAAGCTGAAATGTGCACCATTTAACTTCATTAATAGGAAATGTGGGCGGTGTTTTGTCTCTGGATTTTTAGGCTAGTGCAAATATTTTCTGTAATTTAATATACAGATATCAACCACTGGCATGTCCTACATTTTGTTTTTTTCGTAAGTTATTTCTTATAGGAGTTAGAACACTACAAAAATCCTTAAAATTGCCTAGTTTGAACGCCATCAATAGATGTTCAGTATTCAAATTTTGTAATATATTTTTTAAAAGCCAAAATGTACAGACATAGAATATTTTCTTCTAACACAGTTGGTGAAAAAATCTTAAAAATCGGTCCTGTTTTGGAAGAGAAAACGAGGGAATACAAAACCTCGATTTTGATGATTTTATTTAGGTATAGCCTGAGTTGCAGTTGTCCCTATCGGTGTTACCTATTATACATTGCTTTTCAATATCAATCAAAATTGTGGTTTCTTTTTTCAGGTTGATGATCCTCTAGAACAGGCAATTAAGTTTTTGACCCCACTGCAGACTCTTGCAGCAAACCGGATAGAAACACATCTGATGGCATTTGAAATATACTTCAGGAAAGGTGAGCAATCCATCCATATGAATTAATACCCAATGATTCTATACCCACTGTCAACTGCAGGTAGCGACTGAAAGACTCAACTTAAATTCTGGTTCCATCATACTCTCGTAAGTTTCCAAGAAAATTGGCTAAATATTGATTGTTTTCTTTTTGTGTTCCAGGAAAGCTGCTTCTCATGCTGCAAAGCGTGAAGAGAGCCATGAAACTGGACAGCAGCCGGCCGGAGGTGCACGACTGTCTGTCGCGATTACACACGGCGCTGGCCGCTCTCAAGGAGGAGAACGGCCCCGTCAGCAAGGTGCTGAATAAGGCGGCACAAGAGGTCAGTACGGTTGATTGCATTTTCTGGGAAAGCTGCTGCTTCGTGAAGAGAGAAGCTGTTTGTTTAACCCATATCTCTGTTTGTAGCTGTTCAAGGGCAAGTCTGCCCAGGAGATGAATGCGGAGTACCTGCTGAACGCGGGGGCGGAGGGGCTGGCGGGGGCCCTGCAGGGGGCGAGGGTGCTGGCACGCCTGCAGCCGCAGGAGACGAGCCGCGCACTTGACATCGCCACCAAACTGGACTACCCTGACTGCAATATACAGGTGTGCATACATTTAATACAGGGTTGCATAATTTTTCTATGTCTACATTTGAATATTATTCTCAACAATACTTTTTTAATTAAGACCATGGGATGAAGGATTGATACTGAACAACTTCCCCATCACACAATACCATATGTAGCAATTGATTAAAAAAGTGCAAAGTAAACACATCTTAGTATTCGTAGGTTAAGGATAGATCTGAGAGAGTTGAAAATGTAACATAATTTGCAAAGTCTTTTTGTTGTAGAATTGATGTGTTTACATTTGACTTTCTGCAAAATACCCCAACCTAAGTAATAAAGACTTGATCAAATTCAAATCACATCAAATTGATGGTTTAAAAATCCTGGCATCCAGTTTCCATGGCACTATTGAAATTAGTCAAATATTATTTTTTAAATATTTTGTTACCAATTACTGCAAATCCATTAATTTTGCTTATTGTATTTCCAGTACTGCACGGCAGTATTACAAGCCATGAAGAACGGCGACTTTGGTTCCTGTGACGAGCGCATCGAACAATACATGGCCGCCAGCCGACAGCGGTTCCCATACGCCGCCGCCTTTCGTCCCCCCGGAGAGCCCGAAGCAGAAGGGGCACCCGCAGACCCCAAGGAACCCCACTCTGACGGGGCGGGAGGAAACTAGCCAACCCCAAACACAATATACCCCGCGTACATACCATGTCAAATACCCGCTGTGAACACTTTAGTAATTGTAACTATGTAAACCTAGTGACTTTGGATTCATAGCTAAGCAGAAAGTAATAATAACTTTCACTTTGAAAGTACGGTGTGCTAACTGCTAAGTTATATTTATGGAAAATGTAAAGACTTGTACGGAAATGGTAATTTGGTATCACAAGGTACAACTGAACAAAAACTCACTTTGAAGACGCTATCAATGTCTAAAATGAGTTGAATTTAACCCCTCAGGCCTTGGGCCTATTTTGTCAGAAGGTCAAAATATTTATGCTTTGCAATAAAATCTTAATGAATGGAACATTTCTGAATGCATCTGAAAACTAAAAACTGTTTTTGAAAGTTGATGAAATACGCTTTCAAATTCGAAATAAATATTTATGTTGTCAACTCACTTTTTTGTCATTTTATGTAAAAATAATAAATTTTTTGAAAATTGCTGTCCGATACTTTAGATTCATAAACATTCACTTAAACTATTTTGTGGTTTAATTTTAGATTTAAATACAAAGTGTGGTGTTTTCTCTTTTGAACGCCATTTAGACCATATTTCTAACCATGATAGTAAGGGGGGCACAACGATTTCTATGAGACCTATATGAGCTGTTCCGAAAAGCTAAAAAATTAGACTGAGGGGTTTATGAAAATGAATAGTTTATGTGAAAAAAAGGTAATTTGGTATTGGTAGCTACAACTGATTCGGTCTTTACAGCGCGTTTTGGACATTGTATGTACGCAGGCTTTTAGTCACCGCGCCCACGTCTAAGCTGTTAGATTAAATCATATTAATTCTAGAAACGATGAAGCGTTGATTGTACGTGCGTGCCACATATTATTGTCTCTGTAATATAAATAATGGTAATTATTATAGTATGTATAACTCTATGCATACATTAGGAAGAGGAGTGAAATAACCTAACTTTTTACTTTGGCATCGCTGAATATTGTCAAAAGTAAAATTAAATAAATTTAATTTAACCATTTTATTATGTACATGTTTTTATGCAAAACCAAACCACAACTTTTCATATATCGTTTTGTACTATATTAGATCCAAATTTTCTACCACACACTACTGTAGATCCAAAATTTTGTACTACATACTACTGTAGATCCAAATTTTGTACTACATGTTACTGTCGAACCAAATTTTGCACTACGTACTACTGTAGATCCAAATTTTGTACTACATACTACGGTAGATCCAAATTTTGTACTACATGTTACTGTAGATCCAAATTTCATACTACATGTTACTGTCGAACCAAATTTTGTACTACATACTACTGTAGATCCAAATTTTGTACTACGTACTACTGTAGATCCAAATTTTGTACTACATATTACTGTAGGGTTAAGTAAGGTTATTCACTTCACCCACATATCTATGGTCTTAAG
This sequence comes from Limnephilus marmoratus, assembly GCA_917880885.1. NCBI lineage: Eukaryota > Metazoa > Arthropoda > Insecta > Trichoptera > Limnephilidae > Limnephilus > Limnephilus marmoratus. The sequence goes on along the minus strand of OU862931.1, from coordinate 42,896,863 downwards.
TTGGGTCATCTTTAACCATAACCACTCGAGTGATAGAGATTTCCAGGTGTTCAGATTTCGATTTAATTAATATCATATCTCCAAATATTAATATGGAAATATATGAAATGCTTACTGCAGTTTAAAGTCAATGAATCCGCCTAGATTTCACCATTTATCTCATATTTTTAAGTTTCATAGAAAATTTTTAAAAAATCATTAAATTTATAATTAATTTTAATTCATAATATTGAAACTTAATATTTTCCAATTTACTTGGACATTCAAGAAACATGATCTTTGCACATATTTTTGAACTAAGACCATAGATAATCTGTCAAAACTCAAGTGGTAGATCACTGCAAAATTAAACTTAAATTGTCATTGTTGAATTCTCTCTGCAAAACGACTGGTACTCTATTAATTCTATGCTGGACATTGCTTTTTGAAGTATATCAGAATTATAATGACTTCATCAGATAATGTTTACCTAATATTGTCAATCAAGTAATACGCTCTTTGGATAATCATAATTATATAATCTAAATTTAGTAAACTGAATTATTATTATTTATGGATAAGTCGCGCAGGTTATTATTGTCACCCGAAACTGTGATAAACCTGCCTTCCTAATAGTTACATCATCACTATTTTCATGTAGATATTAATAACCATTATTCACCAATCAAATCCTGTCTGTGTGTCCGTTGAACGTGTTACATAATATTAACCTGAACAATGAAACGGAGTATATTCTGGCCTATTGGATGTATTAATATACCATGTACAGTTTTTAGCTCCCCACAAATAGTGTAACAGTCATCCTACGAATAGTGTGACAATAATGAGAAACTCTGTTTCATGTTACACAGTAACGGTAACTTTACGAATAATGTGACTAAAATGAGTAACTTTGTTTCATATTACAGGGACAGTCAATCTACGAATAGTGGATCAAATGGCAAATTTGTTTTATATTACATTCTATGGATAGTGTGAGAATGGTGAGTAACTTTGTTACATATTACAGAGTCAGTCATTCTATGGATAGTTTGAGTATGATGAGTAACTTTGTTACATATTACAGAGTTAGTCACAGTCATTCTATGGATAGCGTGAGTATGATGAGTAACTTTGTTACATATTACAGAGTCAGTCACAGTCATATGGATAGCGTGAATATGATGAGTAACTTTGTTACACATTACAGAGTTAGTCACAGTCATTCTATGGATGGTTTGAGTATGATGAGTAACTTTGTTACATATTACAGAGTGAGTCACACATCACTCTACGAGTAGTGTGGCTGTAATGGGCAACTTTATTCTATATTACAGAGACAGTCGGTCACTCTATGAATAATGTGAGTAACTTTGCTACATATTGCAGAAACAGTCCCCTGTCACTATGAATATTGTGAGTAACTTCGCTACATATTACAGAAACAGCCCCCTGTTACTATGAATAATATGAGTAACTTTGCTGCATATTACAGAAACAGTCCCCTGTTACTATGAATAATGTGAGTAATTTTGCTACACATTACAGAAACAATCCCCTGCCACTATGAATATTGTGAGTAACTTTGCTGCATATTACATACAGTCCCCTGTCATTATGAATATTGTGAGTAACTTTGTTGCATATTACAGAGACAGTCACAGTATTCGTAGATTCACCTAATGTGACCAACGAGTAACTTTGTTGCGTACTGCAGTACGTCACAGTTTACTTGTAGAATGACTGTCTTTACGATGTGCGTCTTTACGAATAGTGTAAAAAGGGTGAGTAATTGTTATGTTTCATATTACAGAGACAGCCGCGGTATGAAATGCTCTGCAATGAATATGTAAACACGTCGCGTAACCAGTGTAATATTACTAAGTGACTTTGTTCAGCAATAATGTTGTTCATTCCTTCGTAAGAAAGAAGTCACTAATCTGTTATTTAGTGAAATTTTTAGCCTGAGTTCTTTTCTCTTCCATTAAGTGACTCTTGCAGTGACTTGTGGAGGTGTGTGTTGGTTTTGAGATAGTCGGTGATTTGAATCTGCATATATTAAATTTTCATTGTTCACATTCTTGTGTAGGGAATTGTTTTTGTGTAAAGTCTTTTCGTAACAACTTGCCTGTACTTCCATCCTGTACTGCCAAATGGTGACTAAAATCTATGCTAATTAAACTAAAATTCATCTTTTTAACCTCATTTTTACATTTAAAACTTTCAAATTGAACAGTTTGGGATTTTTAATTAATAACTTTAGATTTTAACCACCGCTTTGGTAGTACAATGGATTGAATCACAGGCATCGTTGTGATGAATGTTTTGATGAATTATGCATTAATCCACCTTTTACAGACTTCAAATGTTGTGCATTTCTAACATTTCAAATACATCTGTGGGCAATCATTTTGCTCTTTGATTTAATTTTGGTCCATTATTTTTGAAGTATGTAAAACGGAGGATTAAAACTTTGTACTAATTTTTATTTGTTATTGTACAATATTTTCTTTCTTGGAAAGCAGATCAACATTTTTAAGCTGACTGAATTTGACATAAAAAATGTTTGTACGAAAGACAAATTATATTACCATGTAACTATTGAATAAATAATGTTGGTACATTTTCTAAACAAGGGTTTTTTTTAACACTAATGTTTCAACTATCTTTTTTAACACTATCACATTAATAACCGTACTATTTGGAAAGATATCTGCTGAAATATTAACCGACTGAGCAACGTTAAAAGGAAACCCGGCAGTTTTTTTTCCATATAAACGAATTCCCCAATTTCCTCTCTAGATTTTGACACTGCTGCAAACATTTTTTAATATAATATAGATATCGACCAGTAGCGTGTCGGCACGTTTTGCTTTTTTTGAAGTTACTTCTTGTAGAAGTTTGAGACTCTCCAAAAATTGTTAAAATTGCCTAGTTTTAACTGCATCAACATACGTTCATTGGAGGGGACCCCACCACTTTCCCAACGGCGTTATAAGGAAACATATGGTTTCCTCCTTCACCGCACACGTCAAGAATCTATTTTATTGAACGAAGCTACATTTATTTGAACGACTCTAGACCCTCCAATGTCAATGCATACGGGGTTAGAAAGCAGTATGCAAGTACTTACATTAACATATAATACAAAAGAATAATAACATTCAGTATACAAACTAGTTTTCACGGCCAAAAGTATTTTCGTTATTTGTTTTTGGGGTGTTATGCCGTGTTGCGCTACCTCCTTCTTTAGCCAACGTTTCGGACAGCATTGCAGTGTCAATCATCAGGGCAGATCTGGCATATGTGAACGAAAAAAACTAAACAAACATTAACTTAAATGAAGATATTCTTTCCGTATTCAAACTATTAAATGTATTTAAAAAAATAAAAATTTTCAGACAAAGGGCTTAAAAAGGGAGAAGAAAAATGGGGAATACAAAACCTAGATTTTGATGATTTAATTTAAATATTTATTAGCCTGAAGTGCAGTTGTCCTTTTCGCTCAGTATTCAGAGGAGAAAGAGCGACAGTGACGGCAACAGTTCGATAAAACACCTTTGGTAAAATTTGTCGGCGACCGGGTTTCCTCATAACGAGCTACAGGTACACTTTCTGACTGTTGGATATCTTACATGATTGACCTTGTCTTTTAGATAAGCCAAAAGTCATAGCTTAAATTGTTGACCTGTTTTTAAAAAACCCTTTTCCGGATTGTTTCACTTTGTACAGCGATGTATATAACATAGCGCGATGAACTAATAACTCATTGAGTTAGCCGATTAAACTTGAGACTGATTCAAATTTAAGCTACGTAGTTGTCAACAGACTTTAAGCTTTCCATTTGAGTACGCTCAGTATTTAAGACACGCCTGCTAAACTAAACTAGCTAAAGGAAGCAATGTTTCCTTAGTATCAGATTAGTCTAGTAACAACTGTACCATTCAAAATAACCGGTCAAATGCTGGCAAACCAAACTCGTTGACGACAAATTTATTGATGTCGTAATGAGCTGGATATAAAATATTACATAGTTTTATTATTTTATTTGAATGAAGTACATGATGTAGTAGGGTTCGGTCTATTTTGGCTAAGATAAATAATATAAATTGCAATAAATTTCTTGTTGTTTTGTCTGGAGATGTTTCGAAAGAAGTCAAAATTATGAAATTATTTTTCTCGGTCAAAATATGTATTATTTTTGTTTGACTGTGTATTTATTTTGAGCTACAAAATACAGGATTTTATCGCTTTGAAACCAATAATTAATTTTCAGAACAAAGTTTTTAATAAATTAAATTATTGTGATTTGGACTGTTTGTTTATTTGTTTAATTTAATAATATTATAAGGTGATAGAGGATTCAGGCTCAGGAGTGCGTTTGGTTTTGTTCGCAGGCAGAATTCTTTAGTTGAGATGTGTTGTTACAATCAAGTGTCAATAGAGGTAGAAAAGTTCCAAGCGATGTTTGGAGGAGGTTGGAGTTAGAGTTGGAGAAGAGGGGAGTTTGCTTATAGAAAGGATGTATTAAAACACTTTTATACCATCAATAAATTGATTGAAAATTTTACTTGTTTCTTTGTTCATTTTCTGCAAGTTCCTTAATAACATTCTCACGTTAACGCTCTTTTCTGGGTAGTTCCAAAATATTTGGTAGGTGGCAGTCCTCCTGTCATCAATCTATCTAGTTTATCCAAGGACCAGGATTTTCAATTTATGAGGAATTTCCCCAAATTTTGGGGAACTTCCAAAAATTAAAAACGATTGGGTATTTATGGGGAAATGTGTGAATTCTGCAATATGAGAACTGACGTAACTAATACCGATTAAAAGAGCATTTCCTGATTATCCAACCATATCGAAAAAATTAACAATTACCAGTGAGAATCTACTATAATTTCATTCTACTTTCGCAGAAAATTTTCAAAATTTTTTTTAGGGTGGTATATTTCTAATAAATAAATCGTCAGAGTGGGGGGTAAGCGAGCAGTCAAAGAGAGCGGCCGGCAGGCATTCACTCGTGGCAACGAGTAAACGCTGTCGTTATAAAAAGGGTAAAAAACTCAAATTAAGTCAGTTCTCCAGTACTGGTACCTGTCTCGTCAACAACTCTCTCCGCTTGCCCGCCTGACCTCGCTCTGACCCTGCATCCATTCGCCTCGTTTTTTTTTACTGACCATCGCTTCATACTGGACCACTGATACTCTACACTCTCTGGACCAGACTCGGCTTCGTCATAAAGAAGGAGACACTGGATCACCTCAGACCAGCTTTAAAGCGGGCAACCGAGACGACGTTCTCTTGACTTTTGGCGCCTCCGTGGATTGGGACCTTCAGCCTCCAGTTCTCGTGTGTTTCACTCTGTCTGTTACAGTCAGTTCTCATCATAATATAGAATTCTCGCATTTTCAAATAGGTTCTCCCCACAAAATACCTAATCATTTTAAATTCTTAGAAATTCCCCGCAGTTTGGAAAATTCTCCACGAATTGGCAACCCTGGTCCATAGATAAACCTCTTAGATCGATGACAGGACTACCTGCCATTTAGCGAATATTTTGGAACTTTTCAGAAAATGACACATTGTAATTCAGAGATTCTAGGTGTGGATTTAGGAAATAATTAAATATTGATACATTTTATGAAATGGTACATAATACCTATATTATTTTCATTGGAAGTCAAATCTAATATAAGTTATGTCATTGCTAGAAATTCTAAATACTAGGATAATATTTACGGTGTATTCATATTTATTTTGGAAGCACACTTGTATACAATTTATTATTTTGTCAATGTTTTTTATAATATTGCTCATTAATTATGAAAATAAACTTCAGTATATCACAGTATACTATTAGTAGAAATTAAGTATAAAATTATGTTTAAATCAGTCACTTTTTGGTGGTTGCAGAATCTTGCTAATTCAAGTCAATTTCACTGAAGTCAATTACTATTTTCCCGTTGGTTGGTTTGTACTGCCTGGAAATAAAACAAATTGCAATGAACAAACACAATTCCCGTTCACAAAAAAATATTTAAAAAGGTTACATTTAAATTGTTGAAATTTATTTCTGGTTAGGCATTACAATCTGTTTATTTTGTTTGTTCGAAAATTTAAATAAATATATTTATATCACAAGAATGGTAGTTAGGTACTCTTTGGATTTAACAGAAACACCTGAAATGGTTTGAAAATAGAATTCAAAGAAGTGAATAACTGTCTCTGTTGTTTTGGAAAATTTTGCTATTTTATTTAATCATTGTGAAAAACTAACTAGTTGTGTATCGTTGACAACTGACTACTTGTGCAAGTTTCAAGTCACAAAAGAATTACTGATCTGGAATTTAAGTGGACCAATTTACGGAGTCCTCCCCAGCTACAAAAACTGCATACAAGGTTGGTGAATCTGTTATTTTCCCTGGAGTTTTCGATTGCCATTCTTTGTGATATATATTTGTCCGCGCAAGTAGATTTTCAGATTTTCATAATCAAATCTGCGAGTACTAAGCTAAGAGGGTCTGGGGTTATTTGCAGGGGCGTGCACAGAATTTTTAGTGAGCTAGAGTGCTAAGATTGAAAAATTCGACGTAAATGATGTTGTTGTAGCTGAAAATGATTTTTTTTTTTTTTTGAAATTTAAATTTTTTGTATGAAGATTTTTATCTAGCGTAGGCATACCTATAGGTATGCCTACCCTGAATAAAAAATCTTCATACAAAAAATTGAAATTTCGAAAAAAAATAAAAATCATTTTCAGCTACAACAACATCAATAATGTTGTATTTTCCAGTCTTAGCCCTCTAGCTCACTAAAATTTCTGTGCACGCCCCTGGTTATTTGCACACCTCAGGCCACATATTATAATACAATTTCATTGTCGACCAGTTTTGCATAAAGACTTAAAATTAGATAAATTTGAAGCAGTGGAGATCAGCACATCTCTCAATAATAGTTATAACATATTTCCATGTCAGATAGGTTCCCGGCAAACCACTCTACTTTCTACCCATCTCTTTTTGTTCTGCTACTTCCCAGTTTCACAATTAGATTATTACTAGTTTACATGTAATCATATTTACTCATTCTTTCTGTATTCATTGTTAGTTTCATTTTTGTCCTGATAAGGGAAGATATCTTACTAAACCAATTTAACCTCTCGGACCCAAAAGCTTGTTTTCATGATAATATAACATTACCAGGCACATGTATGACATATGAGGCGTACCTGACTTATTAAAGTTAACTAGGAGTTCTGTGAACAGTAGACTAAATGTGACCCCCCCACACAGCATCCCCAAAGATGACGTGGTGAGAGGCCCCGAGGGGAATTATTTTCCTCAGGGCCTTCTGTGCAGAGTTAATATAAAAAATATCAAACATTCTTCCCAAATACACAAACTCGTCCACCTTTTCTTTTTTTTTTACATTAACTCCACACAGGAGGCCCTGAGGAAAATAATTTCCCTCAGGGCCTATGTCATCTGGGATGCTGTGTGGAGGGTCTTTTTGAGGAGAGGAAGGAATGAACATTGGTCTTGAAGAGACCCATGTTGTAGGAAGGAGGAAACACAGAGGCCGGCAAATCATTCCACAGCCGAGCTGTTGAACACAAGAACGAGTCGAAGAAACGACCCGTTCTCATGTGACAAATGTCAACCGTGTACAAATGTTGGGCACGCGTTAGGCGCGTTTCCCGACTATGCACCGGTGCCGAAGGGATCAATGATGCAAGTTCCTCGGAGCATCTTCCATTGTAATACCGGTAGAACAAGGATAGCATTCCCACCCGACGCCTGTGCTCTAAAGATTGCAATCCGTCTGTTAAGATGGGAGAATCTATCAAACAGACCGCCCGTTTCTGCACAGAGTCGAGGGTATTTTTCAGGTATTTTGGAGCTCCAGACCAGAGATGGCTGCCAAATTCAACCGTGGGGCGTACTTGTGATTTGTACAAGGTTAGCAGTTGTGTACTATTAAAGTATCTGCGGGCCCTGTACAGTACGCCCAGTTTTTGGGAGGCTAGCTTTACTCTGGCTTCGATGGAGCCCCCATACCTGAGCTGGTCACTTAGGGTTACACCAAGCATATCAATGGAGGGCCTGTTCGGAAGATTGCTTCCGTTGAAAGAGACTAGATTTTCATTTCGATCCCTTTTGGACGTAATCAGACAAGATTGTGTCTTTGAAACATTAAATTCAACGAGATTATTTTTACCCCAAGAGAAAACACTCTCGAGGTAGCCGTCCATTCTTTGCTTCAAAGCCCTACGAGCTGATGGAGTTTGTGAGCCCTTTGGGGGCTTGTCAAACAAAAAGCTATCATGAACTGTACTGTCATCCGCATAACAGTGAATTGGTGCACATGACAAAAGGTCGTTGATGTGCAACAAAAACAAAGTTGGAGACAGAACCGATCCCTGCGGGACGCCAGCATTTATCGAGTGTGAGGAAGAGGTGAAACCATTGACTACCGTCTGAATCGACCTCCCCCTCAAGAAGTCGGCAATCCACGTACACAAGGATGCGGGAAGTCCGTAAGAATGCCGTTTGTTGACAAGTCATCGGTGCCAAACTCGGTCAAAGGCCTTGGAGATGTCCAGTGCAACCGTTTGGGTCTCACCGAAACGTTCCAGGCATCGCCCCCAAACATGCGTCACATACGCGAGAAGATCACCGGACGAGCGGTTCCGACGGAACCTGCTCCAAGTATTCATCATTCACAACTACAGTAGAGCGTCGATTATCCGAACTAATTGGGAGACATGAGTGTTCGGATAACCGGTATTTTCGGATAATCGAGCCATACATATATTGCGTACTTCCATATTACGAAACGGTGAATGAATACCATATTTAAATTTATATGTTTAATGACAAGCACATGCATAGGTAGTGATATGATCCTTGCTTATTTTAGGACCAATGCTAATGGCTAAGTTGTAACCAAAGTTAAATGCTGCTAATTCACGACGTGAAGCAAGAGTTTTTCATGGCAAAGCTTTCAAATTGAGCCCCGTTTCGTTTGCATTGTAGAAGTTTTCGAGAGTAGGCACGCGCGGGTCGGGCGGGCGTAGTAGTTCGGATAAGCGGTCGTTCGGATGATCGACGTTCGGATAATCGACGCTCCACTGTATATTGAATACTGTTTTCGAACTCTCTCTTTCAAACACCATGGCTTTATTAGACTTGCTTACATTCATCATTAACTCATTCTTCATACGTATTTACTTAATTATAAACCTTATATTTTATGTAGGAGTAACATTTTCTTAGAAAATGTGAATTCATTGCGCTTGTGAGTACTTTCTTACTAGCATTTTTGTTAAATCCTGCCTGAAGAATTTTTGAAAAAAGAATTGTTATTGAGATATTGACGTTTCTTTGACTAAATTATATAATTACCTATTTTTTTTTCAATTATTTCTGGCTTTCACCCTTCAAGGGTGTTATACGCCATCATTTAAAATTACAGAGAAAGGAAAGGAGAAATTATATATTAATTTTATTTAAATGAGCAAATTTCAGAATTATATGGAAGATTGCAGACGAGTTCAGACTTAGAAGAGATGAAATGTTGAATAAAGGGGAGGCAATTTTAGATAACGCTTGATAGAAGAGAGGATACTTATTTAGAGAGGGACAACCAAAAAATATGTGATCTAAAGTTTCCACATCCTAGACCACAGAATGTACAATCTGGGGAGTCAAGGATGTGAATTTTAAAAAGGTGAGAAGGAACGGAATAATGTCCGATTCTCATTTGAATAAGTAAGGAAATTTCTTTTTTGGAAAAATGGGGGAATTTTTAAAACCGCGGTTTTGATGGGATAGTCCTTTGTATTGAGGCGTAGCAGGCTCCCTTGGATTGACTAGCAATGTTCCAATACTCTGTCCAAACATTGAAGAAATCTATCTTTGATGATGGAAAAAATATCAGATAGGGGAATATGATTTACGAGGGTAACGGTAGGGTTAGACGCTCCTTGTTTTGCCAAGGAATCCGAAATATCGTTACCCACTATGCCAACATATTAAAAATTTAAAAAAATGTCATATAAAATATTTATGGTTTATAATTAAGTTGGTAGGTATTTAAGTACCAATTACAAATCTTACGATTTGAGAGGAAATTTTGGTTTATTAAAAAAGAGAAAATTAGAAAAATGTTTTTTTGGATGCGAGGTTTACTTTCTTCTGTACTTGATGCATGTCCTGTTGTCCCAGTTTTATTAACCCCGCTATTGAAGGCTCTGCAAACAGTTGGCATAATATGAATGATATATTCACATTTGAATATGTAATAAAAAGTATTTTACCAATATTTAATTCCGCACGAATCGAACATTCTCTTGGAGGCCATTGTCCCGCACTTGTGGGCGTGCTTGTCAGACATGTAGACAACCTCCCGGATCCCGGACTGGATGATGATCTTGGCGCACTCGTTGCACGGGAAGAGTCCCACGTAGATGGTGCAATCTTTCACGTCGGCTGAGTTCTTGTTTAATATCGCGTTCATCTCGGCGTGACACACTGGAATGAAAACAAACAACATCGGTGATTGTTTATTCAAAAAGTCAGAATGAATTGCAAACAGTGCACAATTTGCTAACAGGAAACGCTGGCGCCGAGAAATTTGAATTCTAATATTTGGATGATTTTTTGCGCCATTTTTTTGAAAAATCACCTCAAGCTAGACGAGCTAAAAAATCTAAAGAGTATGTCATCCCGATTAGATTGTGGATTTAATTTTAATTATGCAAAAGCATTTTCTAGCGCAAGTCTCAAGTTGGATATTGTACTCAAAGATGGCCACTTTTGTGATTTGATCATTTTTATTTTTATTTCAAATTAACTCCACACATCAGACTTTGAGGAAAATAATTTTCCACAGTGCCCATGCCATCTTTGGGGGTGCTGTGTGGAGTGTTTTTAGGAAGAGGAAGGAGTGAACATGAGTCTTGAAGAGACCCAAGTTGTAGAGGAGGGAGGAAATCAGCCGGCAAATCGTTTCATATCTGAGCTATTGAACTCAAGAATGAGTAGTATAAACGACCCATTCCGACCCATGCCAACTGTGTATATTGGGTGTTGGGTGCGTGTTAGGTGATTTTCCGACTATGCACCGATGCCGAAAGATCAATGATGCTGGTTTCTCAGACCACTTTCCATTGTAATACCGGCAGAACAAGAGTTCTCTAAAAGATTGAAATCCATTTGTTGAATAGGGGAAACTATCAGATGGACCGCCCGTTTCTTCACAGAGTCCATAACTGCACAAAGGTAAGAGGTAGCACAATGTGCCCATGACCTGAGTGCTTAAGTGGGAATCGGACGGTTCACATGTGTGTGATGTTCACTCGGGTGAATGTTCACTTGAGTGAATGTTCATTTTTGTTTCATTCCGCATTCACACGGCATGTACAGAATGATAAAGTGTACTTTCATACGTTACTTCCCACAACAATGTCGTTGAACGAAGTTGTGCGCATTGAAATTAGCTTGAATTATTTATTTATTTATTGTTTATTAATAAAATTCCTTTATTATTTATTTACAGTTTTTTTACATTTTAAAATTAAGTCCCGTTAAACTGATTGATATCTGATATATGATCATTTGATTGTATAATTGGCTAAAAAGACACAGTTAAGCATTATATTGTTGAGAGAATTAGCAGAAAAAAGTCCCAATTCATACTTTAAACATGTTTTTTTTTACATCAGCTCCACTTAGTCCATTAATCACGTGATGTTTTTTTAGCAACTTTTTAACCCCCCCCCCCTGATGATATGTGGTGAGGTTTTAAACTAACCCCCCCCCCCCGAAATCACATGTATTTTTCAAAGAATTTTGAAATTTTCAGAATATTATCACGAAAAATAAATACACATGATATCTCATTATACCCCCCCCCCCCCCCCGTCGTGATATTTCGTGATTTTTTCCGAATCCCCCCCCCCCTTTCGAGCATCACGTGATTAATGGACGACCCCTTATGGACCTCAGGGCCTATGTCATCTTCGGGAATGCTGTGTGGGGGCTTTTTTTATCGAAAGGAAGGAGAGTAAGTTTTGATAAGGTTCTAATTTAACAACATTTTGCGATGATATTCTTTCAGTAAAGGGCGCGAGACGGAATGAACGAGCCTGTGAAACTTTAATTCCTTATTCAGATGTTTCATTTTGTTTGCATTTCGGCGCGAGTGAAAGATGCCGAATTCCAATATTCAACATTGACGGATCAGTTCTCTAATGAAATCATTTGGCACTTTTGTTTCATTTCTTGTTACGATTCCCTCTGAGTGAAAGAGGCAAAATGAAAGACAGAAATGAATGAAAAGAGAGCAGTATGATTCCCGATAATATTAATACATATAAGAAAAAGAGAAGTGTGTTACTAACCATACATATACTTGCTGTCATATTCCGAAGTGGTCTCCTTGCACCAAGGATATTCATCATCATGGCAACCCCGGGGCATTCCGTTGTAGCCGATTCCAACTATTTTATTTTCCTTGTTCACAACGCAGGCCCCAACTTGCGAACAAGGATCCTTGCTCCTTTTGGCAGCCAGAAAAGCAGTCGCCATAAAATATTCCGCCCATTCCAAGTAATTTTCCCTCTTCTTCAGTAATGTTTTAGGATTGGGTTCATTCGAACTAAAAACAGATACACAATTATGATATTTAATTTTAGAGTATTTTTTTCAGTATTAGGTAATTATTCCCCTAACCGCTGCGCTTTTAGGCACGATTATGGAAATTACACTTAGTTTCAACAGTCACGACTATTTATCACAACTAACTACATGTACAAAATAGGTTATTAGGTTCTTAATTTGGGTTAACGAAATAAATCACGCGTACTTAGATGAAACTCACCCAAATGTCAAACCAGTTCTCACGCGGAAGAAGTGAAACCTTCAGAAAACTAAAGTAGACAAGAGTGGTGAGACTACGAAGCAACGCACAAAGAGGAGACTGATTATTCTATCTCATTCTCTCATAGGCTAAATCCTATAGATGTTATGTATTTGTCTCTTTTTAGTATCGCTATTTTTCATTTCTTCGAGTTTCAAATCACTAACTAAAAAAATTAACTAACCATCACTCTGTTTCCGCAGGGGTAGGCGGACGACAGACTGCCAAACAACTTGATCTTGGCACACACTCCTCACCTCGTTCACATTCATACATCGTCTCATACATGCTCTTCTATTATTCTGACTCTTGACATGGCCCGACTCAAGTATCTGATTCATTTGGTTGTGCCATGTCTTCCTCGGGTGTCCCCCACTTCTTTTACCATTCACATTTGCGTCCAACCACAGTGGTGCTAAGGAAGTTTTCATTTCAAAAAATAAAATGGCAGCAAAGGAATCATTTTAAATGAGAAATTTTGAACTTTCATTGAATAAAAATGGAATTTGCATTGTTTACCATCTATCCAAACGTAATTAGTTATTTTTTGTAGTAATTAAGTTAAAATGCAGTGTAACTTTATAAAATCTGTGTCTAATAAAAGTGCGGCAGTTAGTGGAATATTTACTGTTTTATATTATGTATTTAGCGAAGTCGGTGACGCCCGAGGAAGACATGGCACGATCAAGTGAACCAAATACTTTAGTCAAGCCATGTCAAAGGTCAGAATAAAGGAGGGTCCGTGTGAATGTGAATAAAGCGAGAAGTTGAGCCAAGACAGAGTTGTTTGGCAGTCTGTCCTCTCTGCCTACCCCTTCGGATACTGCGACATGGTTAGTTACTAGAACGAAGACATGTATTTCCTCTCACTGGGACCAGTATAACTTGTTTAGTAAAGCATTTAGAAAGTATGTAAACATTACTGATAATTACCCATTTATACTTAATTTGTCGAAACCGTTCATTCTATTTAGTAATGTAATGACCGCTTCCTTTGTTATTTTATTCACAGCAGCTGGCCAAATCGAATATTAAAATATAACCTAGAAAAGCAACTATAATATATCTCAAATACGCGTGGTAAACATCCATAAATAAACCACTCACAAACAACCAACAAAAAGACTTGAAGAAGTGTCAAACCAAACGTCATGATAAATTTTCCCGCGGTTGGCGCGTTACAGGTTAAAGTGATGCCATATTAGAAAAAAATAAAATTGCCAGATGAGAAAACATCTGCAGGTTTTTTTTACGGGGCCAGTTGTTACCGAAATTAGCCAAAGTTGCCTCTAAACTCTAAAGTCATAAAAAATTGATTTCTGTAATGACCTATCTATATATATATAAATGAATCCCCGTTTCCCTTGCTCACGCCATAACTTCAGAACGACTTTAGGTACCTATTTCATTCATTTTTTTTTAAATGTTCTAATACTTTAAAGAAGGTTCTTACGAAAAGAAAAATTAAGAAAATTAGAAAATTGGATAATTTAAGAAAACTTAACGACTATTTTAACTTCGCACGTTTGACAGTTCACGCGTTTGACGTTTCGCGCGCTGTTGGTGGGAGGTTGACGCGGGAGGGGAACGGGGATGCAGTAAGGAACGGAGACGCACGGGAAAGATCATGCATGGAGAAATGATTTATTTCTTTGAATATGGCACTACAACGCATGCCGGGAACCAGCCAGTATTTTATAATTTAACGCAAATAAATAAAATAGCTCAAATTCTCACACACATAATAAATATTTACTTACTATAAATTTTGATTAAAAAATATATTATATTCAATTTGGTTGGGTATTTTGGCCCCGAATTCAAAATTAAGTTTTGTACGAAAAATTGCATTTTTTTTTATTCCAGTTAAAAGAAAATTACATTTTCACTTATTTAACTAGAAATAATTATACACATTAAGATAAAATAAATATAAACACCTTCTTGGTCATCCTGGATAGACTGAGAGGTGAATTAGAGAGAAGGCGTAACGTAAATGTAAGCTTCGAAGAATTGTTTTTTATTTTTAACACGAATGGGTGAACTGTCAACACAAAGAGTCTGAGGAAAAGCTCAGTCTCTTGTGCAATATTAATATAGGAATGTGTTCACTTTCGTGGTCAAATTTGCTCTAATAAGGACAGCAGAGAAACCTGAATCTACATCATTACTGAATCTTTTAAAGTTTTTGAGGAAACAATCTCTGTGCAACGTTTACCCGAATTTGAATATACTCGTAGTCTCGTAGCTTTCCACATAGCACTTTGAACTCCGGCCACAAATACATCTGGAGAATGGAGTTTTTCCTGTTTAAAGCGAGTGGAGAATTACAGAAGGTCTTCATTGTCACAAGAAATCAGACTTAAAAATTGTAATTCTTGTTTCATGTTACACTTTTACTTTATGACTTATAGTCTGTCAAAAAAGTGTAGAAAATATAAAAACTGGAACTACTAAATTTGTAGACTGGCAACACCAATTTAACTGTCAAATATTTTTTTGAAGTGCAATGACACTGAATGTACAGAACACCGTACACAACATTTTATAAATCATTTTTTCTTCATGAAATAAATTTGATTAAAAGGTGACTTATAAAGCGATTTGCTTTAATTTAATTTAACATAAATTTGAGTTTAACAATAGATTGAAAGGAAGAATCACTAATGGTCAGTTTAGTTACACTACTTTTAGTATTAAATAATGTGAGCAATTTCTAAACTGTGCTTTATATTTTATTACATTATAGTGATTCTTCATTATGTTAACACAATATTGCAAAAGTATAATAATAATATACCTATATGCAATTCTAATTTTGAGATCGGCGGGTATCTTTTTTTTTTTTTTAAAGAAAGACAAACATTCCCGGGTTACGAATAACCCAACAATGTTTGAAAATCTCCTACTACCACCACAGAAAGCCGAAAATTTTGCTTGTGTTGTGATGGAGGACTTAGCCAGCCGAGGAATCGAACACGCGACGCTCGTATGAGACCCAAGCGCTATGCCCACTCAACCACTGACCGGTCTATACTGCAATGAATAAATATTTTTTCCACTATTATGCCTTTTTAATTTTTTATAAAAATGTAGGTTACACAGCTTTACTTTAACACCATGAGTTATGGGTTTAGTATTGCCATTTGATCAACAGTGGCGCCCTCATATATTTTCTACTCTTATTTGACAGACGTGGGTGGTTTGTATATTTATGTGACAGACTATATGTCTAATTCATTCGTTAATTTCATGTGTCACCTAATAAAAGCCTACAAATGAGTGACTATGATATGTGGCAACTTTTAAGAAGGAGGAAGGGGCGGCGCAAATTAAGGGGCCTATACATATGAAAAGCATAAATACGGCCCTGGAACGTAGTTGCTATTTTGATTGTTAATGCTAACGAATTGCTTTCTATTGCTAAGATATGATTTGAGTAGATTGAGAGCAGGACCAACTACACCAATTTTCTCGAGTTTCTTGAGAAGTATGTCATGACTAACTGTATCAAAGGCTTTTTGAAGGTCAACTAATATAGATAAAATATAATTTCCACCATCAATGCCGCTTCTAAGTTTACTGATTAAGTCATTTATTGCTCCTAGTGTGTTAGATTTTTTCCTAAAGCCGTATTGTTTTTCATATAAGAATTTTTTTTAGCAAAAAATTATTTAATCTATCGTAAATTACACGTTCAAAAATTTTAGACAAAATTGGTAAGATTGAGATGGGTCACTAGTTTGAGGTATTTGTTTTGGACCCACCTTTGTGAATTGGTATCACCTTAGCAATTTTACAGCTATCCGGAAAAGTTCCCTCTTTAAAACATTGATTGATTAATTTTGTTAAAGTAGGAATCAATTCTGTGGAGAGACTCAGCACTGTCTTGTTAATGTTTTTGCGGCAAATAGGCGCTACGAGGATAATTAGCGGCCTTTCTTTGTTTTAATCATTGCGTACGAAATAAAAAGACAATAAGTAAATAAAATTAGCATTTATTGCTGTTAAACTTATAAAACATTTTTCTAATCAATAAAAAAATAAAAAATAATAATATATATATATATACATTTACAATACATTAAATTATCAGCGTTCGGGTCATTATTTTTAGAAACCGCTTGTCTTTCGACACAGGCCTCCTCTAAACATTTCCATTTTTCTCAATCCTTTGCAACTCTGCTCCATTCTGGACCAGCCACCTTTTTTAGATCATCTTCCCATCTTTTCGTTTGACCTTTATTTCTAATTTCTATAGTCTTCTATCTTCTCATTTCGCTAATTCCTATTATGTCCCATTTTATTTCCGATATGGCCGTTTCAAGTTCTTGAAGTCTCTCAGGTGTCCTCAACGATCTTGAGTTAAATGTAGGGTTGCCAACTGTCCTGTTTTCCCAGGACATGTCCTGCTTTTTGGGGTGTCCTGGGCTGTCCTGGGTAGTTTTTAAGCATCGTCCTGAGTTTTTAAAGAGTCCTGTTAAGGACCTATGTTTTAAAATTCGCGCGCAACTACTCTCTCCAATCGTTTTGTCACTGAGGCAAGCCAAACGAGGGAGAAAGTCTGACTCAGAAGTTACTTGTCTTATTTGTGAGTCAAGCAGTCAAGTATATCTATAGGCAGCAGAGGTGCAATAGACATTGAAGAGCATTAAAAAACGGCCAAACACAAGAAGATATTTCAGTACCAGGCAGGGACTTCTAGAATCTTTAGAGACACTTTTATTAACAAATGATCAACAAATGAGAAGAGAGTAGCTGCTGAGGGGGCTATAGCTAATACCACATCATTCGCCATCATATGTCTTTCAGCTCCCTAGACTGTACGCTGAAGTTGAATATAATTTGGTTCAACGATTCACAAATCGCAAAAGAAATGACGTGCAATGACGAAGAAACGAAGAACGAAGGCAACTGCAATTGTGACTGGTGTTTTAAGCCCTCATTCTTCAGAGAAAATCAAAGATGACTTGAAAAATGCGTCGTGTGTTAGTTTGTAAAAATTTATAATCACTTTTCTACATACACTATTCGGACGGAAAAGCTACGGCAGTTTTGCACTGACGCCGCGCCGGGCTGGGATGGAATTTACTCTTCTCCATTCTCACTCCAAGACACGCTGGCGGCTGGTTGAGCCCTTTTCCAGCAATTGAAAAACTGCTGAAAACACTACGAGCCGTTAAGGCTCTGCAACCGGGCCTGAAAAGAAGATGGAGAGATACGAAATTACGAATGTTAGAGGAGAGCGCTAACATTTGCAGCAACAAAATCGATGCGAAAATTGCGAAAATGTTTAATAAAACACGACTGGTTTAAAATAGAGCAAAAATCTCGCGGGCATTATCTTAAACAGCATTTAAAGAAACACTGTGAATTTTTTCATACATATAACTTGTAAAATAACTGAAACAAGCGTGTTAATAATAATTTTTGGAGCATACTTTGCGATTTTTTTCTATCGAGGGAATTTTATATAATTTGCGTTTCGGCGCGGGCAAAGTCTAGATATTATCTTCAAGAATAACATATATTTTTTTAAGAGCTTTAAAACTTACCGTGTTTAAGGGAGATATGTAATAAATCGGTACAAATCCGAGTTGCGGGGCCTTAAAAGAGTATTTTTTAAGTTTAGAAAAACCTC
This sequence comes from Limnephilus marmoratus, assembly GCA_917880885.1. Lineage (NCBI taxonomy): Eukaryota > Metazoa > Arthropoda > Insecta > Trichoptera > Limnephilidae > Limnephilus > Limnephilus marmoratus. The sequence continues at coordinate 42,878,322 of OU862931.1, read as the reverse complement.
CACAGTTCATGATTCAGTTTTTTAATAATGAGTAAGCCGAAGGTTACTTGTTCCTTGTCCACTCAGTAATGTCGGTTATTCACACGAATATTGAAAGAGTGGAAAGAAAAGAGAACAGCCTTTTTGAAGTCAGGAAAATTTTAGAAAAAGTAATTTCTTTACTTTTCTTTACTAAAAATAAAATTAATTTTAAAGAAATTTGGAAGACGGCCGGCGGAAAGGATACGCAAGAATTTTATACAAAAAAAGATTTTTATAATGAAATCAATGACTATTTAAAAAATGTGGATTGTGCCATTTGAGGATCTAACAGTTTTCGATTGGATTGATCTTACAGGATCTGATTGGCAAAAACGGAGCAGTGTGGAAAAATCTTTAGCATTTTTAAAAGATCACGGCATTGAAATAAACGTGGGAGGCGGGAATGGGTACCACCGCCCCGGGAACCTTTATTGAATAACCAACACCTCTGCCATAGGTCACCCCGAGTGGTTCGCTACGTTTGGTGATTTAGCGGGGGTGCCCGGGTTCATGGGGTGAGGTTTGTTTAGGTCTTGGAGGCGGATGACCAGGACATATTGAACCCCAGATTCCTACCCACCCCTTAAACCCTTTTCCTTCCCAGAACTCTCCTCTCCTTCCTTTCCTTAAAAAAACCCTCCACACAGCATCCCCAAAGATGATATAGGCCCTGAGGGAAATTATTTTCCTCAGGGCCTCCTGTGTGGAGCTCATCTAAAAAAAAAAACGATGAGAAAATATTTAAAAACTTTGGTCAAAACTTAGATTCTACACAAAAAGATAACAACTTAAAGTCCTTGTGGCTCCAATATTTCAATCAGTGCGTGTCCGAGGAACAATACGTAGAATTACGGAAGGTGGTTGAATATGTCTTCTGTATTCCGGGACACAATCCTAATGTAGAGAGGGTTTTTTCAGTTATATAAACACAGTGGTCAAAATAGAGAAATCGGTTACTTCCAGCAACAGTTGCTGCAATAATCAAAATTATCTACAACATGAATATGAACTGTGAAACATTGTATAATTATTTGTTAACTCAACCACAAATGTCCCTCATCAATTGTGGAGTTAAAAAATACAATAAAAATAAAGAATAAAATAATAAAAGACTACATAAATAAATAAAATAAAACCTAAGAATTTGTCCTATTACATTATACTTACTTAGACTTGATTATTTTATGATAACAAAATAATTCCTCCATTTGATTCGCTAATTTAGTAACTAAATGTTAGTTGAACACTTTAATAAAAAATGTGATTTCTATTAGTTGTTTTATTGAGTCTGTTTTCAGTGCAATATAACTACAACAATTAGGTACTGCTCTTACACATAATATATGTATATACTTTGCTTCACCGTCACAAAATCTTTAACATTTCCGCAAATGTTGCGCTGTTTAGCTTATTTAACATGTCTGTATATGTTGTGTTTTTTTTTACATTAGCTCCACACATGAGACTCTGATAAAAATAATTCCCCCTCAGGGCCTGTGTCATATTTGGGGATGCTGTGCGCAAAATTTCGTTGCTACATTATAGCTTGAACACTTGACACCTCGAAATTTTTTACTCTAGTCGGCCTTGAGGAAGTATTCGATGGAACTTTTGAATACGAAAACGCCGCCGGGTTCCACCGATTATTTCGTTCATTCGTCAATTTTGGCGGCGATTTCGGGTACCGCCGCCCCGGGAACCATTTATTGGAAAACCAACACTCTGCCATAGGTCACCCCAAGTTATTCGCTACGTTTGGTGACTTTAGCAGGCTTGCCCGGGTTCTTGGGTTGAGGTTAGCCCGGATGATGGCGGTGGATGCGTTTACCCACCTACTGCGTGGTAGGCCGGATCGGGAGAGACTGGTGAAGGGAGACCTTTTGATCTCTCCAGCAGAATTCTCTCGGAATATCGCCTTGAACGGCAGAGGGAGGGATAGATTCATATGTCCGTCGTCCGTTACTTCTGGACACAGTGACCCCCAGATTCCTACCCAGCCCTCACACATTTTTCCTTCCCAGAACGTCCTCTCCTTCCTTTTCTAAAAAGACCCCCACACAGTATCCCCAAAGATGACATAGACCCTGAGGGGGAATTATTTCCTCACTGCCTGGAGTATGGAGCTAATGTAAAAAAAAAATACGCTCATATTCTTTGAATGTCCATCTCTGTCATGCATGTAACATGATCGATGTTCGCATTAAGACTTTACTGGAACCATACGAGTGTCTCTTACTTGCCACAATTAATTTTGAATTTGTGAGACAATAGCAAGTCTGGATGTATTGTAACGTCATTGGTTATACCGTGGTTATACCTATAAAATATGTATCTTGTGTAAGTTGACAGATTGGGTGTTGCACCACTCATCCAGTCCTGCTGGAATAAGATCTTCAATAAATAAACTCGCTACGTTTGGTGACTTACCAGGGGTGCCCGGGTTCGAGGGGTGAGGTTGTTCTAGCAGTGGCGGCGTAGGGTAGATTGGCACCCGGGGCGGTTTTGTATTGAACACCCTACATAAAATAAAACACCAAATACTAAACATACTTACGAGATTTCATTTTACTAAAATATTCGATCACAATATCAAGATTGTTTTCCCTATCTCTTTCAATTGATAACATAGAAAAATTGATTATTCGCGCTTGGCTCATTGTGGAACTTAAATAAGATTTTATTAAGGAGACAGAAAAAGATATTGGCACCTGGGACTTGAACGCACCTTCTTTTTACATGGAAACAGCTCTACCAACTGAGCTAAGGTGTCTATATCCAATTCGGTCACATTTAACTGTATCATTCTTCGACTAAGAACTACCAACTTCATCTTCATTTTCTTAACGCACATATTATTGGTTGCTACCTTTATATATGATTGCATGATTCAAACCCGAACTAAATGCTATCTACAAGGGCGGATCCAGGATTTTTTTCTGGGGGGGCACAAGGGGCGGACGGGCAAAAAATCAACAATTACTGTTAGGATTTTTTTCTGGGAGGGGCACAAGGGGCGGACGGGCAAAAAAATCAACAATTACTGTTAGGATTTTTTTCTAGGGGGGGGGCATAAGGGGCGGACGGGCAAAAATATCAACAATTACTGTTAGAATTTTTTTTCTGGGGGGCACAAGGGTCGGACGGGCAAAAAAATCAACAATTACTGTTAGGATTATTTTTGGGGGGGCACAAGGGGCGGACGGGCAAAAAAATCAACAATTACTTTTTGGGATTTTTTCTGGGGGGGGGGGGAGGGGGGCACAAGGGGTGGACGTGCAAAAAGATAAACAATTACTGTTAGGATTTTTTTCTGGCAGGTCACAAGGGGCGGAAAGGCAAAAAAATCAACGATTACTGTTAGAAATAAACTTAAGTATCATATTTCAAGTTTATTTCTACAAGTTAAAATATGTATAGGAAGGTTTATAAAAGTGTCAAAACAATCGAAAAATTAAATGTTTTAGCTTCTAAGTATGTACTGTGATGGAACCTCCACAGTACACAAAAATACCGTCTGGGGGGGGGGGGGGGGCACGTGCCCCCATGCCCCCCCCCCTCACCTACATCCGCCCTTGGCTATTTAGATAGTGTCGGGATAAATTATTAATTAGCTCAGTTAGTAGAGCTGTTGCCATGTACGCAGAAGGTCCTGGGTTCAAGTCCCAAAGGTGCCGATAACTTTTTCTGATTTTCCTGTCTTTTTCGATTGAGTTTCGCTAATTTCTTCTTTCAACGCCTGCTTTGCCGGTGTTGGGATCACACATCTCTTCGAGTGTTGATACATGCTTATCAAATGATTCTTCAGTTTTAAAAAGGGAATTAGAAATTATATTCGAAAAAAATATATAGTTACGACGCATCTCAAAATATGATAATGTAAGTAGCTAGATACAAGAGTACGTAGTTATTTATTAAAATGTCTTTACAGCGGGAGATTTTGTGCGCATTCTTTGTCTGTACGAGTGGGTTGTCGTTGTCACCCCTCGATGCTTGGCACCCGGGGCGGACCGCCCCCTCCGCCCCCCCCTTACGCCGCCACTGTGTTCTAGGATCTGGAGGCCAGTGCGTTTGATGGTTTGACCACCTACTGCGTATCGGGAGACCTAACCTAGACCTCTCCAATCGGCCTCTCTCGACCCATCGCCTTGAACCGCAGTGGGAGGGATAGATTCATACGCCCGTCACTAATTGACATTGACCCTCTACTCTACTTTCCACACTATTGTACTATACTTTCTGTGGTGACCGGACAAGTCAGAATGAAACCAACTCAGAACCATCTCAGAAAAGACATTAGAAGTGATGAAAAAAAATTATAATCAATTGGTTAAATAGGTTACGTTAGGTTAGGGTTATGGGCTATTTTAAAATTATTTTTTCATAGATTTTAATAACTTTTTAAAGAGGTGTTGAATTGACTTTATTCTCAGTTGGCATGGAACCACTTTCTGTATAGATTCTATCTTTCTGTACTACTATACTATACTTTCTATATAGATTCCTACCGTACTCCTCGTACATTTTTCCCTCTCAGAACTTCCTCTCCTCCCTTTCCCTAAAAAGACCCTCCACACTGCATCCCCAAATATGACATAGGCCTTGAGTGAATTTTTTTTTCAGACAATTTTTCCAAAGCCAAAGAAAAAAAAATGGAAAAACATTACGATAAATAATGAAAGAAAAACATTTGCAGTATAATAATTTATTCATCCAAAAACCAATTTTAATATAAATTATAACGAAACTACTAAAAAAACTAAATAACCTATTTTTATTTATTTTGGAAGCGATTAACATAACGCGTTTGATGGGAAAGGGGTCGGCTATGGCCTGTTTTTTGGAATTCCTCCGCTCCGCCTTGGGAATAAGGAAACCATAGAAAACCTTTTTCAGGAGGAAATGGCCGCAGGTATGTTCAATATGAAAACATATCGGCCTTCACTTATATAACAATAATAATATTATTTCCTGCATTGTTAAGACTCTTTTTATGTGAATATTTTTTTTAATTTTTTTTATTGTAATATAAAAAATATGAGTTACATAACATACACATTTTTTTTACAAAATATTAAATTAGAGGTCGTTTCTGGTCATGTATACCTTATCAGAAAAGAGGGGCTCTTGTGCCTGATAAGGGAGCCACGATTCTTACTTGAGTTGTAAGTTATAATCTGTTTTGTATAAAATATTTACTTTTTATTGTAAGTTTTTTTTGAAAAATTGTTTTATTTTATTTATTTGTTATGATTGGTTGACGATGCAGCGCAATTCAGAAGGGAGGTTATTATAGTTTTTTATGGCTTGGAAAATATAATGATTTTGCATTTGAGTTGTTTTAAAATTAGGTGTAATAAATTGGTTTCCGTTTCTCATTAGTTTGTAAAATTCTTGATATTCTGTGTTATTTTTTTCTTTACACATTTTTTTAATATGTTGGTATAATACACGCCAAACTTTAAGACCGGCCTGAAGTTGATCAGAAATTGTAGCAATAGACGAGTTCAGTGCGGAAAAGTGGCATGCCCTTCCACTCACGCCTTCCTCTGTCGGACGTATTTTTTTACGCATCTTTCTCTTTCGCTTACGTTCATTGTAAAATCAGTAACTGCGCGACGATATATTGTACCATGTTCAGGTCGGCCTTAAAGTTTAACGTGTACTATACTTATGGGAATATATATAACTTATCTTAAAACCTAAATAAGTTAATTATTATAAGCAATAATTGTCAGCCTGAAACACTCATTTACATTGAAAAATCTTCCGAGAAAAGATACTTGCCGCCAACGGGACTTGAACCCGTGTCCTTCTGATTGCCGGTCGGATGCTCTGACCACTGAGCTATGGCGGCTTATGAAATACCCGCCAAATAATTCAATATATACTAGTGTTTCATTCAACGATTACTGCTTATTATATTTTTTCCACCTGAAAACAACCAACCGCCATAGCCATATTGATAAGCCGCCATAGCTCAGTGGTCAGAGCATCCGACCACATCCGTATTTAATTTCAGAACGAACATTTTGTGTGCAAAAATAAGGATACATGAACATAGCGATGACTTTAAGTTTCGTATCTCGCTAAATAACTAATTAATGACCTTTTTGAGGTGTCTCTGAGTTGGTTTCATTATGAGTTGACATGGAACCGTACCGCTTACATAGCTAGTTATTTAGCGGGATACGAAACTCAAAAGTGGTAGCCGTGTAACATGTATCTCTTACATAGCTAGTTATTTAGCGAGATACGAAACTTAAAGTCATCGCTATGTTCATGTATCCTTATTTTTGCACACAAAATGTTCGTTCTGAAATTAAATACGCAAGGTCATTGTTTAGGTTCCATGTCAACTCATAATGAAACCAACTCAGAAACACCTCAAAAAGGTCATTAAAAGCTGTGAAAAAATAATTTTAAAATAGCCGGTAACCCTAACCTAACTTAACCTATTTGACCAATTTTTTTTATCATCACTCCTAATGACCTTTCTGAGGTGCTTCTGAGTTGGTTTCATTATGAGTTGTCTGGTCACCAAGCGGTACATGCTACACGGCTACGATTTTAAGTTTCGTATCCCGCTAAATATATAACTAGCTATGTAAGAGATACATGTTACACGGCTACGATTTTAAGTTTCGTATCCAACTAAATAACTAGCTATGTAAGAGATACATGTTACACGGCTACCACTTTTGAGTTTCGTATCCCGCTAAATAACTAGCTATGTAAGCGGTACATGTTACACGGCTACGATTTTAAGTTTCGTATCCAGCTAAATATGTAACTAGCTATGTAAGAGATACATGTTACACGGCTACGATTTTAAGTTTCGTATCCAACTAAATAACTAGCTATGTAAGAGGTACATGTTACACGGCTATGACTTTTAAGTTTCGTATCCCGCTAAATAACTAGCTATGCAAGAGGTACATGTTACACGGCTACGACTTTTTAAAGTTTCGTATCCCGCTAATTAACTAGCTATGTAAGCGGAACATGTTACACGGCTACGACTTTTAAGTTTCGTATCCCGCTAAATAACTAGCTTTGTAAGAGGTACATGTTACACGGCTACGACTATTAAGTTTAGTTTCCCGCTAAATAACTAGCTATGTAAGCGGTACCTACATGTTACACGGCTACGACTTTTAAGTTTCGTATCCCGCTAAATAACTAGCTATGTAAGAGGTACATGTTACACGGCTACGACTTTTAAGTTTCGTATCCCGCTAAATAACTAGCTACGTAAGCGGTACATGTTACACGGCTACGACTTTTAAGTTTCATATACCGCTAAATAACTAGTTACATGATACTTTTTATGTTAACTATTGGGTGTAACTGTGCCAAGTGAGGGAAGTGGATGAGTGGATGGATTTTTCCCGTCTCTCTCTTTTCCCAGTGATAAAAAGAACGCAATCGAATGATACTTTACATTTGTTAATTATTTTATAATCTGCTTAAGGCGCCAATCGGGCATTAAATAATCCTCATTAGATAAATGCATTGCGTGTAGTTTCGTATCATTGATTGATGGACCGGCGAATGCAATAAGTCATAGATTTACATTAATTAGTGATAATATCGATACTAAGAAGTTATATCTATACATCGTCCTTGAATGATGTTATATCTATACACGAAAACACGACGCTGTGCCCACTATCAAAATATTAATATTATTTATTATCATGGCTCAGCAGCCCCGGATCTTCGTTTTTTTTTAGGCGGGGCAAAAACTGAAAAATGCCGCCCCCGCCCACTTAGGTATCTATATTTATTTTAACCTTGCTGGGGGGGGGGGGGGGGGGCATATTCGAATCAAAGAACTGGTTTTACTGTAACTAATTAAGAAATTTAATTATAGCTACACCCAGAACATGCAAATGGTTTTCCTTAAATTCTGGCTGCATATAGTCTGCAACCAGAATTTTAAAACTGCACTTTGAACACGAGAATGGTTTCCATCAAAATGCTTCAGCAGATGAAATCACAACTGAAATTTATCTTGCTGGCTGCTTATTCGTTTTAAACTGCTACATTGCATTGTATTTAAATAAAAGCTGAAATAAAAAAGGCTGTTTTACTTCTCAGTCATATGATGGCTGCCATCGTGTAATAAACAAATCATGACACGCATAACGACGTAAAAATTTTAAGTAAGTTTGAATAATGACGAATTGACGACGTAAGTGTTTGCACGTATTAAATTGAGTTTAAAAAATAAATATAGTAACTTAAAAAGCATAAGATAGTTATATAAAATACTTACCCAGAAAAGCGATCGATGAACTGTGATAGATTTATTGATGCGACACTAATGACATCAGTATTGTTCCTTCGGTTGATCAACAAGTACTAAAGAGTAAAAATAAACAACACACTTTTGACACATTTTTAAAACAAAACACTGTCGTGGAGAGAGATCGACGAGGGAGTTTTCGAATATAGCTTCATCTCTTTCGCACGCACGGTAACCAGAGCAGACGCGTGCTGCCGCGATCTGTGGTTCCTGCGGGCGAGCGGGTCGGGTGCGTATTTTGAACTATGCCTACGCGCCTCGCGAATAATAAATGTTCGTGCAGCACGTCTCACTCAGGGCTCTGGGTATCAGTCGAGTTAATATGGCCGTGAAATTTCTCTACTTGTACTATTATTTATTCCGTGGTCAAAGTTGAGTTTGGCCGCCCTCTGAACTTGCCGCCCGGGGCATGGGCCCCGGCTTGCCCCCCATTAGATCCGGGGCTGTGGCTCAGTGACCCAAAAGGCAACAAAAATAGATAATTCAAGAGGAAGCCACAAGTCAAAAACATATGTATTTATTGTGCGCCTTATATCGCTAAGATTATAAATAATATGACTAAAAATCGCTTGACAAACGGAAACTAAAAGTCACGATTTCAAGTACCAAAGTGGTTTTTATTTATTTTGTGAAAAATTTTATAAGAAAGAAAAAACTTATAGAAACTTTCACAGATAATTTTAGCCATAAAGTAGTATTTTTTTAAAATTGTTTCTATGGTTGCACCTCACATGACTATTAGTATTGGTGTATTTAACATTGTTGGCAAACAATAGCCATTTGTGTATGTTTGTCAAAAGATTGGCAAATAGTGACAATTTACTTGGCTATTTATAATCGTGTATTGGACGTATTTGGCAACAATCGCCATGTATGGATTGAACATTTGACAAAAACAAGTACGTTTTCTTCGCACATCAAAGGAGTCAAATAGGAAAAAACAAATAAACCAAATACACCAGTGATGATCAACCTTACAATGTCATCTCTTATAGACGTTGATACCATTAGCTGTAAGAATTTTAAACCACTGGAATAATAAAAGAGAATAATCAAAAGACTACAATAATCATTACCTGTGACTAGTTCATATTACCTTGCTCCGTAGTAAAGTGTATTTTAAAATCTATAACGCTCAAATTAAAAAGTTACTTGGAGTGTTACGTGTTCGTACTACAAAGTTCTAAAATATTTTTATAATATCTGAGTGATTTAAAGTTCCTTCCGAATTTAATCAGCAAAACTATAAAAGTACAATTTGTTTTAACGCGGGTAGTACGAAAAAAAACATTAATTCAAGATGCATTGCCGAGTGTGCTCAGTAACTCTACGTACTGATGAGTTAAAATTCACGTGTGCCGCGTGCAAAGGCGCATTTCATTTGGCTTGCGGAGGTATTATTGAGAACACATATTGTCGACTTAATCAAGAACGGCGATCCCAACAAGTGTGCAAGCAATGCAATACAGCCAAGCCCGGCGCTGCTAGCCCGTCGCAGACAATCAGTGATACTGAACCTTTGGAGCAGATTAAAAAAGTTACTGATATTAGTGCAGCGCTCGCCGCTCAGACACCGACTAATCTTAAAGATATTCAAGATCTAGTCATGAACAGGACGTCTAATCTGGAAAAAACACAAAATGATATTCTAGACCAGAATAACAAAATACTTGAAAGTATTCAATTTATGAGTTCTCAATATGAGGATTTCATGGCTAGAATCCGTGACATCGAACTAAAGAATGATGAACTCACTAAAAAGAACTCAACCTTGGAAGCTAGGATTTATGTCTTGGAAAAATGTGTGGACATGCAGGAAAGGGAACTCAAAGCGAACAACATAGAAATAAGAGGCATCCCAGAAATCAAAGGAGAAAATCTGCAAGACGTTTTTTTCAATATCTGCAAAACAACAAAGTCCTCCACTGATACAAAGGACATCGATTCCATTCATCGCGCAGCAAAAAAAAACAACAATAGTCATCCGAGAGAAATCATTGTTAAATTCAAAACGAACATAGCAAGAGAACACCTATTAACAGACGTAAAAACTTTCAACAAAAACAAACCGAAACTAGAAGACAAATTGAACACCTCAAACATCGGTATAGCTGGTTCCTGCTCGCCGATCTTCATTTCAGAACAATTAACATTTCGCGGTAAACAGCTGTGGTACAAGACAAGAACAGTGGCGAAGGAGAAACAATATCGCTTTTTTTGGATTAAACGGGGGCAGATTTATCTTCGTAAAAACGAGGGAACTAATGCCATTGTTATCTCAGACGAAAGCAAATTGGCTGCGCTTTGATAAATTTGAATTAATGGCTATTCTTTCGAGGTATGTCTTGACCTGTGCATTTATGTCTCATATTTGTTTCATTTACTACCTTTCTGGATTTCATTTGTTATCACGCAGTTCCTGCTACCGTATTTTTATTATTATTATAGTTTTGGCTTCTTGCTATCTCTTTCATAGTACTATATCTAATTACATTATTTATACTATATTATTATATATTACTCATATGTGTATCATTTACTACCGTTTTCAAATTCATTTGATATCTCGCAATTCTTGCTACCATTTTGTTTTTACTTCTTGCTATCTCATTCATAGTACTACATTTAACTACACCATTTGTACTATATTATTTACATTAAGCACATTTACCATTGTAACTACATTTGGAATCGCATTTAATCATATATTACTCGGGAACCAACTTCTATACAACACACAACCAACACATACTTATGATTCAATTAAATTATGATACCGGAAATGATTCCGGCATAGATCTTAACATGAATGTCATTGATGATTTGAACAATCTAAATAACTATAAATGGTGCGCTTACGGAGTTAAAATTATTCACCAAAATATAAGAAGCATTTCTAATATTGACGATTTTTTAATTTTTCTGGATCAATTCAATTACCAATTCGATGTTATAATTTTATCGGAATGCTGGCTTAATAAAGATTACACCTCAAAAGTTATTCACAATTACTCTGAACACCACACAAACATATATCTTAATAAGTCTAGCGGAATCGTTGTATACATCAGAGACGGACTTCAATCTCAAGTTGATGAAATTTTCTTATCACAAGCCAACTGCCTGAAAATTGTTTTGAATAATAATCTATGCATTTTTGCAATATACAGATCACCCTCTTTTCAAAATATTGATACTTTTCTGAATTCACTCCAATCAATTATCAACAGCTCAAAAAACATAGAACGACAAATAATTATAGGCGACCTCAACATCAATACAATTACTGAATACCACCGCCAATCCAACGATTACCTATGTCTACTAACTGAAAATGGGTTCATTCAGACAATTATCAGCCCTACTCGTGAGCAGGGCAAGAGTAAATCTTGTCTTGACCACATCAACGTCAAAAAAATTAACCATGTTGACTCATTTGTCATTCACTCTACAATCTCAGATCACTATACAACAGCACTCTGCCTTAAAAACAAACCTCCTAATCCTGCTAAAATTAAACATGATCTGCTTTGTATCCCACGTGGCAGAACGGACGTACTGGCTCGGCATAGCATGACACGAGGTATGGCGCTGTTAAACAACGCCTCCAAGACTATCGATATTTTTAATAGTAGCCTTGAAGAATTCAAGAGGCATGTTAATGCTAAAAATCTATAACTTGTTATTTGTATCATATATATGTAGTTAATGTTACATGTGTATTGTAAATGGACACAGTCTGTAATACACAAAAAAAAAAAAAAAAAAAAAAAAAAAAAAAAAAAAAAAAAAAAAAAAAAAAAAAAAAAAAAAAAAAAAATGTTGCAAGAATAAACTATAATAATTTAATTGAGGACTTGAGCTCAGAAAACTGGCAAAATGTTCTACACCAATCTGATGCCGACTCATCGATGAATGAATTTATCACTAAATTACATTCATATATTTCTAAACATACAAGCAATAAACTTATACCGCATAAACAAATAAAACTTACGCCATGGATCACCCCTGGCCTTATCAAATCGATTAACATTAGGAACCAACTTCATGAAAAGGCGAATAGGTGCCCTGAGAATATTATAGTACAAGCTCATTACAAAAAATATAGGAACTTTTGCAAAAAACTAATAAAATCGGCCAAAGAAAATTATTATAAAAAATTCATTTACGAAAATAACTGTACTCCAAAACGTTTATGGGAAGCATTTCGCAATATAACTAAAACAAAAATAAATAAATCTTCCGAAATTAAATCACTGAACATCAATAACGTGAACACATATGGGAAGCATTTCGCAATATAACTAAAACAAAAATAAATAAATCTTCCGAAATTAAATCACTGAACATCAATAACGTGAACACCTCAGACCCAAAAATCATTGCGAATTTTGCCAATAATTATTTCACGTCAGTGGGAGTCACACTTGCGAAAAAAATTCTCAACAATCTTAATACAACAGAATCCGATCTCGCTAAGTTAACAATCTCTAATTTCGGTCATAAATTAGACAATATCCAAACAACTTCAAACGAAGTCATAAATATAATTGACGAACTCAAGTCATCAATTGCTTCTGGTCCTGATAACGTTTCATCAATTCTGCTAAAAAGTATTAAATCCTTCATAGCAACTCCAATCGCGTATATTTCCAATCTAAGCTTCAATTCAGGAAAATTTCCAAATCATTTAAAACACTCTATTGTTATTCTGCTTCACAAAAATGGAGATAAATCGCAGATACACAATTACCGGCCAATTTCTTTGCTCAATTCTATTTCGAAAATTATTGAGAAAATTGTAAAGAATCGCCTCAGTCATTACCTTGAAAAAAACAATATCCTTTCCAATAGACAGTATGGCTTTAGACCAGGATTGAGCACTGAAAATGCAATTACAAACCTGACGAAAATCATCTCCAACAATATCGATAGAGGAAGAAAATGCATTGCGCTCTTCTTGGATCTAGCAAAAGCGTTCGACACCATCTCACACAAAATTCTCTTGAAAAAACTACAGCGCATCGGCATTCAGGGTCAGCTACTTAAGTGGTTAGGTAGTTATATAGAAAATAGGAGCCAAAGAGTGAATATTATCGATACTCTAAGCGATCCGGCTGATATTAACTTTGGTGTACCTCAAGGAAGCACTCTAGGACCACTTTTATTCAATATCTATATAAATGAATTATGTAACAGTTCATTTGCCGATCATATTATCACCTTTGCCGATGACACAGTATTATTATTTGAAGGCAAAAATTGGAATGAAGTTCATAATAATTCAGAAATTGGTATCAACAAGGTAAAACAATGGCTAGATAATAATCTTCTCACTCTCAACACTGACAAAACTAAATTCATTCGCTTCAGTGCAACTCAAGCGGGACAACCAAGAGAAACTCAAAGAATTATTATACACCATTGCAATGACCCAAACACTTGCAATTGCAATACCTTAGAATATGTGGATAGCATAAAATATCTATGAATTATCGTAGATAAGAATCTGAGATGGAATGAACATATCGATTCAATCTCCACAAAGGTCAGAAAACTCACGCATCTTTTCATGGCTATTAGAAATATTCTATGCGCAAAAGATCTAAAACTAATGTACTATGCCATGTGCAACTCATTACTTGAATATGCATCTTTAGGATGGGGAGGATGTACCAAATCAATACTGGACCCCTTAGCCAAAGCACAGAAATCACTTCTAAGGGTCATACTTAAAAAACCATTTAGATACCCCAGTAATGATTTATTCAAAGAGATAGGAGTTCTGGATGTGAGGCAACTATTTATAAGAAAAGTTATATTATACACACAAAAATATCGTCACCTCTTCCCCTCCGTAGAACATTATCACAACACCCGACATGCAGGGAGGAATCCAATAGTTCCAATTGCTACTGTGACATCCCTTGCTCAAAGACAATATTCTTACCTAGGTCCAAAAATGTTCAACCTTATACCCGGTTCTTGGAAATTGAAAAGTGCAAGCGTCCTGCGTAAATTAGTCAATGATTGGATTCTGAACTTAGGGAGAGTCGAAAGTGAACGTATGCTGTATAACTGGTAAACAAAATCACTTAACTTTCCTGATCACTAGACCAAAATTCCTTTCACATTTCATTGAGTTCAATGTTTCGACATCCTTTCTGATGTTTTTATACATGGGATTTATGGTTATGCGCCCCTGAAGCCTGTCTGCTCCGTGTAGGTGTAGGTACATCACCGCTGTAAAGCGTTGACATGCACGTCGCACGTCGCTAACTCTGAGTGAAACTTGGTACCTTACAACGGTAATGATTAATGATTTATAATAAATAAATAATACCTACATAACAAAACATGTATGGCGTACGAAGTAATGCACCAATTTCACCAAAGTAGCACTAAATTTGGTACTATTTTATTATATTATATTATATTATATTCATAGTTTATATTTCTATTTATATTTATAGTTATTGTTTTTATATTTTAGCAGGAGTAGTTCAAGACACAAGCGCGGTATATATTCATACTGTCGTACTTATAATATAATACTGTATAAAACATGTTTTAAATCAGTGAAAATAATTTGTAGCCACAAAAATCATTGCAGTTTCATCGCTCAAAAAAATCATATAGATTATTACATTCGTTATTATATCTAATATTGTAAATTTTAATATAGTTTCTCCTATAAGTGTACTTGTATTAAAAGTTCAAACTCCTAAACACATAACCTAACATAATTTGATTTCTTTATGTTGTAAATCTTTTGTAATTCCTCCATCTTGTTCTTTTAATTCCTCCATATTGTAAATCTGAATGTATTATACATATGTTACCAGGTTAATTCGGTAAATCCGATTATAATATTTACTACCAGATTACCTTTCTACTTTGTCACAAAAAATGTATGTGTACTTATATTTATATATTTTATATACATTTTCTTTATTACACACCTTAGCTTCAGAGAAAAATGAAATTTTCAGTTTTTTGTTTTTGTTTTTGTTATGTAATTATGTACATTTCAGGTATAATATGAACTAACATGTCAATTTGTCTGTCCTGGAACGGGAAACTTTCCTAGTTGGACAGGCAAAGCTTCCTAATTGTAATTTGTACTTTCTTTTGTATCTATAATAAATAAAAAAAAAAAAAAAAAAAAATCTATCTTACCGGAAAATAATTCCGCTCGACTCAAACATCTTCTTGGAGGCTATGACTTCTTCCTTGTCAGCGTCCTTGTCAGACATGTAGACCAGCTCCTTGATGTCCGATTGGATGAAGAGGCTAACTTAGATGGTGCTGCCCTTCAAGTCGGTTATATTCCTGTTTAAAATGGCATTCACCTCGGCGTGGACCACTTGAATAAAAATGAAATTTTATTAAATTGAACTGCTTATATTCAACCGACATGCTTCATGAGCAATGCTCACCTCATCAGGGTTTCATTAAAACTAAATATGACGATTTTATCTAAACAATACAATTGTTTAAAACTAAGGATTATTATTTTTAACTAAAATGGTAAAATAATTTTCTGTGTTTGAAGATGAAAATTTATTTATTTATTGTTTACTAGCTTTTACCCGCGGTTTTGCTCGCATGGTATTAAGGAGAAATTATTGTATAAAGAATTTTCCCACGGGAATGAAATGTCTTTCCGGGATAAAAGTAGATGAGGTCATTTTCTAGTCCTACAATTATCTCTCTTTAAAAAATTCATGTCGATCGGTCGCTCCATTTATATAATTATAGCTAATTAACCTTTAAACTATTTTTTACTGCGTGTCCTTTTCCATTCGTCCCGTTCCCCTTCCGCCTTCCCTTCCTCTCCCCTGCCCTCTCGCGTTCCCACTCCGCCTTCCCTCTCCTCACTCCCCTCACCCGCTTCCTCCATCCCGCGAACCCCCCTCCCGAGTTCCCCTAACCCCTCCTGAGTTCCCCTTTCCCCTCCCGGGTTCCCCTCCCCCCTCCCGTATTCCATACATTCAATCCTGGTTTGTAACTTATCTAAATGCTTCAAAATGTATTGCACATATCTCATCATGACTAAACAGTAATAGACTGTTCCTAAACTACAATAAAACATTTTACCTACCTTTTTATAAAAACAGTAAAAACAAACCACCCAATAACATTAAAATTAGAATATATAATGCCAACTGTAATCAAGTAACATGCTCATCTTGCTTTGAACTTGAAAAGTTGAAAAGATCAAATATATGGGTATATATACTGATACAAATTTAAATTGGCAACCACAAATTAATAATAACGTTTCTAAATTAAGGTATCTTACGTACATATTTTACAGAATTGAAGAAGTACTGAATATTGATTGACAAATTGAAAATTATTTATTTTTCTCTGGTGCAATCTTCACTCATGTACGGAATAATAGGATGGGGTGGTGCGCTTGATGCTTTTATAAAACCTTTACAAACAACTCAAAATTATATTATCAAAGTAATGTATAATAGAAATAAAACATTTTTGACAGATGTTTTATACAAAGAATCTAAACTATTCAGTCTCCGTAAACTATTTATACTGCAAACGATGAAATATATCTTTAAAAACATAAACAAATTCGTAAAAAATTAAAACAGAATAAACATTAGAAATAATAATGTATTCTATACCCCTCAAACAAACACAAAACAATTGCAAACTCACAGTAGTTTTATTGGACCTTGCACTTTTAACCTTTTACCAAAAAATATTCATAAATGCAATATTACTTTTCCGATATTTGTTTTTGGGGTGTTATGCCGTGTTGCGCTACCTCCTTCTTTAGCCAACGTTTCGGACATCCTTGCAGTGTCCATCATCAGGGCAGATCCGGCAGATCCGGTAGATGTGTCTTTGTTTGAACCACTTACATATTTGAGTAAAGCCAACCGGTTTCGGAACGACCGTTTCTTCTTCAGGGCAAATGTATACTGATTTGACAATTACAAAATAGTGGATGGGAACAATGTATTATTATGGTAGGGGTTAAGCCGTTGCTAGGTATTAATGAAGAGTGAGTGGGTAGGGGAACATATCCATGATTAGGCTGTAAGACAATATTTTTTGTTTGTTGATAATAGATTAATTATTTTTAAGGGATTTTTTTTTTTATTTCCAAGGCTTCTAAGTTATCTAAGCGTTTTCCTTTATGATTTATATGAAGAATATTTATTCCCGTATTTTTTTCAAAACTATGGTTATTTTATTATTTTGTTATTTTCAATGATATGGTTAGCGAACTCAGAAAAATTATTATTATTAAGACACCTTAAATGTTTTTTGATTCTGATTTCAAAATTACGAGTTGTTTTTCCAATATAAAATGAGGGACAATCATTACATTTGCCTTTATATATTCCGGAATTAGTCAATTTATGGTCTTTATCTTTAGCGTTTTTCAAAAAATTACCGATATTATTTCTTGTATATAACGCTATCTAATATAAGTATAAAATATTACATTTCATAAATATTTTTTCCTTAATCCACCTTTTTCATCATTAATCATTTTAAATAAATTATAAAACAACTATTATTACTCCTATTTTTAAATCTGGTAACCCCATTCTAAGTAATAATTATAGACTAATTTCTCTTTCCTCCAATATTGCAAAAATATTTGGAAAAATTGTAAAAAAATCAGATTTTTAAATTCATAAAAAATAATAATATATGAAATAGACATCAATATGGTTTTAGAGAAAATTGGAGGACTCAAGATGCTATCGTAGACTTAATCTCTGCAATACATAAATCTTTAAATTACAAAAAAAATGCATTGGAATATTTGTCGACTTAAGAAAAGCATTTGACAGTATATCCCAATCGAATCTTATCTCTGAACTAATGAAAATTGGTATAACCAATAATGCCTTAACGTGGATTGAAAATTACCTACTTCATAGAGAGCGATTTGTCAAGTAAAATGGTTTTCTGAGTGGTTCCCAGATCAGTAAAATTGGAATCCTGCAGGGAACGGTATTAGAACCAATTCTTTTTATCATTTATCCGAATGATATTTTTAATCTCACCATAAAATCCAAACTAATATCATACGCTGATGACACAGTAATTTTAGCTGAGGGATTAACATGGAATGAAACTCAGAGAACGGCGGAATCAGATATAAATTTAATAAAAAAATGGTTTGACCAAGATTTACTATCTCTAAATACAGATAAAACTTTTGTAATAAAATTCACTCTGAATAAAAATGCTAACTCTAAACATATGTATGCACTTATATAATTTTAATTCAAATTCATATCTATGTAAATCTGATTGCTCTGTACTCGCTGTTAAAATCAATGTTACATAAACTCTTAGGCGTAACTATAGATAGTAACATAAAGTGGAAGATGCAAATCAGTACAACAGTAGAGAGACCAAGAAAATTAGTATACATTTTCATTAGAATTCGTTACATTTTAAATATTAGGATTTTAAGAACCATTTATTTTTCCTTAATCCAATCACCGCTACAATATGAAATTGTAGGTTGGGGTGGTGTTTTCAAAACTTCTCTTTTACCCTTGATTTAAAAAAATAGTTATAAAAATAAATTTAAAAAGCCGTATGATTACACCACCATCAAATTATTTCAAGAAATTGAAGTACCTTCACTTCATCTCTACATATTATAAAGTAAAGTCCCCCGCTCCGTCTTTCTGTCTATCTGTCTGTTCGCGATAAACTCGAAAACTACCGAAGGGATTTTCATGCGGTTTTCACCAATAGATAGAGTGTTTCGTGAGGAAGGTTTAGGTATGTAATTTGTCAAGGATTTCTGTAAATTGGTTGAAACATAACGATAATTGTTAGAAGTGTCGGAAAAATTTCAGCCGCCTGGTAGCTTTCATCGAAAACGCTGCCTAATCCTTTTGGGATATAACAAAACAACGCATAGTGAGATATTCCTCTTTTATAGATCTACAAAAAAGTCTGCGATGGCATATATCTATCTTTTACGGATAGCTTACTATACGCATTCTATCTTCTTATCTTATTATTCTTATCAATTGCATATTAGATATAATGCGTATAGTAAGCTATCCGTAAAAGACAGATACATGCCTTCGCGGACTTTTTTGTAGATCTATAAAAGAGGAATATCCCACCATTAATTGTTTTGTTATATCCCAAAAGGATTAGGCAGCGTTTTCGAAGAAAGCTATCAGGCGGCTGGACTTTTTTCCGACACTTCTAACAATTATCGTTATGTTTCAACCAATTTACACAAATCATTGACAAATTACATACTTAAACCTTCCTCACAAAATACTCTATATATTGTTGAAAATCGCATGAAAATCCGTTCAGTAGTTTTCGAGTTTATTGCGAACAGACAGACAGACGGCGCGGGGGACTTTACTTTATAATGTGTGGAAATAGAGATAATCGGTCAAAAATACATTTTTGTTGCATATGCATTTTTGAGTTTTTTTTTTAATAAGATAGGTAAGTGCCAAATTATATGAGTAGAAATTAAAGTTTTGTGGTAGGTATCATCATCATTACATAGTATAAAATGAAGTCGTTCAAAATGTATGTGCGCATAGATCTTTTAAACTACGCACCAGATTTTCATGCGGTTTTCACCAATAGATAGAGTGATTTAAGAGGAAGGTTTATATGTATAATAAATGCTTATTATAGTAGAGAAAAGCCGAGAAGTTCAAATATTCAATTTAGGCAGCGGGCAGCGGGCAGCGGGCAGCTGGCGAGCGGATGGTGTGGATTTTATAAAGGTTGGGTAAATGGCGTTGTGTTTCGTTAGCCACAGCAACGTGTGGCCGGGTCTGCTAGTGTTATTTATAAAATAATCACGATTTTACAAATACACAAAGATTGCTTCAATAATGAGAGCTTTACTCCTTTTTCAATCAGCATTAGAACAAATATTCTTGGCTCTATGACTGTCCCGTTTTGTAACACCACCACAGCTCAACAATTCTATCGGAGTTAAATGGTTTAACCAATTACCAGTTAATTTAAAATTGGAAACAAATTATAAAACATTTAAAAATTCACTTAAAACACTTTATACATGGTTAAAAATACAACGTAAGTTTTTTTTTAAATTTAAAATAGTTTTTCTCACATTTTATTGCATCGGGTAAATCGTTAAACAGCTTTGGGTCTACGCCTACATATTCATAATGGTGTTGTGCAGCTGTTGTGTTCATCTAGGTACATATATATGTTCCCAAATGTTCTAGGTCTTATACTTTGTGTTGAGGACACTTTAGATTGTTTAAAAACTGTTAAAATAGCCTTTTTTAAATAGTTAGGATCTTAAATTTTTCAAAAAGTTTGCTGGTTGGGAAAATTCTCGGTTTTTTAATAATAACTTTGATGATCATTTTTTGTGTAGGTAGTTACTATTGGATACAGATTATTCTTATAGATGCTTCCCCATGCGATTATACCGTACTGCAACACTGACAGCATAAGAGCAAAGTAAACCATTTTAATATTTGAAAGATTTGGGATATTTCTTAATCGTATAAAAATGTAAGTTTTCTAATTCTTTTGACACAGTTTCCGACAGTTTTAAGTATTCTTAAATTTCATGTTACTTTCTGTAGTGATCCCTAGATATTTGACATCTGGGGTTTTCTGATTATCGTTACATTCTCCTCCTTTCCACCAACGACTGTGCACTATCACTCCAATATTGGAGTCAGTGACAGGATCATTAAAGTAAAAAGGTATATAATATGATGTTTTTTCTACATTAAGATTAAGTAAGTTATCATCAAACCATTCTTTCAAAATGTTAATGTCAGCATTCGCAGCTATATTCACTTCTGTCCATGTTATTCCTTCGATTATGATGACTGTGTCATTCGCATATGAGACGACACTTCCATTAAGAGGGAGACTGAACATGTCATTGACACATATAAGGAAAAGTATAGGCCCGATTACAGTGCCTTGTAGAATTCAATCTTCAGAAGACAAGGGTTCACTTAATTTAAAACAAGGGTTCACTTATTTTAACATGTTTGTATGTGTATGAGTCTAGTTTTTGAACTGTTAATTCGTTGTGGAATTCCATTGTATCTTCCACTTTCCAGACCAGTCTTGATGAATGAATGAATGACCAGTCTGAAAATGTCCGTAGTAGGATGAAACCGGTCCCGGTGAAAATAAATAAGTAGAAGAAAGTGCAAAAGTGTTTTAATTTCAAATCTAATGTCTGTATATGTTGTGCTTCTTTAACATGCCTGTATATGTTGTGCTTCTTTAAAATGCCTGTGTATGTTGTGCTTCTTTAACATGCCTGCATATGTTGTGCTTCTTTAACATGTCTGTATAGGTTGTGCTTCTTTAACATGCCTGCCGAGCTATTCTCTGTTTTTTGTGGGAACGAGATCGATATCGCGCGAGATCTCCTGTCAGAATTGTGTGATTTTCAATGGCTGTTATTTGCTTTTTCTACGGGCCGATGTCAGAATTTCAGCTGTGAGCTGTCACGTATGTTAGTTTAGGTCGTTTTAAACACACATTACTGCAAATATGGATGCTTATTTATTCATTTAACAGCGATAGAAAATCACACATCTGACAAGAGATCTCGTCCGATATCTATCTCGATCGACATAGATCTCGGGCGATATCGATCTCGTTCCCACAAAAAACAGAGAATAGCTCGGCAGGACTGTTAAAGAAGCACAACCTATACAGACATGTTAAAGAAGCACAACATATGCAGGCATGTTAAAGAAGCACAACATATACTTGGGCTGCAGAATCGGTCACGGCTGAAAGAAGATTGCTAGACAGATTTAGATTAATCATACGGTCTGATTAGGTGGGGGTGAGTTCTATTATAATTTACATTATGTTGTTCTAAGCAAATAAGTACAATAGAGTTGTTTATTTGATCACTAATCTATGTGTTTAATTGCTATAACCTTAATTCTCCCTTGGAAGTTGTGTATGGTACATGCCCACACCTTGTGGGAGTCTAATGCTCCGAAGGAAGGTTCCTCCAAGATATTGGCATAACCTTATTTAATGGTTACTCAATGGTTCCACACCTCATCTCATATTTAATTTGTGATCTCTGGGTTCAGCCGTGGCACTGCATCAGACAAGATATTGTCTAAATGTAAGTATGAGAGGGTGCATTACATTCATTATTATATTTTCTTCCTAACCACTTGACAATATTCACAACGTGAAAGTCTATCTTTCATGAAACAAATGACGCAAGTCATTCTTATATACGAGTACCTAACCCGCTACCCAACATTTCTACCCACCGGGAGAACTACGTGCACAAGTTTCTTTCGAAACCTGCTTAGTTATATAACATATTTGTTATATAAATCCTGCTTAGTTATATAAATTTAACAGAGTCATATTACTTCTTATAAAATGATATCAATGCCTAAAGTTGAAATTGAGTTTTTTTATGATTTGAAAACTATGACTTTTATTAAATCAATCCAATATTTCCTGTTAAAGTTGCAAATGAATCATGCCCACTCCTCGAGAGAGATTTCTTAGTTTCATGCTCAGAAGGTAGATTTTTCCAGGATTCCAGCATAACCTACCTACAGGTTTTGGTACGTGGACGACCTTCCACAAAGTTGGAATCATGTAAGAATCTTCTTCGATGGCGCTGGAGCCCATGTCGTGCTTTTGCCTCCTGCAACAGTCGCCTCCAACTCCTCCTGTCCTCAGCGGCGGACTTTCAATTTGGTACCTGGAGAAGCTGTGCTGCATTCCTTCTTACTTCGTCTTCCCACCTCAGTCTGGGTCTTCCCACTTTTCTCTTTCCACCTGAGTGTCCAGTCAAAATTCTTTTTGGGACGCGTGTATCCGGCATTCTCTGTACATGCCCAGTCCATCTCAGCCTGAGGAGTCTCATATGTGTTGAGATGCTAGGGGCCTTATATATATCATACAATTCTGTATTGTGCCGGATGCGCCACTGTTCACCCTCTTTCACGGGTCCACATATTTTTCTCATAAGAATATCCTCCTTCCTAATTCCATCTTAATTTATAAAACTTAGCACCTGGTGTCCAAATCTGATCATCATACCAACACCAGCAATATAGAGCCCATCAGGTATTGTATGGATGGTTAATCAACCATCAACTTTACTGATTACTACCTTGGTTTAACCATGACATCGCAATTCGCAATATATTACCTTGTCGTAAGTATGTAAATGGCGCATGGCTAATAATATTGTTATCACCCCCTTACAAAATGACGCCCAATTATTATTTACGTTACAAAATGTTATTATGTACGTTATAAAATGTATATGTTGATTACGTTAATATTGTTATTGTAAATACTATTAATAGTTAAGTGTATTTCGAAATAAATAAACAAATAATCTAAAAAAGATAAATTATAGTTGTTTGATTCTAAATTTAATTGTTTTTCATTACTTTTTTCCTCATCTTATTATTTCCCTTTCTTTTGTTATTTCAAAATATGGAATTTATTGTATTGTACTTCCCCTCCATATATTCTGGAATAAACTATTATTATTACTATTAAAAATATATTTTTTAATAAATTTAAATTTAAAATAGAAATGTATTTGATAATGATTTTATTATAATTTAAAAAAAAAATTATTTCAAACGAATTCAACCGCATTAGAATGACTTCGCCCAAGGTTCGTAGAAAATGTATTTAACAATACTTTCTACGAATTTCCTCTCCTTCCTTTCCTCTAAAAGACCCTCCACACAGCATCCCCAAAGATGACATAGGTAATGAGGTGAATTATTTTCCTCAGGGCCTACTTTACTGTGTAGAGCTATGTATAAAAAATACGCACACATTCTTTGAATGTCTATTTCTGTCCATTCATGATCAATGTTCGCTTTAAGAATTTACTGGAAAAAATATTCCTCCAGCTACCCTGGACGGTGTGAATCTGCAGTTGACTGAAGGAACTAAATACCTTGGACACATAATCACCAGTAACCTGATGGACGATGATGAGATCGATAGGTAAAGAAGAGCTCTCAGCGTAAAAGCAAACATGAGCACAGAAGAACAGCAGAAGATTCCGCCTTTGCAGTACCGCTGTAAAAAGGACGCTCTTCCTTTGCTTCTGTGCGAACTCTGGGCAAACTACAAGAAGAGTAGTATAGAAAGACTCCGCATAATGCTTGGTCTCCCCAGATATTGCAGCGCTTCCCAGATGTTCACGGAGGGGCGAGTTCCCGGCTATGCAGCCCTCACTAGATCTAGGGTGGCAAGAATGAGGGAAAGGATAAACAGCTCTGGAAACATCCTCGTCATGGAAGCCCGCCTCAGTCCATCATCCAGCAATGATGCTCACTGGCTCCTAATGTGGTCACAAAATCCTAAATGCCAATTATTATTATTTTCTTATTTTCTTTTATTATTACCTTTATTTTATGTACAATCATATTCACCTGCTTTTCTTTTTTATCTTTAAAATATTTTGTGTATGTATTATAACCCTTATGGAATGTGTGGGATTGCACTATTCTCCCCACATACCGAAATAAACATTTATTATTATTATTATTTATTATTATAAAGAGTGCCTCTTACTTGCCACATTTAATTTTGAATTTGTGCGACAATAGTAAGTCTGGATGTATAATAATAATAATGATTTATTGTCTTCATTTCTTAGTAACAGTAGAGATAATGATATCCTCACTGGGATCTCCCGTGCTGAGGATTTCATTTACATATTATAATTTAATTATAAGAAATTGATATGAATTAGACATAACATATATCATGTAGTATTTTTTTTTTTAAATAATTATAAAGTAAATAAGATAGTGTTTTTTATAATTCAGATTACTAGATTTGGTTTTAGTCTGTATTTGATATCAGTATATTTTCTATTTCTGATCTCCCTATATTTAGTATCCAGCTTTTTATTTGAAATTTAAATGTTATAACGTTGAGGTTTTTGAGTGAGAGTGGTATTTTATTGTAGAGTTTAATGCCATAATATAAGAAGCTTTTTTGCCCAAATGTCGTGTTAGTAGTTACTTGTTGGATAAGTTTTTGACCATGAGATCTAGTGTTTCTAATGTACGTATTAGTTGTTATTTCTTGGGTTTTGTACTTATGAATGTAAATGAGTATAGTTTTAGAATATAGTTGTTTAATTGACATGATGTTAAGATTGTTGAAGATTTCGTCAGTGCTAGTTCTTACAGGAACTTTCAGTATAATTTTCATTATGGCTTTTTGAGTTTTAATTAGTGGATTTAGTATGTTTTTATTTGCACTGCCCCATCCGATAATACCATATTCTAACAGTGATTGGCAGAGAGCCATGTAAATCTTTATTAAGTCTTTTTTAATGAGGACATTCCTGATAGTTTTGAAAAAATAACTTAGTTTTTTAATTTTATTATTTAAATACGTAATGTGTTCGGTCCATTTTAAGTTTTGGTCAATTTTTAGACCCAGATACGTTATATGGTTAACGTTTTCTAATGAGGGACAATCACAATTCTCATTTAAGTGATGCGGGCTATGGATTTTCAAGTTCAGGTTTTCTTCAGAGTTTTTTTTATTTTTTATTTTATTGATGACGATGAAAGTTTAGATTAAAGCCAAATCAATAAAATACGTTATACGCGCAAATCTTTTTCTAGGGCTGGCAAAATGCTAATCGGCCTGGCATACAATGTTAAACGCAGTCTGATATTAAAAGTGATGAATTTGGTTTTATTAGCATTAAGTGTAAGTGAATAGTAGTCTAGCCATTTTTTAATCCTATTAAGTGTGTCTTCTGCTTTCTTAAATGTTTCTGTCCAATTATTCCCATTTATTAGGAGAACAGTATCATCCGCAAAACTGATGATTTCTCCTTCACATTCTATGTGGCATAGGTCATTAATGTAAATAAGGAACAGAATCGGACCCAGAATACTTCCTTGCGGCACCCCGAATTTGACATCAATACACTCACTGATTATGTTATTAAGTTTCACAGTTTGCTTTCTATTTCCCATGTAACTTTTAAAAAATATCAGTTCATTATCAGTAATCCCTATGTTCTCTAGTTTTTCAAAAAGATGTGAGTGATTTATTGTGTCGAAGGCTTTAGAAAGGTCGAGAAATATGCCAATGCATTTTTTATGTGAGTCTAGAGAATTTTTAATATATTCAATTACTAAGGCCATGGCGTTAGATGTTCCTAGATTTTTTCTGAAACCAAATTGTTTTGGTGACAATAGTTTATTTGATTCTAGGTAGTCGACGAGTTGAGTTTTAACTGTTATTTCTAAGATTTTAGATAATGTGTTTAGAATTGTGATTGGTCTGTAGTTATTGATATCTTTACGATTTCCTGATTTAAAGATTGGTGTAATAGTCCCTATTTTGAGTTGAGATGGAAATCTGCTTTCCGTGATAGATTTGTTTATTAGAAAGAGTATCGGTTCGGTAATTTCATCTTGTAAGAATTTTATTGTTTTCATTGTGATTTCATCACTACCAGATGAAGATGTTGGTTTGAATTTAGATAACATTAGAGTTAGTTCTTGTTTAGTGATTTGTTTTAGAGCAAATTTAATCCTTTGTGGATTTGGGTGTTTGTTTATGTTCGGGTTAAAGTGTTGAGGTTTGGTTATTTTGTTGGCTAAATTCGAGCCTATGTTTGCAAAAAAATTGTTAGTGTAGTTAATTAGTTTATGTACGTTTTTGTTGAGCGAGAGTGTACCGTTATCTGTGTTGATTTCTTCAAATGAGTTTGTTTTGTTTTGATCTGTGTAGGTGATTTCTTTAATTATTTGCCAGATAAGTTTTGGATTATTATTGGATTGATCTATTTTAGATCTGTAGTAATTTTGTTTAGCCGATTTAGTTAGATTGGAGCAGATGTTTCTATAGTTTTTGTAAAATAGTTTAAGGGAAAGGTCATAAGGATTGTTTTTTACTTGCTGATGGATCTTGTCTCTTTTTATTATACATTTAAGTAGGCCAGGTGTGATCCAAGCTTTTTTGATAATTTTATTGTGTAAATATGTGTAAGTTTTTATTGAAGTGTGGTTTTGTATTTTTAATTGCAAGTGTTCAATAAATATTTTCAAAGCAACTTCTAGGTCTTCAGCATTATATATTGACTCCCAGGTTTCAGTTTGTAGTGATTTTTTTAGTTTTATGTAGTCTATAACATGTCTATTCCACGTTAAATTTTGAGTCGATGGTCGATATTTCTTTGCATGAATGTTAAGAATTAAAGTGTAGTGATCAGTGATGGTGGATTGATGTATGATTGTGGAGTAGTTTTTATTTGTTTTTGTCATTATGTGGTCAATGCAAGTTTGCGAGGGGATTGATTTATTCATTTTGTGATCCACTCTTGTTGGTTCCCTTATGGCGGCAGACATCCCGTGGGAGAGGAGGAGTAATTGGTACTCCTGTGTTTGTGGATGTTGCCTTCCAGTATCCAGTATATTAATGTTGATGTCCCCAATAATGAACAGGTTCCTGATGTTTCGTTCTTGAAGTAGTATGGAGTCTAGTGATCCAAGAAATGGTGATAAATTTGTAGTTGAAGGCGATCTGTAGATAGCGAAGATGCATATATCTTGATCGAGTTTTATTTTCAAACAGTTTGCGTCTTGTAGTTCGATTTCTTCTATTTTGCATTCTATCTTATTTTTACAATATACAATTACTCCGTCGTTTTGATGTTTGTGAAGTTTAGTATTGAAGACTTTGTAGTTGTTGATGTTTTTATGCACATATGTTGAGGAATTTATCCAACATTCTGTAAGGATTAATAAGTCAGGTACCAAATTTAATTCATTTATCAGCATAGTGAAATCCTCGAAGTTTTTTTTAATGCTTCGAATGTTTTGATGGATTATGTTCAGGATCGGTAACTTGTCCTGAAGTACACGGTTTAACATGCAGGTATTTGTGGTGATTATTGGTTCAGGTATCAGTTTTTCAAGTGGTTCCGGTGTGAAAGAGGCCATCATAAAGATATAGAGTAGATGGAGTGTGTATATGGTTTTATTTTATTTTTTAAATCATCTTAATAGGTATATCGTTGAGATGTCTTATTTCGACAACCTTGGATTCTTTAGTTTTTCTTACAAGAATTTTTCCTGATTTTACCCAAACATATCTATATTCTTTTTCTAGGGCTCTTTGTTTGGTGTTCCAATGTAAGTTTTTGTAGTACTGGGTTAATGCCGTATTTAAATAGACGTATTGGGCTCCTTCCCCGTTGAATATTTTAATCGGATCGCTATGCTTAGCAGCTAACATAATGTGGACTTTTTTACTGTCTACAAAATTAATTGTGATTTTTTTTTGGTTGTTTGGTTTGGAAGTCGTAATTTTAAAGGTGTCCTCTGGTGATAAGGTAACGCCTGCGAGCTCAGCGATCTGGCTTTCAGTATGGGCTGGGGGTATGTTTTCCTGTAATTTAATTGTTAGCAGGGCTGATTGCTCAATATCTGCCAGGTGAACCTCCACCATAGCCAATCTTTTCTCCTTTTCTGCCATTTCGTCCTTAAGTTTGTTTATATGTTTTGGTGAATCCATGATTTGTGACAATTTGTTTATGATATCGTCATATTTATCGTTAATAAAGTTGTTAAACGTTTTTATTTCTTGAAGCTCGGTTTCTATTTTTTTAAACATAACTGATTTCATTTCGTCGAATTTTGAGTTGATGAATTCGAATATTGGGTCATCTTTGGTATTTTTGTTAGACCTTGTTTCCATGATTTTAGTTGGTTTGGACATGGGCAAAATAAATGATTCAATGTGCACTAGAAAAACTTTGACCGATTTTCTGCGAACTGTCACTTCCACTTTATAAGTTGAATAAATTAACTTGAACAACTTAGTAAGTCACTGTTTATTATGGAATACCATCAATTTTATGTTTAAAATTATGTTTACACTTTGAAAATAGGAGTGAATAACTTTTTACTGTATTAAAAATGTCATAAATAGATCAACATGCGGGAGCAAACAAAAACAGACTTGTCACTTTGAAGTATTGTATGTATTGTAACATCATTGCTTATATCTATAAAATATCTTGTGTAATATGACAGATTGGGTCTTGCACCGCTCACACTAACCCAGTCCTGCTGGAAAAAGATCATTGGTGACATACCAGGGGCGCCCGGGTTCGAGGGGTGAGGTTGTTCTAGGACTTGGAGGCCAGTGCGTTTGACCACCGGATCGGGAGACCTAACCTAAACCTCTCGAACCAGTCTCTCTCGATCCATCGCCTTCCACCGCAGTGGGAGGGATAGATTCATACGTCTGTCACTCATAGACACATTGACCTTCTACTGTACTTTGTACATTATTGTACTATACTTTCTGTGGTGACGGGACAAGTCAGAATGAAACCAACTCAGAACCACCTCACAAAGGGCATTGGAAGTGATGAAAAAAATTGGTTAAATAGGTTACGTTAGGTTAGGGTTATGGGTAATTTTAAAATTATTTTTTTCATAGCTTTTAATAACTTTTCAAAGAGGTGTTGAGCTGACTTTATTCTCAGTTGCCATGAAACCATTTTCTGCAGAGATTCTATCTTTCTATTCTACTATACTATACTTTCTATAGAGATTCCTACCATACTCCTCATAATTTTTTCCCTCCCAGAACATCCTCTCCTTTCTTCCCCCAAAAAATACCCCCCACACAGCATCCCCAAAGATGACACAGGCGTTGAGGGATTTTTTTTCCTCAGCCAATTTTTCCTGGAGCCAATGAAAAAAATAGGAAAAACGCTACGATAATAAAGCACATAAATATATACATACATACTCACACACACACCCACATACACACACCTTCTTACCACGCACATCATCCGGTAATTACTTCATATACCCTAAATAAGACACTACAAAGAAACTCATCATAGGTACCCACCATGAAATATACTTAATAATTGTAAATTGTTTTCACCACTTTAAATATAAAGGTACTGTTTGTTTCTGTTTATAAATAAAATACATAAAAAATGAAAGAAAAACATTTGTTGATTTAGTATAATAATTTATTCATCCAAAATCCAGTTTTAACATGAATTATAATGAAACTACTAAAACAACTAAAGGTATGTAAATACAATGACAAAAATAACCTATTTTTATTTGTTTTGGAAGCGATTATACAAAACGCCTTTGAGGATGGAAAAGGGGTCGGCTATGGCCCGTTTCTGGAATCCACCTGCATTCGCCTTGGGAATAAGGAAACCATAGAAAACCTTATTCAGGAGGAAATGGCCGCAGGTATGTTCAACATGAAAACATATCGGCCTTCAGTTATTTAACAATAATAATATGATGTCCTGTGTTATTCAATGTGTATCTCTTTTTATGTGGATATGTTGGTATAATACACGCCAAACTTGATCAGATATTGTCGCAATAGGCGAGTTTCAGGACGGGCCCCACGCCTTTCTCTGTCGCACGTATGTTTTTACGCATCTTTTGTTTTCGCTTACGTTCATTGTTAAGTCCTGTGGTAAACTCAATAATTGCACGAGAATGGAATGTAGCATGTTCAGGCCGGTATTAGAGTTTGGCCTGTATTATACTTATGGGAACGTATATAACTTATCCTAAAATCTGTCTCAAATTATTATTTTGATTGATTTGGGCGAAGTTAATATTGATTTCCATGTTCCTCGGCACCAATTGCCTGAAAAGTAAAATATATTTCATATAAAAGTGATTTGTTATAATTTATAATTAAGTTAAAAACCGAAATCTTTGTGCTTGCGGGTGTAGTGACTCTCATGTTCTTTTTTATATGAATACCGCACAAAAGTCTCCAACTGCTCCCGTCTGGAGCCAGTGAGACTATGGCATCCCCAATTGGGGTATGTTGTGAGGATGACGATAGGGGGGAGGGGAAGGGGAAGGTAGGGAAGTACCTGTATATTCAGATCTGGTCACCAAACACGGCTTAAGCCATTTCAAGCAATGTTTCAATTCTGAATGGTATGGTTTTACGCCAGGGCGATAGTGACAGTATCTTCCATTCTGGAACGTGTCGCAAATATAGTATGTAAAGGAAATATATTCTTTTTATATATATATTATTTTTAATTAATTAATTGTGAAATACCACAAATTAAAACCCGTCTGCTTGTTTAGGAATAAACACATCCCAAAACACGTAAAATAGCGTTATACTTTCATAAGACCAAAAACGTCCCGAGCGACCTTACATTGTAAAAGCTATACAGGGTGTAACAGGACATACCCGAGGGATTTTAACCAGAGATTCCTGACCATATTTGGAGTAAAAAATGTAAATAAAATTTTCGTCTCCGGTGACTTTTTTTATGACATTTTTTTATATTTTTTTTTTTTTTTCTTCAAATTCAAACAATTTTTTTTTTCTTCCGCTTGTTATCATTGGTCTCTCAGCCGAGTAACCGACCAACTCCTCACCCCGCCTCCAACTGTCCAACACCTACCGTTTTTTAATGTTTTTGTAGAAAAAATAAATAATAAAAAAAAACATCAAAAATATCACCGGAGACCAAAATTTCATTTTCATTTTTTTCTTCAAATGATGTCAGGAATCGATTATTAAAATCCCTCGGGTATATCTCTCTTCCTCTCTGACGCAAACATATAGGTATATTTTTTTCTTTTAACCAGAAAGAGAACGAAATAATGCTTCTTATTGTCTTTGAAATATGAAAGCTATCTTGCATAGATATTTTACAATCTCGATCCAAAGTGACGGTTTCTGATTTTTCGCGCGAGACCGAGGCTTCCGGATTGTGAGGTGCGAATATATTGAACCAAGCAGACGCAGACGGGTTAAATAAAATTAATTTGCGCACGCCGGAGTTGGTTGATTGGTTGACAGTGTTTGAAATGGTTACTGCCACATAATGTCGGTCATACAATCCGTTACTTTATTATTTGTATGTGTAAATAAATAAATATTCGCAACAAAAGATTTGATAGATTTTATTGTTGACTTCTACCGCGAAGAGCAATCAATTCTATTGGTAATTGGTAGGTACGGGGGAAATTAACGTATTTCTGGAGAATTTGGGTTTTAGAGTACTGAATTAACTTGATATCTACCAACAATTACAATTCTGACGTCATATTCAAAAAGCCAAGTAAGTACTTAAATAAATTATCTATTACAAACCTATTCCAAATCTATTACAAACCATCATACGTTTGGTGGTTTGTTTTTATTATTGTACAAAAATTGCATACAATTGGAATTTATTACCCGCTAAGCTACTGCAAGTAGCTTGTCAGCATTTTAAAAAATATATAATATGGAAAATATAATAATATTTTTAATTTATATTTTCATTTCATTTTTAATATAGGTAATATGGAAAAATATTTTTAAAGTTTTTAATAGAAAAAAGTCATCGGACAGCAAAATGACATTTACATTTTTACTCCAAATATGCCAAGAAATCGCTGGTTAAAATCCCTCTGGAACGTCCTGTTCTCAAAAAGCACAAGGACACGCAATGTCAAGATAGCGTTCTCGCTATCGATAATACCCGAATATCTACAAGGACTCGTGTTTAAAGATCACATAGGTACTTAAAGATCCGGCACGCGGTGTCAGTTCCCATAATTCAAAGTAGGAACATAAAGTATATTAATAGATGACGAGTCGAATGACCGCCGCGCGCCGGCTTCCCGTTTCGTCGGTAATTCAAAAAGTAGCCTATCGGAAATCTCGTTAAGAGTTGTCAATCTAAGAAGCGAAAAGACAAGGCGATTCAAAAATTAAATATGCAGCCAGGCGGAGGTTTATTAAGTCAGGCTAATAATTATTACCGTGTGATAAACACTAAGAAATCGCACAGAAAACGATCTTAAAGGTAATTCTTAAAAAACATAGACTAACTGATACAGACCAAATATTCAACATTTGTAACGTACTAGATATACGCCAATTATACGTTAAAACTTTACTAAACTACATTTTCGACCAAAAAAACAAATTTCAACAATCTCAAAATATCACTAACAGACCAATAAGACAATCGTACAAAAATAACATAAAAACTCCGACAGTGAATACAAGCTTTGGAAAAAGGCACTATAAATATCATGCTATAAAAGCATTCAACAATCTTACCCTTGAAAATAAAATAGAAGAAAACAAAAATAAATTCATACTCAAAATTAAAAATTGGATTAAAGAACAAAAAAGACAATATTTCCAAAATCTCATTACATAAACAGAATAAAACACATACATGTAACACACAAAAAAAAATCACATCATTTAAAAAAAAAAACATTTTACCTAAATTATAAATTTTTATTTTTAATTTAATTTTAGCATTCTTTTTTTATGCAGCATTATTTTAATATTATTTTTAAAGTAATATGTATTAATTTTTATTTTATAAAATGGAGGCCTCAGTACAGGTGAGCTACCCAGTGAGGCCGACATTGCTGAATTGTATTAAAAATGTTAGATATTATGACAAATAAATAAATAAATTATCGTGACATTACATCTACTTGTACGCATTGTAATTTTGCTAGGAATGGTGCTCATTAACTCATTAGTCAAATGCATTACGTGTAGTTACGTATCATTGACTGATGGACCGGTGAATTCAATAAGCGGTCAGCTGCTCTCCCAATCGGCCAAGGGCACGGGTTCAAGTCCCGTTGGCGTCATGTATCTTTTCTCGGAAGATTTTTTCTCGCCCCTACACCCATTAGGGAACGTACCCGTACTACGTGACCAACTTTTTGCAATTTTTAACCCCCCCCCCCCCCCCCGGTGACCAAAATCCTAAGCAACCCGCCGCTCATTTGTATGGAGCGTGACATTTTGAAGACCCCCCCCCCCCCCCTAAACGTGTCACGTAGTATGGGTACGTTCCCTTATCTAAATATTGTTAATGTTACGGCTCAATGTCCCAAAACGCTACAAAAACATAATTCAATGAAATCTTTTTGAGGAAGTCAAAGGTAAAAATGTATGTATTCTTAGTGCGCCTTATATCGCCAAGAATATAGGTAATAAGCATAAAAATCGCTTGGCAATCATAGATGTCATGATTTCAAGTTAAAAAGTGGTTTTTATTTATTTTGTGAATATTTTTACAAGAAACAAAAAAGTTATGAAAAATGTCACAGATAATTTTAGCCATAAAATTGTATTTTTTAAAAGTTTTTTCTTATTGTTGGACTTCACATGGCTATTAGTATTGTCGTATTTGGCATAGTTGGCAAACAAAAGCCATCCGTGTGTGGACAGAATGTTTGTCAAAATATTAGCAAGTGGTGTCTCTTCTTGGGCATATTTGAAAATAATTGCCATGTATGGACAGAACTTTTGACATAAAAGTACGTTTTCTACGCACATCAAAGGAGTCAAACAGAAAGAAACAAATAAATCATCTACACCAGTGATGATCAACCTCGCAATAGTAATCTAGAGGTTGATCCATTAACCGTTAGAATTTTAAACTATTGGAATAATAAACAATCTATCTTACCGGGTTATAATTCCTCTCGAACCAAACATCCTCCTGGCGGCTGTGACTTCAACCACGGGAGCGTCATTGTCGTCATGCATGTACACCACATCCTTTATGCCCGATTGTAATATCATCTGCGTGCACTTGTTGCACGGGAAGCGGCTGACGTAGATTGTGCAGTCCTTCAAGTCGGCTGCGCTCTTATTTAAAATGGCATTCACCTCGGCGTGGACCTCTTGAATGAAAATGAAAATTTATTTAAAATGAACTATTTAAATTCAACCGACAAGCTTCATGAGCAATGCTCATATCATCAGGGTTTACTTAAAACTAAATATGACGGTTTTATCTAAACACTAAAATTGTTTAAACCATTCATAATTAAAATGGTAAAATAAGTTTTCTGTATTTAAAGAAGAAAATATTTATAGTTTATTAGGAACATTTGAAGATTATTTGTTATCAGAAAGATATACAATATAATCAAATCTATAGTTGATTAGGCAGATTTCTCCAAAAAATCTAAATTTGCCTAATCATCTGAACAATCGATATGTCTTGTTTGGTCGATGCAAGTAATACATATTTATAGAAGAAAATAAATGTAAAGTCACTTTACAAAATGTTCTTCTCATGCTTCAAATTTGGATACTAAAAGAAATAATTACTTAAAAGTCATGGCTAAATAAGCATTTGAACTAAAAATTATTAAAATAATTGCTTTGGTATTATTTATGAACTTTATTTTTTCTCTTTCTCTGTACTATATATACACTTTATATGCTTTGTTTTCATATTTTATTTTGCTTATTATTTCATATGTTATTTCACTAGTAGCATCTCACCTAGCAACAGCTAAACCTTGATTTAAAATTAATAAAAAGGTATTTTCAATGGCATCTAAGAATGATTAACATGAATATAATTTGGAGAGTAGGTAAATATACAGAAAGTAAGATAACATTTTGTATGTGTATTCTTTTGTCATTGAATAAATAATAACAATAATAAAATAAATGTTATTTTTCTTTTTCGCACATTTACACAATGTATGCCACAAATTCGCACATTTTATTTAAATTTAAATAAAACATACAACGAAGTTGCATTCCCATGAGTTATCAAAACTCACAATTGCTACTTTTGAAAAGTTAAACCCAACCCAATATGCAGACACAACAAATGAAGAAAAAATTTACAAAACATTTCACAGAAGCAACATACAGACACAATTATACAATGCATGCCGCAAACATCACCAACCGGCGAAAAAACATTACCTTTCTCGAAGTTTTCTTATTATATTTGAACTGTGCGTATGAAAGGGTTAAAAATGGATATGTTTCGATAGATCTGCTCTTGAAAATATAGCTATTTGGGCCGTGTGAGTTTTGTCTCTGAATAACGAACGGAAGGAAATGGGGAATAGAAAATGTAACTGTGATGCTACCAGAAAAATGAAAAATCCTTCCTTTACTTTGATCTCCTCTCTGTTCTCATGAATGCACAATTTCACAACGTCTTACTCCTTGTTGCACATCACCCGTTACCAACAATTTCATTTCGGACCAGATTCCCCCTTAATTGGGTTTGGGTTGGACATCGGAGTAAAACTAAGGAAAAATGTTTCATTTCGTGTCCGTTGTTTGATGTGGATGTGATGTGTCAAACTGCATACGGTAGGTATTTGAGATATACTTTGTGTTGACACAGCTCCGACAGCATTGATTGGCAGTGAGTTTGCAATGGATGGTTGGGATGTAATGAAAGATTTATGATTTCGAGTTAAAATTTTCTCGGATCTTTTCCAAAACGTGGAAAAATATCTGCAATGTACTGGAAATCTCTGTAAACCACCAAAATGTTCGTGGCTTAAATATTGAGATACCTACATGAATTCTACAGGGAAGTTTTCAAAGACAACTAGCGTCCGTCAAGGGAATAAGCTATCATATTTGAGGGTCTTTTCGTGAAAGGAAGAAGAGGAAGTTCTGGGAAGGAAAAGGTATGACGGGTGGGTAGGAAACAGGTGGTCAATGCGTCCAGGAGTGACGGAATCATGAATGAAATGAATGAAACCATTCCTCCCATTGCGGTGCAAAACAATGGTTCGAGAGAGACCAGTTTGTAAGGTCAAATGGTATCCCGAAACCAGCCTGCCACCCAGGTGGTGGGCATACGCATCCGCCACCGAGATCTGGAAAAACCTCTGAAAAAACTCCGTGAACACGGGCACCGCTACTAAATTACCAAACTTAGCGAACCACTTGGGGTGACCTATGGCCGAGGTGGTTATCCAATGAATGGTTCCCGGGGTAGCGGTACTCACACCCACCTCCCAAAAACCTGATAAAAACTGTCTCATTATCGATAATATTAATAAAATAGAAAAAGAGAAGTGTAATATGACTTACCATACAAGTGCGCGTTTTCATTCCAAACATATTCGGCATCATTACATCCCCGGGGAAAGCCGTTGTAACCGACCCCAACTATTACTTTGGTGTCCGGTGCCACGATGCAGGCCCCGACCTTGGTGACAGGATTTTTGCTCCTCTTACCGGCCAGAAAAGCGGTCCCCATGAAGTAATCGTCCCAACTCAAACTAAAACAAATTGTGATTTGAGATTATCATGAACAAAGGTATTATCTGGATTTTTGGGGTATCTACCTCCTTCTTTAGCCAAATTTCGGACAGCATTACTGTGTCCATCATCAGGGCAGATGTGTAATCGAAGATTGTTTTTTTTTTCAGCTCCAACCTAACCCAATCAAGATAATAAAAAATCAAAAGGTTATAGTATTAACAATTTGGCTATATGACCATTCCCAAACGTTTTGAGGTTGGGAACAAATTTTTACTGTAATATCAATGTGACATGACTTCCCTAGCAAGAAGCTTAACCACTAATGATTTTAAAAATTTTTACCTATGATTCCCAACGACGCGCGACGGTGAAATTTCTCATGGGCATTTTTCTTATTTTTGAAATAGTCGTTAAAACAAACACAATTTTAGAAAATAGATAAAACAACCCTTCAACATATTAAATAAATTATATTAAAAATATATGTATTTGAAATAGACATTAATATTTCTTAATTATAAAATTCTAATTTAAATTTTCACAAAAAAACTTAACGGATCATTGTATGGGCGCCCCCCGCCCCCCGCCCGGTCAGATCTGCCCTTCAGAAGCTCTAATAGATTGGCGACTAGTACGAGTATATTGACCATTATGTCCTGAAGAGATAACCACTCTGTAAATTGCCATCTCAACACAGGTGTTTCACACCTAATCAGTATTATAACCAAATGTAATATGAAAATAATGAAATAAATAAATAAATAAAAAACGTTTTAAATTATTCGCAAAAAATTAGGTAATATTAAAAAGCCTTGAATCGTCAGGATGATACAAACAACCCAGCTTTTGGTGGTTTTGCCTAAAATGTAAGAATGTTATATGAATTACGTGATCTAATAAACTCTAAATTCGCTTTGGATACGAGATAAAAAAATCTACGTAATCTATTGGTATGGCCTGCACCTAAGGTTTTGTAGAAAAATACATTTTCTACAAACCTTGGGCGAGGTCATTCTACCGTGAATTAAATTCTTGTCAGTTTGAATTTGCATCAGTTTTAATTTGAATTCCAAACTATTTGAAATCGATTAAAAACTTTTACGTTTCGACCATTTCGGATTTCAGCTTTTAACAAGTTTAATAAAGCAATAGGAAAAATGTAAACATTAATTATAATTACCGATATGGCTGCAAATCCATTGTGATCAAATTTTACGAAAAATACAACCAATAAACAACCAATGTTCTCGATCCTCGATGAATTGCAACTGACAAAAATAATGTCATAAATAATTTCTCTTATATACTCGTAGTTGCATGTATTTTATCACTAAGATATTTTTAAAATACGTGATAATAAATTATAACAATCTGATAACAAAAGAACCAAAATTTCGTTCATAAATGAACAATTCATTTTATCAATGCGAAGACAATCTATATGAAGGGTTCCCAACATTTGGGTTGCAATCCCAAATGGGTTCGCGAAGGATATTCCGTGGGTTCGAAGGGGGGGGGCGGTAGCGAGAACAAGTAGGAGAGGGGCGACGGAGGGGTTACGAGGGAGAGGCAGAGGGAGGGATTGCAAAGGAGACATAGTAGCGGTAGGGGATAGCAGGGAGTGAATTTGGAAAATCTACGCTTCCCGCACGGACAGTTGTGGCTTGCTTACGCTTTGGAAAACCTTGTGATTTATTCGTATATCAACCAGACGAAAAAAAAATTGTATCCAAAAGTACTTCAGTAACCAGAATATAACAAAAACACTTTATTTGAGGGGAAATGTAACGTACTCCGGTTACTTGATAGTTTGATGTAGATTTGGTAATGACAGTGCTAACAACCTGGCAGCGGCTACATGGCGTCAGAGTTGCGCTCGGGGACTACGCCCCGTATAGGAACCAGAACCTCGCTGGGCCCGGGTGCCACCAGGAGGGCGGCACCACAGGGCGGGCTCCGACCTACCTTGCAGGCGGCTAGCTCGAACCAACGGCAAGCAGGGGAGACCCTCGTCATCAGGGTGGTGTGGTCGCCGGTAGGCTGTTTGGAATGTTTTACATGGGGGGAAATACTGGCCGTGATCACCCTCGAACAATCTCCTCAATAAAAGAACGGTATTTAGGTAAAACAAACAAAATGTATTGTGAGAAAACACAGAAATACAAGGTTAAAAGGCAGTTCCTGGCTAGAATGTCCCTACACGGTAAGTCTCTCAACCTGTCCTCTCTGGGGTCGTCATTGCTCAGGTAAAATCGCGAGGGCAAATAGAACACATTAATTTAAGGGGGGCTTACTGCGATGGAGGCGG
Organism: Limnephilus marmoratus; assembly: GCA_917880885.1. Classification (NCBI taxonomy): domain Eukaryota; kingdom Metazoa; phylum Arthropoda; class Insecta; order Trichoptera; family Limnephilidae; genus Limnephilus; species Limnephilus marmoratus. Next base: position 42,838,603 of record OU862931.1, on the reverse strand, counting down.
CAGGTCCAATCCTCGTCCGCAGCAGAGGGGATCTCGTTCCAACAGGAGTCTCCAGGTGAAACGTCCCACACACGTAAACATTGTCACTGTACTTTAAATTACGCCTCGGCCTTGTCTGCCGTAGCATCTAGAACACGCATTTGCGTATTAAATCCCCGACGCCATATTGCGTCGCGGATGACTCGGGCCACAAAGGTGCCCTGCGGAGAGAATTTCTCCTTAACAAAACAATCGACTGTTCGCGGAGCGCTCTGCCTAGGAAGTGTGGAGAGTCGGCGGCTTCGCCGACCGTTGCTCGCATTTGGCTCCACTAGCGCGCGCGGCGCGCTTGCGGCGAAAGAGCGAAACTGTAGTCTGTGCAGTGGCGTGGGTGAATAATTAGTAGGGGCTTATTTGTGCATCGTAACACCTCCCCCCGCGCTCGGAAAAAAAGCGACGTGGCAATGGAGCAATAGGGCAAAAACCCTCTACGTTACCCACGGGAGTTGAAAGAGAGATTGTAGACCAGAGAGAGAGCTGACTAACAACTAAAACTAGCTTATGCCATGGGCTAGGTACAATGTTGGTCAGGGTAGGGAGGGGGGTACATAAAATATGAGGAACAGGCAGTTATCACACGGAGGGGTGAAACAACATACATATTTATGCAATTGAAAGAACAAAAACAAGGTTATGAAAATGTGAAACAAAGACAAAAATGTGAAAATGCGAAAACAAGGACAAAAATTATGAAAATGTGACTCTAGGGTTTCATTGGTCTGGAAGCTAAATTTGCGGTGCGTAGATTTGTTTTTTTTGTTTGAATTGCGAAGAAAACGAGGGTTCACAGACTCTAAAGATTACCTTATCACTGTAACCTGACCCATTTGAGATAACACTCAAGAGTACACTAGGGTCTTGTGAAAACACTTGTTTCGTTGAAGACGTCGAAGGTTGCGGAGTGGAGACTGTGGTTGCAGTGCGGAGGGCTATGGTTACAGAGGTCATTGAAGAGAAGAATCCAGGGTCTGCAGACATGCCAGTACGAATCCTAATGTGCCAATATGGTAAGCACGGATCGTGTATAATGGTTATCGAAGCATAATGTAGCTCGGGATAACTTGTGAGGGTGCGCATTCAGCGAATACTGTAGAGTCAAGGTATTAATGGTTTACACATGACATTGTGTGCGTCACTGCGTGACAGAGCAAGAGACGGCAAAACTGGCTTGGTAGCGAGAGCAGGAACAAAACCCAGGGGCTAGCGTGCCCAAAGGTAGTCCAGAGTGTCATTGTATAGTGGGACAACTCGGCTCGCAATGGTGCAACCAGACAACATACATAAGGCGGTATGGTCTGTGCTTTCAGGAACAAATATGTAGAAAATGGCGGCGGGGGACCTCCGTAACCACAGCGAAGGCTGCCAGGAAGTGAAGCTCAGCTCGGCTGCCGATGGGGACATCCTTCTGGGCTTCTTTTTTAAATCCGGGAGAAATTATTATTAAAAGAGCAAGATTCTTGACATTTACCTGCCTAGAGACCAATGGACAAAAAGGGTTTGGAGAGAAACAAAATGTGTTCAGAAAAAAGAAACGAGGTTTTTGACGATTGCAGACCCAGAGAGAACGGTAGAGAGTGAGAGATTCCTAACTAGTTTACAATGACATGTTCCGAATGTTATCCTTTGCTAGGATAACCTGGCGTTTGCCGAGAGACAAAAACTTGGATGAAAAACAACCGGCCTTTCTTGGCCTATGTTAACATAAGATGGTAACATTTTTGTAGAATTTCAAAGAACAAGGCAAAAAGTCGCGGAGAGAATTTCTCCTTAACAAAACAATCGACTGTTCGCGGAGCGCTCTGCCTAGGAAGTGTGGAGAGTCGGCGGCTTCGCCGACCGTTGCTCGCATTTGGCTCCACTAGCGCGCGCGGCGCGCTTGCGGCGAAAGAGCGAAACTGTAGTCTGTGCAGTGGCGTGGGTGAATAATTAGTAGGGGCTTATTTGTGCATCGTAACAACAGATTGGATCAAGTCTGAACTAAACGTTAAAATGAATATCCGAAATTTACGACAGAAGTTAAGTAACTGTTAAGCCGTTTCCTCGCAGGAGTAGGCAGAGAGGATGGACCGCCAAATAACAACCTGGCACACACTTCTTGCCTCATTTATCGTACTTTTTATATGTACCCTTCTATTATTCTGACTCTTGAAGTGGCTTTATTCAAGTATCTGATTCACTTGATGGTGTCATGTCTTCCTCGGCCGTCCTCGACCTCTTCTACCATTCACATTTGCGTCATATGCTCTCTTTCGTTCATTCACCTTACAAACCATCCGAGCGTCCCTTTCTCAATCTTACTCATTACGCAGATAATCTTTATTGTTGTATTTTTGTAGCAAGTCAGTACAAATGGCTGACTGTATGAAGTGTATAAGTTGCAAAACCCAAATGCATCTCACTTGTGCTAAAATTACCTGTGCAGTTTTTAGGAAGATGTCTGGTGAAAACAAGGAGTTATGAATGTGCGCAAAATGTAAAACAGGACAATCACCGCTCTCCAGCAATCTCAATTCGAACGACTCGACAATTCTTCTCAGCGAAATAAAGAAACTCTCCTCACAACTGCGCTCGATGAATTCAAAACTGGTTTCTTTTGAACAAACAATCGTTCACAATAACAGCACAATTGAAGACTATATCAATAAAATTCTGATATTAGAAGAAAAACTTTAAAAAATGGACAAACTTGAAGCCGAAGTAATTGAATTAAAAAAGATTGTCACATATTTGGACAAAACAAAAAACAATAGAGAACAGCAGCTGCTCATCAATAACACTGAAATCTTCGGTCTGACTGAAAAGCAAAACGAAAAACGTAGTTTCCAGTCTAATTAAAATTGCGCAAATGTCGGACAAATTACTAGGGAAGAAGACATTGAATTCATCACTCGAGCCTATCCGCACGGACATTCTCAAGAGGGAACAGCAGTAGCTCCCCGTGCCTGTCGCCCTCGGAACGTTGTGGTTAAATTTGTCAACAAAAGGAAGAAGGACGAGCGGCTGGCGGCCATTAAAAAAGAAGGGTTGACTGTAAGAGTCTAGGTGTTGCAGGAGGTAAGCTTTATATAAATGATCATCTTACCAGAAAACAACAAATCACTGTTGAGGTCAGCTAAAGACTTCAAAAATTTAAACAATCATGATTTTTTATGGGTGCAAAACTCAAAAATTTATATAAGAAAGAATGTCATCTCTCCTGCTACCCTTGTCTCAGGTCAAACCCAATTGAACAATTTAACATGGTCTTAAATTTAAATGTTATTTTATTTTTGATTTCCAACTTATTCTACTCAACTTTTCACACACACCATTCAACTTTCCAATACACTAAAAACACATACATTCATGTCTGCGCAAATTGATAAATATGATTACCCCAGTGGACTTTAAGCTGCTGAGTAATTATCATAATGTCCTCATTTCGACTAATGCTTTATTTTTACTAATTATTACAATTATTTCAAATTGAAACTGAATAATAATTTTTCACTTACACACACACAATGCATGACACCATCGTAATTTTTTTTATCAAAATGCACGAGGCCTTCGATTCAAAACCAAAGAATTCTATCAAAATATCTTGAAAAACCTGAAAACAACAGTCAAGTCCCGTTGGCGGCAAGTATCTTTTCTCGGAAGATTTTTCAATGTAGATGAGTGTTTCGGGTTGATAATTATTGCTTATAATATTGTTACCCTTTGTGCTATGCATAAAAATCTTGTCTTAAACGTCAGTTTATCAATTAAAAAATTATAATTCTTTTCTCGGAAGATTTTTCAATGTAGATGAGTGTTTCGGGTTGATAATTATTGCTTATAATAATTGTTACCCTTTGTGCTATGCATAAAAATCTTGTCTTAAACGTCAGTTTATCAATTAAAAAATTATAATTAATATTTGACAAGTTAAAGTATTTTCCCAAAAAAAATGTAGACATAATTTGTCTCGACGCCACCTAGCGAGAGATTTAACACTAACAATGTCTCTCTCGCAAAAATAAAGTTGGTTGTTTTCAGGTGGAAAAAATATAATAAACAGTAATTGTTGAATGAAACACTAGTATATATTGAATTATTTGGCGGGTATTAGATAAGCCGCCATAGCTCAGTGGTCAGAGCACCTGACCGGCAATCAGAAGGAACCGGGTTCAAGTCCTGTTGGCGGCAAGTATCTTTTCTCGGAAGATTTTTCAATGTAAATGAGTGTTTCAGGCTGACAATTATTGCTTATAATAATTGTTACCCTTTGTGCTATGCATAAAAATCTTGTCTAAACGTTAGTTTATAAATTAAAAAATAATAACTAAATAAGTCACTTTGCGGAAGGCCCAGCATATTGCTTGATTTTGGTGAAGTCAATTTCTATTTTCTCGTTCGGCGGTTTGAAAATCCTGAAAAGAAAAATAAATTTTATATAAATGTTATTTGTTAAAATTTCTAATTAAGTAAAAATGCGAATTCTTTACGTTTGCGTATGACACAGTGTCTTTCCAAGGAGGACGCTGTTTTAACCACGGCAGAATATGACAGCATTTGAAATGGTTACTGGCTTATAATATTAGTCATATAATCAGTTACTTTATTTATTATTTAGGCAACAAATGAGTTAGTAGATTTTTGTCGAGTTAAATTCTCACCGCGCAGAGCAAAAAAATATTTTGGAAAATACCAAGGTTCGTAGAAAATGCGTTTAACAAGATAGGCTCATGTGGGGGATTTTCAAAAAAAACTCGTCCGGCCGCTTTCGAAATTTCGAACGTGTGACGTAGCTTGAAGTAAAACACTGCCACTTGTATTGCAGTTAATTCAAATCTCCCAGTGGAATATGGACTGCAAGATACATCATGAATTTTTAGCCAATCACCGCTCTGTCGCCTCGATGAGCTGGGAACGTACCCATACTACGTGACCAACTTTTTGCAATTATTAACCCCCCCCCCCCCCCGGTGACCAAAATCCTAAGCTAACCGCCGCTCATTTGTATGGAGCGTGACATTTTGAAGAACCCCCCCCCCCCCCTAAACGTGTCACGTAGTATGGGTACGTTCCCTAACCTTGTTAACGCATTTTCTACGAACCTTGGGTAGGTACGGGAGAGGGGGGGGGGAATACTGAATTAACTTGGTAGGTACCTACCAAACTGTCATCATATTTATACAAAAGCCAAGTAAGCCATTGTTTGTGCGGACTTAAAATATAATTAATCTTTTATAACACTTATCAGTGGCATAATGTCCAAAGATAGGCTGTATTTTATTTTCAAGTTCGATAATAAATACTGTGAATGAAGTATTTGAAAACGTCATTTATATTTTTGTCTTTCGCTGATTAGATAGGATGATGTGAAAGTTTAAATAATGTTGTATCTGCTGATTAAATATGATGATAACTGAAAAAAATAAGCTGTCATTCATCGTCTATTTGTCAGCCTACAGATAAAACAGCTACTTACACGCATTAAATTCACGCATCAGTTATGCAAAGTGTCAGCCGGATTAAGTTTTCTTGTCATTGTTTATCTATAAAAATACCCGAGATATCAATCTCAAATCGCAGATATCAAATTATAACCAAAAAATAACTTTTGTGAATTTAAATCGGTAAATCTTGATTTTAAGGCGTAGATTAATGCCCAAATCTTTACCACGAATCGGTTTACATTATAACATTGTGTATTATTTATGCATTAAACCGCTTACTCACTTACTCACCGCTTAAAACGGAATATTTTTTATTTAAACAGTTAGATTTAGCTTTATTATTACGAAAAGTGAGTATTTATGTCAGGGGAGACCAAAAAACATGCAAAAAATATGTATCTAACATTTTAATTTTGTTAAAATTAATTCACTCACGCGGTAAACGCCATTGTTTATTCATCGTTTTTTATTTTAACATTTCATAGACAAGCAATCAATGCTGCCCATCATAGAAAAAATATTATCGCGTAAAACGTAAAGCGAATGCATTATTGACAAGTTTGTATCTGTCTTTATAACAGTAGAACATGGAAAGAAATGTATTAGAATAATTACACAAACCCGCTGGACAAATCCTGCTTTGCCAAAGAAACCATTCAAAATTTGGGATGTTTTTTAAAATTATGATGAAATGCGAGTTTATTTTAGAGAATTTATTTTATAAGATTGGTACTTCCGACAAAAAATGTCATATTTGATTGTCTATTAGTTAAAAAATCATCAATTCCGTATTATCCGTGCATCAAACTTCGACAACACGAACGTTCCGTATTATCCGAGAGGTGAACTAACTGCATATTTACCCATTGTGTTTACATTATTTTATGTTTAATTTATTTTGACTCTGTCCATACAAACAATTGCGTCTCTGTACGAGGGAAGAGTTGCGTGTGTTAGGGTGAACGGTGGTTTTACGGGGTGGTTTGACATCACAAAAGGTGCCAAACAAGGCTGCGTAATGTCACCATGGTTATTTAATCTATACATGGATAATTGTGTGCACGAATTGAAAGAGGTGGGATTGGGCGCGAAATTGAGTAATCTGAAAGTATGTTGCCTGTTGTATGCTGATGATACGGTGCTGATTTCTAACACTGGAATATCTACAGTCTCTCGTATCTAGGATGAACGAAGTACGTATGAAGAATGAGTTAATGATGAATGTAAGTAAGTCTAAAGTCATGGTGTTTGAAAGAGAGAGTAAGAAAGCAACATAGTTGTAAATGATGATGAATACTTGGAGCAGGTGGATGAGTTTGTGTATTTGGGTAGTATGTTTACGAGAGATGGGAAGGCTGATAGAGATATTGAAAGAAGGGTGAATGCCGGTAACTCCATTAATAGTGGACTGATTGCCGTTGGCGCTAATAAAAAAACTGTCAAAGAAGCGAAGCTAGCAGTTCACAATGGAGTCCTGGTACCTACCCTGATGTATGGCAGTGAGGCATGGAACTGGCAGAGGAAGGATGAAAGTAAACTGAATGCTGTTGAAATGAGATACCTGAGACGTATGTGTGGTAAAACAATGTATGATCGTGTGAGAAATGTGGATATCCGCAAAGAATGTAAGGCTGATGTAAGCATAATGAGTAAGATTAAGAAAGGGACTCTCAGATGGTTTGAGCAAGTGGAGCGAATGAACGAAGAAAGTAGTGTAAGAAGAATATACGACGCGAATGTGAATGTAGAAGAAGTCGGGGACGCCCGAGGAAGACATGGCACGATCAAGTGAATCAGATACTTGAGTCGGGCCATGTCAAAAGTCAGAATAATAGAAGAGAATGTATGAGAAGATGTGTGAATGTGAGTGAGGCACAGAGTGTGTGCCTAGACCGAGTTGTTTGGCGGTCCGTCCTCTCTGCCTACCCGTGACGTAACGGCGTGACGGTTAGTTAGTTAGACTCTGTCCCATCTTTGCTTTTATTTAAAAATATTTATGTTTTCAATATATGTACTTATACTCTCTATGTGATGTGTGGGATTGCACTTTGCACTAACCTCCCCACATCCTGGAATAAATACTTATGTTTTCAATATATGTACTTATACTCTCTATGTGATGTGTGGGATTGCACTTTGCACTAACCTCCCCACATCCTGGAATAAATACTTATGTTTTCAATATATGTACTTATACTCTCTATGTGATGTGTGGGATTGCACTTTGCACTAACCTCCCCACATCCTGGAATAAATACTTATGTTTTCAATATATGTACTTATACTCTCTATGTGATGTGTGGGATTGCACTTTGCACTAACCTCCCCACATCCTGGAATAAATACTTATGTTTTCAATATATGTACTTATACTCTCTATGTGATGTGTGGGATTGCACTTTGCACTAACCTCCCCACATCCTGGAATAAATACTTATGTTTTCAATATATGTACTTATACTCTCTATGTGATGTGTGGGATTGCACTTTGCACTAACCTCCCCACATCCTGGAATAAATACTTATGTTTTCAATATATGTACTTATACTCTCTATGTGATGTGTGGGATTGCACTTTGCACTAACCTCCCCACATCCTGGAATAAATACTTATGTTTTCAATATATGTACTTATACTCTCTATGTGATGTGTGGGATTGCACTTTGCACTAACCTCCCCACATCCTGGAATAAATACTTATGTTTTCAATATATGTACTTATACTCTCTATGTGATGTGTGGGATTGCACTTTGCACTAACCTCCCCACATCCTGGAATAAATACTTATGTTTTCAATATATGTACTTATACTCTCTATGTGATGTGTGGGATTGCACTTTGCACTAACCTCCCCACATCCTGGAATAAAGACCATTATTATTATCATTTATTATTATTATAAATGCAAAAAAATATGTTTTGGGTAAATTTAAGTTTTTCCCACCATTTCAAATGAGTACAAAATGAAAACATATTTTTTAATTAAACGAAGACAACATTAGCGAAACTCAATCGAAAATCTGGAGACAGAAAAATAAGAAAAGTCCCAGAGGTTCCAACTGTCAATATCTTTGTCTGATTTTTCTAACTAACTTAACCATTACGCCATTTCTCCGCAAGGGTAGGCAGAGAGGACGGACCGCTAAACAACTCGGTCTTTTCACACACTCCTTGCCTCGTTCACATTCATACATCGTCTCATACATGCTCTTCTATTATTCTGACTCAAGTATCTGATTCACTCAGAGTTTCTCGGGCGTTTCTACAATTCACATTTCCGTCATATATTCTCCTTACACTCCTTTCCTCGTTCATTCGCTCTACATGCCCAAACCATCGGAGCGTTCCTTTCTTGATCTTACACTTACATCAACCTTGCATTCTTTGCGGATCTCAACATTTCTCACACGACCGTACATGGTTTTACCACACATGCGCCTCAGGGATCTCATTTCTACAGCATTCAGTGTACTTTCATCCTTCCTCTGCCAGTTCCATGCCTCACTGCCATACATCAGGGTAGGTACCAGTACTACATTATGGACGGCTAGTTTCACGTCTTTGGACAGTTTTTGTTGATGCCAAAACCTAATACCTGCATTCACCCTTCTTTCAATATCTCTATCAGCCTTCCCACATCTCGTATTTTTCTATTTCCAGATTTTCGATTGAGTTTCGCTAATATTGTCTTCGTATAATTAAATATTACAATTTGAGGTTTTACTCATAAAGTTAAAAATAAATATATTTTTTTTAATTACGCGACAGTCGCGGCCCGGTAATCCGAAGGTTCTTGTTTCGAGTCCCAGATGTGACCGTATTTTTTTCTAATTTTTCTGTTTCAGATTGTGGATTGAGTTTAGCTTAGACTCATTAAAAAAATTAAAATATAATTGTTAATCAATATAATATAAAAGAAAGTATGCAAAGTGCGTGCCGCTAAAACTCAGGAACGAGTCCCGGTACGATAAAGGGAGTTATATGGTGTGGTAGCCATCTATCCCCCATCCATGAAAAAGGTTACCGTTTTTACATAAAGGATGTGCTTTTGAAGATATAAGGGCTGGAAGTTTCACCCTTTAGAAATTTCTAGAACATTCGAGAATATTCGAGAGCATTCCACAACATTCCAGATCATCCCGTATGACGGCCGGCGTAGTGCGGCGGTAAGGGAACGTACCCATACTACGTGACACGTTTAGGGGGGGGGGGGGTCTTCAAAATGTCACGCTCCTTACAAATGAGCGGCGGGTTCCTTAGGATTTTGGTCACCGGGGGGGGGGGGGGGGGGTTAAAAATTGCAAAAAGTTGGTCACGTAGTGTGGGTACGTTCCCTAAGGCGCTTGACTCGCATTCCGAAGGTCGCGGGATCGAATCCCGGCGTGGAAAATAAATTTTATTTGATTAATTTGTGTAGTTCACAACTTATTAATTAAAAATAATATATAGTATATTTGCGTCACGTTCCAGAGTGGAAGATACTCTCAGTATCGCCCTGGTGTAAGACCATACCATTCAGAATTGAAACGTTGCCTGAAATGGCTTTAGCCGTGTTTGGTGACCAGATCTGAATAGCCAGGTACTTCCCCACCTTCCTCTTCCCTACCTCCTTCCCTCCCCACTACCTTCAGCCTCACAACATACCCCATTTGGGGATGCCATAGTCTCATTGGCTCCAGACGGGAGCAGTTGGGACTCTTGTGCGGTATTCATGTAAAAAAAAAATCCCGGAACATTCTCTAATGTTGTGGAATGTTCGGGAATAGTCTGAAACGTTCGGGAACATCCCGGATTATCCCAGATCATTGTGGAACATCCCAGAACACTCTCAAATGTTGTGGAATATTCTGGAACATTGTGGACCCATTCAAAGCCTTTTTTATATGGGTGGGGCTACCCGGGCCATCCATTGGTAGGGGTAGGTATATAAAGTAAGATCCGTCATGGGTTAGAACGTCAATTTAATAACCCCAGCTAGTTATTTTATAAAAGAAAATAAGCGTGAACTACTAAAAAAATATTTTTTCATTAGAAATGTATGAAGGCAAACAAGTAAAAACTTTAAAAAATATTATTTAATGGATTAAATTATCTGTGACAGTTTCCATTGATTAACTTTTTCTTTCTTATAAAATTACTCACAACTAAAATGAAAACCACTTTTGCGCTTGAAATCATGTCATGAAAGAAAACAGGAAAGAAAAAATAATGTTTTACGAATAGGGTCACAAACGTCAACGCGAAATGGATATCTTTAGCCGACGGCTTTGAAACTTACAAAAGAATGACCTTGCGTATTTAATTTCAAAACAAACATTTTGTGTGCAAAAATAAGGATACATGTTACACAGCGATGACTTTAAGTTTCGTATCCCGCTAAATAACTAGCTATGTAAGAGATACATGTTACACGGCTACCACTTTTGAGTTTCGTATCCCGCTAAATAACTAGCTATGTAAGCGGTACATGTTACACGGCTTCGATTTTAAGTTTCGTATCCCGCTAAATAACTAGCTATGTAAGAGATACATGTTACACGGCTACGATTTTAAGTTTAGTATCCCGCTAAATAACTATCTATGTAAGAGGTACATGTTACACGGCTACGACTTTTAAGTTTAGTATCCCGCTAAATAACTGGCTATGTAAGAGGTACATGTTACACGGCTACGACTTTTTAGTATCCCGCTAAATAACTAGCTACGTAAGCGGTACATGTTACACGGCTACGACTTTTAAGTTTCGTATCCCGCTAAATAACTAGCTATGTAAGAGGTACATGTTACACGGCTACGACTTTTAATTTTCGTATCCCGTTAAATAACTAGCTATGTAAGCGGTACATGTTACACGGCTACGACTTTTATGTTTCGTATCCCGCTAAATATCTAGCTACGTAAGCGGTACATGTTACACGGCTACGACTTTTAAGTTTCGTATCCCGCTAAATAACTAGCTACGTAAGCGGTACATGTTACACGGCTACGACTTTTAAGTTTAGTATCCTGCTAAATAACTAGCTATGTAAGAGGTAGGTACATGTTACACGGCTACGACTTTTTAAAGTTTCGTATCCCGCTAAATAAATGTAAGCGTACATGTTACAGGGCTACGACTTTTTAATGTTTCGTATCACGATAAATAACTAGCTATGTAAGCGGTACATGTTATACGGCTATGACTTTTAAGTTTCGTATCCCGCTAAATAACTAGTTACATGATACTTTTTTATGTTAACTATTGGGTGTAACTGTGCCAAGTGAGGGTAGTGGATGAAGGAGCAGATCGCCGCTTTTGAAGGTAGGGATTTTTCCCGTCTCTCTCTTTTCCCAGTGATAAAAAGAACGCAATCGAATGATACTTTACATTTGTTAATTATTTTATAATCTGCTTAAGGCGCCAATCGGGAATTAAATAAGCCTCATTAGATAAATGCATTGCGTGTAGTTTCGTATCATTGATTGATGGACCGGCGAATGCAATAAGTCATAGATTTACTTTAATTAGTGATAATATCGATACTAAGAAGTTATATCTATACATCGTCCTTGAATGATGTTATATCTATACACGAAAACACGACGCTGTGCCCACTATTAAAATATTCATATTATTTATTATCATGGCTCAGTGACCCAAAAGGCAACAAAAATAGATAATTCAAGAGGAAGCCAAAAGTCAAAAACATATGTATTTATTGTGCGCCTTATATCGCTAAAATTATAAGTAATATGACTAAAAATCGCTTGACAAACGGAAACTAAAGGTCACGATTTCAAGTACCAAAGTGGTTTTTATTTATTTTGTGAAAAATTTTATAAGAAGGAAAAAACTTATGGAAACTGTCACAGATAATTTTAGCCATAAAGTAGTATTTTTTAAAAATTGTTTCTTATGGTTGCACCTCACATGACCATTAGTATTGGTGTAGTTGGCAAACAATAGCCATTTGTGTAAGTTTGTTAAAAGATTGGCAAATAGTGACAATTTACTTGGCTATTTATAATCGTGTATTGGACGTATTTGGCAACAATCGCCATGTATGGATAGAACATTTGACAAAAACAAGTACGTTTCCTACGCACATCAAAGGAGTCAAATAGGAAAAAAACAAATAAACCAAATACACCATTGATGATCAACCTTACAATGTCATCTCTTATAGACGTTGATACCATTAGCCGTAAGAATTTTAAACCACTGGAATAATAAAAGAGAATAATCTATCTTACCGGAAAATAATTCCGCTCGACTCAAACATCTTCTTGGAGGCTATGACTTCTTCCTTGTCAGCGTCCTTGTCAGACATGTAGACCAGCTCCTTGATGCCCGATTGGATGAAGAGGCTAACTTAGATGGTGCTGCCCTTCAAGTCGGTTATATTCCTGTTTAAAATGGCATTCACCTCGGCGTGGACCACTTGAATAAAAATGAAATTTTATTAAATTGAACTGCTTATATTCAACCGACATGCTTCATGAGCAATGCTCACCTCATCAGGGTTTCATTAAAACTAAATATGACGATTTTATCTAAACAATACAATTGTTTAAAACTAAGGATTATTATTTTTAACTAAAATGGTAAGATAATTTTCTGTGTTTGAAGATGAAAATTTATTTATTTATTGTTTACTAGCTTTTACCCGCGGTTTTGCTCGCATGGAATACCATTATTATTACAATATTACAATTACCATTATTATTACAATATTACAATATTATTACAATACCATTAAGGAGAAATTATTGTATAAAGAATTTTCCCACGGGAATGAAATGTTTTTCCGGGATAAAAGTAGATGAGGTCATTTCCTAGTCCTACAATTATCTCTCTTTAAAAAATTCACGTCGATCGGTCGCTCCATTTATATAATTATAGCTAATTAACCTTTAAATTATTTTTCACTGCGTGTCCTTTTCCATTCGTCCCGTTCCCCTTCCGCCTTCCCTTCCTCTCCCCTTCCCTCTCGCGTTCCCACTCCGCCTTCCCTCTCCTCACTCCCCTCACCCGCTTCCTCCATCCCGCGAACCCCCCTCCCGAGTTCCCCTAACCCCTCCTGAGTTCCCCTTCCCCCTCCCGGGTTCCCCTCCCCCCTCCCATATTCCATACATTCAATCCTGGCTTGTAACTTATCTAAATGCTTCAAAATGTATTGCACATATCTCATCATGACTAAACAGTAATAGACTGTTCCTAAACTACAATAAAAAATTTTACCCACCTTTTTATAAAAACAGTAAAAACAAACCACCCAATAACCTTAAAATTAGAATATATAATACCAACTGTAATCAAGTAACATGCTCATCTTGCTTTGAACTTGAAAAGTTGAAAAGATCAAATATATGGGTATATATACTGATACAAATTTAAATTGGCAACCACAAATTAATAATAACGTTTCTAAATTAAGATATCTTACGTACATATTTTACAGACTTGAAGAAGTACTGAATATTGACAAATTGAAAATGATTTATTTTTCTCTGGTGCAATCTTCACTCATGTACGGAATAATAGGATGGGGTGGTGCGCTTGATGCTTTTATAAAACTTTTACAAACAACTCAAAATTATATTATCAAAGGGCGATTCCGCTATAGACGATTCTCGACAGTAATTTTTAAATCGCAGTATTTGTTACTTTTTTTGATATCAGTGCAAAGAAGAAGGTCAATATTTAATAATAATTTTTTTTTTATTTTACTTTATATTGGTTTTTTGGTGCACTTGGAAACATTATCATTCAAAGAATCGGTATATAAACTGCAAAATCACACGGTGCAACACTGGCGCGAAACAAAGCTGGATAGGTCATCCCATTCTAGGTCTGGACTATAAATTGACCTATACCATAGAAGTGCTAACCCGTCTAAAATTTCACTGAAAGATTTAACTAAGTCTTTATGAGAAATGTTGCGTGTCCTACAACGCTCTTCGACCAAAAGCAGAAAATCTCTTACGCAGCTTTTACCATCGTACTTGACATCCCAATTTGTAAGCCCCCGCGATGATGAGTCTTTATAAATAACCTTGGTATGTTTAATAACCGTGACCTTCTCCTCTGTTTCATTGTCAGAATCTAGATCCGAATCACTTTCCTCCATAACCACATCTAATGATTTCTTCATAGTTTTGTTAAAGGCGCGCGCTTGCGAACGCAACGCTTGGGCGGTGCCCTCCGGTTCGATGGATCGTGAAGTTAATTCCTTTATAAGTTCATCCTTGGATGCATTATTTACATTTGGAATCGGAGTAGACATTGTAACGGTAATGTAATAAGCTTGACACGAAAATACAATTGAAAAGAAATAGAAGAAAAGAAAATAAAATTACTATATTCTTTGTTTTTGATGTTGTTGTTATTGTTATTGCTGTTAATGTACGTTGTAATTGTACGTTGTCGTTGTTATTGCTATGTAAGTAGCTAATATGTAAGTAGCTCATTTAAAAAAAAAAAAAAAATTTCATTTAAATTAATATGTAAGTAGCTCATTTAAATGAAAATTTAAAACGTCAGTTAGACATTAGTAAATAAACATTTTACAAGTATAATTTACAGTAGGTTTTGACAGGGCTTTAGACAAATTTTCCACTCGAAGCAAAAACAAAACACTCGCATTGTCATTAAAATCTCAATAAATATTTTAAACAATTGAATAATCTTCAATAATAACCCTCCATTACTATTTAATCACAAAATAAATTGACTTGTTTTCGGCTATCAGGTATTTTAACATGTAAACACAACAGTGTTTTAACATTAGCCCAAGTCATAGGTAAAAATGTCAACAAGAAACCGTCATAGACAATCCGAGGTATTCTTGTAGCAGCAAGCACTGATTGATTCCGAAAGGAAAAAAAAATTATGTAGCTCTATGCAGCACATTTTCCATTGTCTATGGCCGATTTCTATGCATTAAACATACAACATGAAACTGACAATCCATTTTAGGTTATGGAATACAATAACATAGTGTTTCAATGAACATGCGAGTAAATGCAAACAGGAAATTCGGCTGAACAGATGAATATTATACAAAGCATAATTATACTACCCTGTGTATACCACGGACGACAAAAGAACAATCCAGGAATGTTACAAAATCGAGCCCAAAACAAACGCTTGGAGCGCCATTGTTAAATCTCACTTTTAGTACTTTGTAAAGTAGCTATTTTCTACGTGTATTAGCAAGATGGTTAGGTTGAATAAATGAAGTGCTATCTACTATTTAGATAGCAGTTTGCGTGGGAGGCTGTAAGTGGCAGATGCCAGCCAATTTCATCTCACCTCCGCTCACCACAAATCAACTTTGATTCGAATGGAACCTTGGACGCCAATCTTCGACTTTACAGTCGAAGAATGTCAATTTGCGGCAAGCATGAGACTCACCCTTCACGGCGTGGGCATTCTTAATGTAACATCCCTGGAAAGGAGTGGGGTGTTGGGCTATTGCCATTAAAACCCACTTTTAAATGAACATAAGCATAGTATATTGTTTAAAGGAATACTGGTAATAAATGACATATAAAAAGGACTCACCCGGGACCTTGAATCAATCTAATTCTAACTATCTACCAATTTACCCCCCCCCCCCCCCCCCCGGACTGCAGCTGCGAGTAGGAGGCCCTTGTGGCCTCTCCCGGAGACGCCTGGTGTGAATTCCTACCGATTGGGAGGCCCAAACTCTCTCCATCAATCGGTAAAACTCCGCTCGACTATGACTGGCGGAATCCCATGACCCTCAGCGGGATGTCGATCCTCCTGCTTCCTCTCCTGGCCTCGGCTCTGGAGCCGAACGATCACCGATGGTGGGGACCCATGAACCTCTCCTGACTACCGGTCCTATCGCAAATGGTGGCGACACTCTTGCTCCTTTACGGCCGCGGCGCGAGTTCTCAAAAATGGCGAGCACCACGGGATTGTCGGCCGCGGGAAAATGATTATTGCCAGCGTAAACTACTTTATACCGACAGGATGGCTCTGCTCACTCCCGATTACAATTTGTGAGCCCCGGCCACAATAACATGCCGCCGAATTATTCCCGACTCGATTCAACACGATCTCACTCGCGATTTTGAGGGTTTTACTTTGAAAACCATTAATAAGATTTCACTAAAAATCAATTGTCGCCCGCGTATACTTTCTTAAATTCTTTTTTCGTATAATTAGCACATTTTACTCCCAATGTGTGACTCGTCGATCCCAAAGCGAGCCGCTCTCCTCGCTTCCAAATCAAAGTGTGCGGAACCGGAACAACGCCCTCTCGCGCCTCTATAGACAACAAAATCCTGAGAGTGTCGCCAACATTATCATTTTTTTTAAAGTTCTTGACGGAATAATACATTTTTAAGAATTGCTTCATAACAACATAATAAATGTATCACAATTAACAGACTTTTGTGTTTTTGTCTTATGATCTGGAAAGGGTGGGCCAAATTGGTTGCACCCGCGATCGCACTTTGAACCTCCCTCCTGACTATTTAAATATTTTAAAAAAATTCTTATAAACCAACAAAAAGTAAACACGTTAAAATGTAGCTCTTCCAAAAATAATTTTATTAAAAATGTTTTTTGTTTTATTATTAAGAAGCTTTATATGCGTCTAAATATTGCACCCGCGATACTGGAATCACCCCAAAGTTATGTATAATAGAAATAAAACATTTTTGACAGATGTTTTATACAAAGAATCTAAACTATTCTGTCTCCGTAAACTATTTATACTGCAAACGATGAAATATATCTTTAAAAACATAAACAAATTCGAAAAAAATTAAAACAGAATAAACATTAGAAATAATAATGTATTCTATACCCCTCAAACAAACACAAAACAAATGCAAACTCACAGTAGTTTTATTGGACCTTGCACTTTTAACCTTTTACCAAAAAATATTCATAAATGCAATGTTACTTTGTTTGAACCACTTCTATATTTGAGTAAAGCCAACCGGTTTCGGAACGACCGTTCCTTCTTCAGGGCAAATGTATACTGATTTGACAATTACAAAATAGTGGATGGGAACAATGTATTATTATGGTAGGGGTTAAGCCGTTGCTAGGTATTAATGAAGAGTGGGTGGGTAGGGGAACATATCCATGATTGGGCTGTAAGACATTATTTTTTGTTTGTTGATAATAGATTAATTATTTTTAAGGGATTTTTTTTATTTATTTCCAAGGCTTCTAAGTTATCTAAGCGTTTTCCTTTATGATTTATATGAAGAATATTTATCCCCGTATTTTTTTCAAAACTATGGTTATTTTATTATTTTGTTATTTTCAATGATATGGTTAGCGAACTCAGAAAAATTATTATTATTAAAGGCGGGTACAGATTGCTGTAACGTAACACGCAATGTAACATGAAAGGAACATTTCATAAGTGTGGACGCAGTGCGCGCACGAACCGAACATGTACCTACTCGCAGCTGTTCCCAGCATGCGCGCGGTGAACTTAGCTCAGTCTGCCGAGAACAAGTTCTCCATTGTTCGCGCGCGTTCTGACGTACAGTAGGGATGGACATTCAAAAAATACATCGATGTTTTTTCCGATGTAATGCATCGAATGGTTGCATCGATGTTAATACGATGTATTGAGAAATACATCGATGTTTCCAATACATCGATGTATTTCTGATTTCTTATGTGGAATTCCCTATATTTCGGTGGTACAAATCAAAACACGCGTCGGGGGGAGGGGGGGGGGGGGGGGGAGGGGGGGTTGTCGAACTTTGAAACAATGGAAGCAGCGCTTCTTATTAAACAAACAGCCCCGTATTTTGCGTATCGCTTGTTGGAATATAACAAACCGCGTACTGGCAACGAAATGAATAAAATAATTAGTACCACAATGAATAAAGAAAAGTTTAAAAAAAAACTTTTCGTATTCGATGCATCGAATAAAAAACATCGATATATATTCGATGTTGAAGTATTAACAATACATCGCTTCGATACGATGCATCGTTACAATACATCGAGTGTTTATAATACATCGATGTATATCGTCCATCCCTAACGTACAGACAAGAACAAGCCGTCCACACAGACGCTCCGCGCACACTGCGCGCCCCTTTGTATTCGGTGAAAAAACCGAAGCATTGTGGATTGCGGCGCGCACGAGTTGAAATGCTCTGTTCGCGCGCGGAGTGTGCGCGGTTCGTGCGCGCAAGGCGTCCACACTATGAGAATTCTGTTACATTGCATGATACATTGCGGCAATGTGGACGGCAAATTCTTTCATTGCGTGTTACGTTACGGCAATCTGTACCCGCCTCTATACACCTTAAATGTTCTTTGATTCTGATTTCAAAATTACGAGTTGTTTTCCAATATAAAATGAGGGACAATCATTACATTTGCCTTTATATATTCCGGAATTAGTCAATTTATGGTCTTTATCTTTAGCGTTTTTCAAAAAATTACCGATATTATTTCTTGTATATAACGCTATCTAATATAAGTATAAAATATTACATTTCATAAATATTTTTTCCTTAATCCACCTTTTTCATCATTAATCATTTTAAATAAATTATAAAAAAACTATTATTACTCCTATTTTTAAATCTGGTAACCCCATTCTAAGAAATAATTATAGACTAATTTCTCTTTCCTCCAATATTGCAAAAATATTTGGAAAAATTGTAAAAAAATCAGATTTTTAAATTCATAAAAAATAATAATATATGAAATAGACATCAATATGGTTTTAGAGAAAATTGGAGGACTCAAGATGCTATCGTAGACTTAATCTCTGCGATACATAAATCTTTAAATTCCAAAAAAAATGCATTGGAATATTTGTCGACTTAAGAAAAGCATTTGACAGTATATCCCAATCGAATCTTATCTCTGAACTAATGAAAATTGGTATAACCAATAATGCCTTAACGTGGATTGAAAATTACCTACTTCATAGAGAGCGATTTGTCAAGTAAAATGCTTTTCTGAGTGGTTCCCAGATCAGTAAAATTGGAATCCTGCAGGGAACGGTATTAGAACCAATTCTTTTTATCATTTATCCGAATGATATTTTTAAACTCACCATAAAATCCAAACTAATATCATACGCTGATGACACAGTAATTTTAGCTGAGGGATTAACATGGAATGAAACTCAGAGAACGGCGGAATCAGATATAAATTTAATAAAAAAATGGTTTGATCAAGATTTACTATCTCTAAATACAGATAAAACTTTTGTAATACCATTCACTCTGAATAAAAATGCTAACTCTTATAATCTAAACTGCACTGTATGCACTCATATAATTTTAATTCAAATTCATATCTATGTAAATCTGATTGCTCTGTACTCGCTGTTAAAATCAATGTTACATAAACTCTTATGCGTAACTGTAGATAGTAACATAAAGTGGAAGATGCAAATTAGTACAACAGTAGAGAGACCAAGAAAATTAGTACCTATGCATTTTCATTAGAATTCGTTACATTTTAAATATTAGGATTTTAAGAACCATTTATTTTTCCTTAATCCAATCAGCGCTACAATATGAAATTGTAGGTTGGGGTGGTGTTTTCAAAACTTCTCTTTTACCCTTGATTTAAAAAAATAGTTATAAAAATAAATTTAAAAAGCCGTATGATTACACCACCATCAAATTATTTCAAGAAATTAAAGTACCTTCACTTCATCTCTACATATTAGGTATAAAGTAAAGTCCCCCGCGCCGTCTTTCTGTCTGTCTGTCTGTTCGCGATAAACTCGAAAACTACCGAAGGGATTTTCATGCGGTTTTCACCAATAGATGCTGACTATGCTGACTTCAGGCCGCAAAAAGAGCTTAGTGTTACAGGGCGGCATCCGCAGGAAATCCTCGGAGGAATAAGGGAATTGGAACATTGTGGTATTAACAAAGTGACAAAAGTGCGGAAGGTTGTTTTTAATTAAAAATACTCAAATGTATTAAAAGTAATTTGTGTGAATGTTGACTTGCTAAACAAGCCTTTATTAATAGCTTCACAAACGTAATGTTTTTTTTCTTTACTTTAATTAAAGAGAACGATAGTAACAATCAATGTTGGTTTATTTATTCCAGAAATTATCAAATATACTAATTTTGGTTTTCTGTGATGTGCGTTAGTTATTCCTGCGTGAAATCTAATTCAGTCGCCTCAAACTTGCATTGAATTTAAGAAATTTTCAAAATTGGAACTGCTTGTGCGAAGAATAATAATTGAGACAGGCGTTAAAGTAGGTACCTACCTATATATCTAACTAGCAGACCCGGCCACACGTTGCTGTGGCTAACGAAACACAATGCCATTTACCCAACCTTTATAAAATCCACACCATCCGCTCGCCAGCTGCCCGCTGCCCGCTGCTTGCTGCCCGCTGCCCGTTGCCTAAATTGAATATTTGAATTTCTCGGCTTTTCTCTACTATAATAAGCATTTATTATACATATAAACCTTCCTCTTAAATCACTCTATCTATTGGTGAAAACCGTATGAAAATCTGTTACGTAGTTTAAAAGATCTCTGCGCACATACATTTTGAGCGACTTCATTTTATACTATGTAATGATGATGATACCTACCACAAAACTTAAATTTCTACTTATTAAAAAAAAAAAAAAACTCAAAAATGCATACGCAACAAAAATGTATTTTTGACCGATTATCTCTCTCTACATATTATAAAGTAAAGTCCCCCGCGCCGTCTGTCTGTCTGTTCGCGATAAACTAGAAAACTACTGAACAGATTTTCATGCGGTTTTCACCATTATATAGAGTATTTCGTGAGGAAGGTTTACGTATGTAATTTGTCAAGGATTTGTGTAAATTGGTTGAAACATAACGATAATTGTTAGAAGTGTCGGAAAAATTTCAACCGCCTGGTAGCTTTCATCGAAAACGCTGCCTAATCCTTTTGGGATATAACAAAACAACGCATAGTGGGATATTCCTCTTTTATAGATCTACAAAAAGGTCTGCGATCGCATATATCTATCTTTTACGGATAGCTTACAATACGCATTCTTTCTTCTTATCTTATTATTCTTATCAATTGCATATTAGATATAATGTGTATAGTAAGCTATCCGTAAAAGATAGATATATGCCTTCGCGGACTTTTTTGTAGATCTATAAAAGAGGAATATCCCACCATTAATTGTTTTGTTATATCCCAAAAGGATTAGGCAGCGTTTTCGAAGAAAGCTATCAGGCGGCTGGACTTTTTTCCGACACTTCTAACAATTATCGTTATGTTTCAACCAATTTACACAAATCATTGACAAATTACATACTTAAACCTTCCTCACAAAATATTCTATATATTGTTGAAAACCGCATGAAAATCCGTTCAGTAGTTTTCGAGTTTATTGCGAACAGACAGACAGACGGCGCGGGGGACTTTACTTTATAATATGTAGAAATAGAGATAATCGGTCAAAAATACATTTTTGTTGCATATGCATTTTTGAGTTTTTTTTTTTAATAAGATAGGTAAGTGCCAAATTATATGAGTAGAAATTAAAGTTTTGTGGTAGGTATCATCATTACATAGTATAAAATGAAGTCGTTCAAAATGTATGTGCGCATAGATCTTTTAAACTACGCACCAGATTTTCATGTGGTTTTCACCAATAGATAGAGTGATTTAAGAGGAAGGTTTATATGTATAATAAATGCTTATTATAGTAGAGAAAAGCCGAGAAATTCAAATATTCAATTTAGGCAACGGGCAGCGGGCAGCAAGCAGCGGGCAGCGGGCAGCTGGCGAGCGGATGGTGTGGATTTTATAAAGGTTGGGTAAATGGCGTTGTGTTTCGTTAGCCACAGCAACGTGTGGCCGGGTCTGCTAGTGTTATTTATAAAATAATCACGATTTTACAAATTCACAAAGATTGCTTCAATAATGAGAGCTTTACTCCTTTTTCAATCAGCACTAGAACAAATATTCTTGGCTCTATGACTGTCCCGTATTGTAACACCACCACAGCTCAACAATTCTATCGGAGTTAAATGGTTTAACCAATTACCAGTTAATTTAAAATTGGAAACAAATTATAAAACATTTAAAAATTCACTTAAAACACTTTCTACATGGTTAAAAATACAACGTAAGTTTTTTTAAAAATTTAAAATAGTTTTTCTCACATTTTATTGCATCGGGTAAATCGTTAAACAGCTTTGGGTCTACGCCTACATATTCATGATGGTGTTGTGCAGCTGTTGTGTTCATCTAGGTACATATATATCTTCCCAAATGTTCTAGGTCTTATACTTTGTGTTGAGGACACTTTAGATTGTTTAAAAACTGTTAAAATAGCCTTTTTTAAATAGTTAGGATCTTAAATTTTTCAAAAAGTTTGCTGGTTGGGAAAATTCTCGGTTTTTTAATAATAACTTTGATGATCATTTTTTGTGTAGGTAGTTACTATTGGATACAGATTATTCTTATAGATGTTTCCCCATGCGATTATACCGTACTGCAACACTGACAGCATAAGAGCAAAGTAAACCATTTTAATATTTGAAAGATTTGGGATATTTCTTAATCGTATAAAAATGTAAGTAAGTTTTATAATTCTTTTGACACAGTTTCCGACAGTTTTAAGTATTCTTAAATTTCATGTTACTTTCTGTAGTGATCCCTAGATATTTGACATCTGGGGTTTTCTTATTATCGTTACATTCTCCTCCTTTCCACCAACGACTGTGCACTATCACTCCAATATTGGAGTCAGTGACGGGATCATTAAAGTAAAAAGGTATATAATATGATGTTTTTTCTAGATTAAGATTAAGTAAGTTATCATCAAACCATTCTTTCAATTCAATTTCATTCTTTCAATGTTAATGTCAGCATTCGCAGCTATATTCACTTCTGTCCATGTTATTCCTTCGATTATGATGACTATGTCATTCGCATATGAGACGACACTTCCATTAAGAGGGAGACTGAACATGTCATTGACACATATAAGGAAAAGTATAGGCCCGATTACAGTGCCTTGTAGAATTCAATCTTCAGAAGACAAGGGTTCACTTAATTTAAAACAAGGGTTCACTTATTTTAACATGTTTGTATGTGTATGAGTCTAGTTTTTGAACTGTTAATTCGCTGTGGAATTCCATTGTATCTTCCACTTTCCAGACCAGTCTTGATGAATGAATGAATGACCAGTCTGAAAATGTCCGTAGTAGGATGAAAACGGTCCCGGTGAAAATAAATAAGTAGAAGAAAGTGCAAAAGTGTTTTAATTTCAAATCTAATGTCTGTATATGTTGTGCTTCTTTAACATGCCTGTATATGTTGGGCTTCTTTAACATGTCTGTATAGGTTGTGCTTCTTTAACATGCCTGCCGAGCTATTCTCTGTTTTTTGTGGGAAAGAGATCGATATCGCGCGAGATCTCCTGTCAGAATTGTGGGATTTTCAATGGCTGTTATTTGCTTTTTCTACGGGCCGATGTCAGAATTTCAGCTGTGAGCTGTCACGTATGTTAGTTTAGGTCGTTTTAAACACACATTACTGCAAATATGGATGCTTATTTATTCATTTAACAGCGATAGAAAATCACACATCTGACAAGAGATCTCGCCCGATATCTATCTCGATCGACATAGATATCGATCTCGTTCCCACAAAAAACAGAGAATAGCTCGGCAGGACTGTTAAAGAAGCACAACCTATACAGACATGTTAAAGAAGCACAACATATGCAGGCATGTTAAAGAAGCACAACATATACTTGGGCTGCAGAATCGGTCACGGCTGAAAGAAGATTGCTAGACAGATTTAGATTAATCATACGGTCTGATTAGGTGGGGTGAGTTCTATTATAATTTACATTATGTTGTTCTAAGCAAATAAGTACAATAGAGTTGTTTATTTGATCACTAATCTATGTGTTTAATTGCTATAACCTTAATTCTCCCTTGGAAGTTGTGTATGGTACATGCCCACACCTTGTGGGAGTCTAATGCTCCGAAGGAAGGTTCCTCCAAGATATTGGCATAACCTTATTTAATGGTTTCTCCTTCCACACCTTATCTCATATTTAATTTGTGATCTCTGGGTTCAGCCGTGGCACTGCATCAGACAAGATATTGTCTAAATGTAAGTATGAGAGGGTGCATTACATTCATTATTATATTTTCTTCCTAACCACTTGACAATATTCACAACGTGAAAGTCTATCTTTCATGAAACAAATGACGCAAGTCATTCTTATATACGAGTACCTAACCCGCTACCCAACATTTCTACCCACCGGGAGAACTACGTGCACAAGTTTCTTTCGAAACCTGCTTAGTTATATAACATATTTGTTATATAAATCCTGCTTAGTTATATAAATTTAACAGAGTCATATTTTTTTTTTTTTTTTTTTAATGTTTCTTTATTCTTTAAATGGTTCGTTACATAACTTGGGGATTTTTCGACCACCATACTAGGCACATGCCCGTGTTGTGGTGGTCGATTTTCGTATTTAGTATATTAACAGACGCAATATAAAGAAATGTGCGAGAATGTAAAAAATAAAATAAAAATATACATATTTTATAAAATAATATTAAAGAAATTTAAAGAATACAAATGAATATAAAAGAATGTAAATGACTAAAGAGTATGGAAACAATAAATGACTATAGAGAGTATAGAGTATAAGAGAGTATGGAAGAATATAGTTGAATATAAAAATAATATAAAAAGTATAGAACATAGAAAGCAATACATGAAAGAATATAAAAATGAAATAATTATAAAATATATAAAGTCTAAGTAAGTACTTTATAGAGTATGTAAATAAGAAAGGATAATGATTATAATGAAAATCTGTGTGTACGTGGTTATATTGGTAGGTACATTATTACAAACCAATTTTTGTACAAATAAATTTTGGAATAAATTTATGTTTTGAGTCCGGCGAATTACACTGGTCACTAGAGTAAATTATTATTGTTACAGTGATTTTCTGATGGCACTGGGCTCTGAGTACATGAACATGTAGATGTAGGCACTAGTACACAGTGGTGCCAAACAGTTTTAAAGAATTAGTTTTTAAAAGTATTTAAACTTTTGGCTATTTATATTATAGTGATTACAAACCAAAAAAAAAAAAAATATTAGCGGTATATAAACCGATATCAAATTTATTTACAAAAAATAACTAAAAACTTTAAAAAAGAAAAACGCAATTTCGCTTAACTAAAGCGCTAGTGTAATAAAAACAAAGAATACTTAGAGTGGAAAGAGTTAAGCAATGATTTTCTTCTCCCACATTTTATAAAAAAAGTTGAAAGCTTTATTATATTTTCACAATGAAAATAAAATAAAATGATTAGCCTATCCTCCAGATAAATGAAGTAATAATCACATATTATATTTTACAAATATCAATAATTTGCAGATGATGTTTCTACAATGGCAAAACACATTTTCACAGAAAAAATAAGTATGTATGCACGAGAAGAGGACAACAAGTTAAATAAAATTAAGAAATATTTTTCCTTAACAAGTGGAAAAAAAATATATTTTAGTGTGCTAGTAGTTAGAAGTATTTTTTATGATTCGATATATCATTTTATCGAGTCAAATATAGTTTAGCTGCTAGCATATTGCAAAAGCGGTTTAGGCAAAAGTTGACCTTCATAATAGGATTAAATATCTGTCCCTGTTCTAGCAGAAAATATCAGAAAACGATAATGTAATGCTAAGGCAAAATTAAATTTGAATTACGGATAATGACACATGACCTTTGTTTCCCACCAAGCTTGTATTTAAATAAATCAAAGATTGGCAATGACATAATTCTCTTCAACTAAATTTTCTAAAGAAATTCTTTAAAAAACTGTCGACCCTTTGCGGATATCCATATTTGGACACCAGTTGCAAAGTGAGTAAGTGTACTAGATTTTTTGATGTCGTTATTTAGTTCGTTGTATATTTTAGGTGCGATGTATGAGTATTGCCTTTGTGAAAAAGTTGTTTTTGTTGTAGGGATTGTGCATTTTGCATGAGTTGAGTAACGAGTATGTATATCTTTTTGTGAGGATTTTATCAAACCATTTTTCCAGATATGGATGAGAACTATCTTAATGTACAATTGGCGAATGTCTAAGACAGCTAGTTTTTTGAAAAGTGGCTCTGATGGATGAGAAGAGGAACATTTGAAGATGATCCTTAACAAAAGTTTTTGAATGGTCACTAGTGGGTAGAGAATGGATGCTGCACAACCTCCCCATCCTATAATGCCGTATGTTGCTATAGATTGAAACAGAGCAAAATAAACACTTCTGAGTGTTTTTATGTCAAGGATTGATCGAATAGAATAAAAAATATAGCATAACTTACGGAGTCTCTTTGTTATGGAGTTGATTTGGGCCTCCCAGCGTAAATGGTTGTCTATAATGACCCCTAGGTATTTTATTTCATTAGAAGGTTTGAGAATTGGGCATGAACAGCTGTTTATAAGAGATAGTGAGGGATTGTCTAGATTTTGTGGGCAAGTATGGATGATTAGTTTAGGAAGGTTTTCTGGGAGAGTGAGTTTTCGGATTGAGAAATGCATATAATGTGTTTTTTGGATATTTAGGGTGAGAAGGTTAGAGTCTAGCCATTTTTTAATTTTGTTCAGTCCAGAATTTGCTTTCTCGATTGTTATTTTCCATATTTTACTTGTAAATATGATAACAGTGTCATCAGCGAAAGATATTATATTACCTTCAATGTCTAAATTCAGTAAGGAGTTCATATAAATGAGAAATAAGAGCGGGCCTAGAACACTCCCTTGGGGCACGCCATAGGAGATAGGTAAGCATTTACTCCTATATTCTTGATTAGAGTGGATGACAGTTGTTTGTGATCTCTGTGTGAGGTAGTTTTTAAACCATTTCAGAGCAGTACCTTCTATCCCAATCTGTTGGAGTTTTTTTAAAAGAATGTGATGGGAAATAGTATCGAAGGCTTTAGACAGATCTAGAAAGAAAGCAAGAGGTTTATTGCCTTTATCGAGGTTATCTGATATTAGTTTGGTAAAGGTTGCAATTGCATCAGCAGTACTGCAATCTTTACGAAAACCGTATTGGTTTTTTGAAAGAATTTTATTGTCCTCGAGGAATTTAAGGAGTCTTAGTTTTACTGCTTTTTCAAAAATTTTGGATATAGTGCTCAATAACGATATAGGCCTGTAACTATTTAGGTGTGATATATATAATTATATCGCATTTGTATCTATGTAGTAATTCGGGAATGTTCGGGTCGCCGAACATTGCCGATCGGCATACGAGCCGGGACAGCGGTCCGGTGTACGGCCGCGGCCAGAACCATTCTAACTTCCAGTATAATCAGTCGCTACCGAGACAATAATATATTACTTATTGAATCCATTGTACTTTACAATAAAGACGAGAACTTACGTTAAACATCTCTCTACATATTTATTATTATTGTGTGGCAGTGTGGCCACAATAAAAGTACATTACAATTGGCGCAGCCGTATTAAAGTACAATATTGGATCACAAAAAAAATTACCAAAGCGGGGAGAGCTAAGTCACCCCGAAAAATTTTTCAAGGCTACCTACAGCCGAGGCGGAACATTGGAGTATTTTTTGGGTTTGTCTGACCGAGAGAAAGGACCGGCAGAACAAACCAAGGATATCTCTGGCTATTCCTGGAGCCACAGTCAGAGTTCTGGAGTACCATCCAAGGGTACTCAGAAGCAAGAGGCAGTGGTCGGTTTTGGGGCTCAACAGAGCCTTTCCACGAAGGTGAAGTTCCGAGTAAGTGCCGAGGAAGGCATTTATACAAGGCAAACAGTGCTAGTGTCGAGGAAAGGTCACTCACTCATCAAGAGGAAACAATCTGGAGACGTTGCAACCGCAATTTCTAAGTTAGGTTTTGCATTTCTTACTTGTGGAGGATTTGTCTGGGTTTTTTGTAATTTTTTCCGGGGTAGTATTGTTGTCGTAGCTTCGCGTGATTATTTTTTTTTCCTTTTGTGAAGATGGAATCGGCGAGAATTCCACCGTTCTCTCACATAAACGGAGATTGGGATGTGTTTCAACTCAGATTAGAGCAGTTTCTCGTGTTACATGATGACATTACCGAGATTAAGAAAAAGGCTTATCTGATAAACTCGCTTGAAACGGAGACCTTGACTCTTCTGTCCAACTTATGTTTCCCGAGTAAAATCACAGATGTTACGTTTGAGAAATTAATTGAGTTGCTAAAAAAACATTGTGGTAAATGTAGATCTCTTTTTCAAGAGCGGGAATCATTTTTCCAAGCTAAACAGAATCATAACGAATCGATAAGGGATTTCGCCGCAAGAATTCGAGGGCTCAGCTCATTCTGTCAGTTCGGAAACAGGCTGGAGGATAATCTTGTAGACGTGTTTGCAATCGGTCTACTTCCGGGCCCAGTACGGGTAAAATTGTTTGTTGAAGGGCCTAAACAAAACTTTAATCAACTAGTTGAACTTGCAGTGACCGCGAAAGGTCCTGAGGTCGATTCAATCAAGATGAAGTTGGAAGTAAATTCGGTAAAGGAATTTGGAAGATCGGCTTCTCCGGGGCGAGAAATAAATTCGGTAAAGAGATTTGGAAAATCGGCTTCTCCGGCGCGAAAACTTTATTATCGGTCGAATAGTTCCGATTCATGTAGGTCGGATAAACAAGTTAAAACCGGTTCATCTCTAAAAAAGTGTAAGATCTGTGGGAAATCAAATCATGACACTCATAACTGTAAGTTTAAGCAAGCTAAATGTTATTCTTGCGGTAAATTGGGTCATTTACAGAGATTTTGTAAAAACGGGTCAGTAAAATCAGTTATGAATTGTAATAATGAAAATATTGAAAATGTAGCTTTTGTTAAGGCAATCAAGGCACAATTGAAATTAAATGGGAAATCCTTCGAAGCGATGATTGATTCAGGTTCATCAATTTGTGTTATTCCGGAGACATTGTTTTGTAAACATTTCAGTAATATAGAGTTGTCACCCGAAACACGAAAAATTTCAGGTTACGACGGGAATATGTTGACTGTTGTGGGTAATGCAAATTTCAAGGTCGAATACAATAATCTAGTTAGGTTAATAACCTTTATCGTTGTGACAAACGGATCGGTTCTGGTTGTAGGAAGAGATTTCATGGAAATCTTTAACCTCAACATTAGTTCAAAACAAAGTGCTATCAATTCAGTTTCGTCAGAAGTTTTTGAGAGAAAACTAGGGCGATTTAATAAATTCAAAGTGAATCTTAAAGTGAAGAAAGAAGACTACGGGTCTGATTTCGTAAGTTTTGTTAGCAGTTGTGAACATCTTGACGTTAATTCGATTAGGGAAGCCACTAAAGTAGATACGGTCATTCAAGGCGTAATGACGTGTTTAAGGCAAGGGTGGCCCAAACGTGTTAAACGCGAGGAGGAATTATGGAAATTCTGGATAAAAAGGAACGAACTTTCGATTGTTAAGGATTGTTTATTTTGGCAACATAGAATTATTGTTCCAAGTTCGTTGCATAAAAAAGTGTTAGAGCTCGTGCATCGTTCACACTTAGGTATTGTTAAGATGAAAGGGTTAGCAAAGGGTTATTTCTGGTGGTCATCGCTGAGCAAAGATTTAGAGAAAATTGTTCAGGAATGTCCAGAATGCGCGTCGACGAAACAATCTCCGCCAAAGAGTCAATTATCGGTATGGCCTAATTCTGGGAAGGTCTGGAGTAGGTTACACCTGGATTATAGTGGACCGCTGGCAGGGAAAATGTTTCTGGTCATCTGCGACTCATTCACTAAATGGGTTGACTGTATTGAAGTTCAAAGGGCAGATTCAGCTAATACTATATTTGAATTGAGGAAATTATTTTCAAATTTTGGCTACCCTGAACTCATAGTGTCAGATAACGGAACTTGTTTTACGAGTGAAATTTTCCAACAGTTTCTTCGGGAAAACAATATTAAATTCATGTCATCTCCAGTTATGCACCCAAAAAGTAATGGTATCGCTGAAAATTCAGTGAAAACTACTAAGAGTTTTCTTAAAAAACTTATGGTAGGAAATAAATTTCAGGTTGATTACAAGGATAAATTGTTACATTTTTTGTCCGATTATAGAAATACTCCACATTGTACGACGGGAGTCGAGCCAGCAGTTTTATTGTTTGGTAGGAAACTTAGATCTACTTTTGACAGTCTCATTCCGAAAGAGAATGAACGGGTTGTGTCAAAACAACATGATTTGGCGAATAAAAATATTGAGGCCAATCAACGTAAACAAACTAAGTATTATGGTGGTGTAAAAACTAGAAATTTTATTGTGGGACAAAAATGTTTAGTTAAAGATTTCAGGAAGAATAATAAATTTACATGGGTAAAGGGAATTGTTACAGATAAAATTGGAAAAAAATTATATTTGGTAAAAACTTGTGATTCTCAATTAATTTGGAAACGTCATGTGGATCAGATGAGGAACTTATCAGTGTCTTGGAGTGATGTTGAGTCAGATTTGCCAGATTCCGCGTCTGATGACACGAGGACTGAGCACTCTGAGAAAGAGTTATCCAATCTGTGGAGTGAGTTAACGGTGTTTTCTCCTGATTTCAGATTTGCGGAGGGGGGAGAGAGGTCACCGGAGGTCACAGACACGGCAATCGCTGGTCCAAGTAAAAGTTCAAATCCCTGGTTGGGGAGACTCCGCCCAAGATAGTCCACAAGGAAGGAACGGAAAGCCTTCTAACTTAATATAATTTTGTGTGAAATATTAATAATGATGTGTTTATAAAAAAAAACATTATAAGAGCTTGAGTGAAATATCAGTATAATATTTACAGTGTTTGAATTATATAGAATCATGAAATACTTGAAATACTTAAATATGTAGTGACTGATTTACAGGGGGAAGGGTGTGATATATATAATTATATCGCATTTGTATCTATGTAGTAATTCGGGAATGTTCGGGTCGCCGAACATTGCCGATCGGGCATACGAGCCGGGACAGCGGTCCGGTGTACGGCCGCGGCCAGAACCATTCTAACTTCCAGTATAATCAGTCGCTACCGAGACAATAATATATTACTTATTGAATCCATTGTACTTTACAATAAAGACGAGAACTTACGTTAAACATCTCTCTACATATTTATTATTATTGTGTGGCAGTGTGGCCACAATAAAAGTACATTACATTAGGGAAGATCTGTCACCTGATTTGAAAATAGGGATGATAGAGGCATGTTTAAGTGATTTTGGGAATATTCCGGATTGGAGGCTTAAGTTTATAATATGTTTGAGAGGGCTGGCAATAAGGGTTTTTAAATGCTTAGCGAGTTTAGAAGAGATTTTATCTACTCCTGTTGAATGGCTATTTTTTAATGATGTGATGATTTCTATAATTTCCAGTTCTGTGGTAGGAGTGAAAACAAATGGAGTATAACTCAGATTAGACAGGGATATTTTGTTTGCTAGGTCACGTTCCGAAACATTATTTTTAGTTAAGATATTATTAGAAAGGCTAGATCCGACTGAGGTGAAAAATTTATTGAAATGGTCTGCGATTTTTACGAAGTCATTACGTGTATTTGTTAGTGATCGGCCTTACTTCTTATAAAATGATATCAATGCCTAAAGTTGAAATTGAGTTTTTTTATGATTTGAAAACTATGACTTTTATTAAATCAATCCAATATTTCCTGTTAAAGTTGCAAATGAATCATGCCCACTCCTCGAGAGAGATTTCTTAGTTTCATGCTCAGAAGGTAGATTTTTCCAGGATTCCAGCATAACCTACCTACAGGTTTTGGTACGTGGACGACCTTCCACAAAGTTGGAATCATGTAAGAATCTTCTTCGATGGCGCTACAGCCCATGTCGTGTTTTTGCCTCCTGCAACAGTCGCCTCCAACTCCTCCTGTCCTCAGCGGCTGACTTCCAATTTGGTACCTGGAGAAGCTGTGCTGCATCCCTTCTTACTTCGTCTTCCCACCTCAGTCTGGGTCTTCCCACTTTTCTCTTTCCACCTGAGTGTCCAGTCAAAATTCTTTTTGGGACGCGTGTATCCGGCATTCTCTGTACATGCCCAGTCCATCTCAGCCTGAGGAGTCTCATATGTGTTGAGATGCTAGGGGCCTTATATATATCATACAATTCTGTATTGTGCCGGATGCGCCACTGTTCACCCTCTTTCACGGGTCCACATATTTTTTCTCATAAGAATATCCTCCTTCCTAATTCCATCTTAATTTATAAAACTTAACACCTGGTGTCCAAATCTGATCATCATTCCAACACCAGCAATATAGAGCCCATCAGGTATTGTATGGATGGTTAATCAACCATCAACTTTATTGATTACTACCTTGGTTTAACCATGACATAGCAATTCGCATTATATTACCTTGTCGTAAGTAGGTATGTAAATGGCGCATGGCTAATAATATTGTTATCACCCCCTTACAAAATGACGCCCAATTATTATTTACGTTACAAAATGTTATTATGTACGTTATAAAATGTATATGTTGATTACGTTAATATTGTTGTTGTAAATACTATTTATAGTTAAGTGTATTTCGAAATAAATAATCTAAAAACGATAAATTATAGTTGTTTGATTCTAAATTTAATTGTTTTTAATTACTTTTTTCCTCATCTCCCTTTCTTTTGTTATTTCAAAATATGGAATTTATTGTATTGTTTCTCCCCTCCATATATTCTGGAATATATTTTACGCACCAGATTTAAATGTCCGGGTTAAATTTTCCCCACAGGAAAAACTAAACCCTTTCACACACTTCCCCAAATGATCATCTAGTCAACCCACGCTATGCAATTGCACTATATAAGTATTATAAATACAAAACAATACAAGAACAACATGTCAACCTACTAGAGACCAAATGGGAATATAATTCACCGACTCCAGATATTTTCATATCAGAGGGTTCGGCTCTGTGGCATTTCTAATTGAACCTATAAATCCTACTGATCCCTCAATATAAATATTTAAAAAATCTTTTGTAATCCTACATGTATTTAAAATTACTGATTTTTGCATTTTTATATACAAATTCTTTGATAAATCTAATATGCTTAAATTTTGAATCAGATTCCTAGGTATTATGCCAGTGGCCGAAATAACAAATGGTAATATTTTTATAGTCCGAGAATGCCAAATTCTTTTAATCTCATTTCCTAAATCTGTGTATTTTCTAATTTTTTCAGAAACAGTTTTTTGAATATTACAGGAATTTGGAATAGCTACATCAATGATATAAGTTATTTTTTTAATTTTGTCATGTAAAACTATATCAGGTCTATTATGACTAATTGTTCTGTCTGTTAGTATAGTTTTATCATAATATATTTTATAAAATTCATTTTCTATAAATGAATTTGGTTCGTATTCATAATATGGTACTACATTACGGCAATCAATCAAGTTATGTTTAATTACCAAACTTTGGTGAATTATTTTTAAAACCTGATTGTGCCTAAATGTATACTCGGACGGCGCTAATATAGAACATCCCGATATAATATGTTCTATAGTTTCCGGAAAAGCCAAACATTTTCTACATAAATCATCAATTTGATTTATATCTTTGATTATATGCTTCCTATAATTTTTAGTAATCATGACTCTACCTTGAATGGCAAGCATAAATCCTTCTATTTCTGCGCTCAACTCTCCAATACCCAACCATTTGTCTGACGAAAGTTTGTCAACATACGTTTGGTTGAGATAATTGAAGTGTTTTGCGTGAATAATTTTATTTGACCAGGAATCTAATAATTCCTGGTTAGTATTTATAAGAATGTTGGCATTCTCGTCATATAAATTTAAAGGTGTAATATTTCTATCTGCCTTGCAAATTATTTTGTGCATTTCTGAGCTACTAGCTTTCCTATGGAAAAAAATTCTAAGCATTTCTACCTGATTGTGTTTCAAAGATGTTATTTTGACTGGTGACCAGACAACTCATAATGAAACCAACTCAGAAGCACCTCAGAAAGGTCATTAGGAGTGATGTTAAAAAAAAATAAAAAAATAGGTCAAATAGGTTAAGTTAGGTTAGGGTTACCGGCTATTTTAAAATTATTTTTTCAAAGCTTTTAATGACCTTTTTGAGGTGTTTCTGAGTTGGTTTCATTATGAGTTGACATGGAACCATTTTGACTACACCTCTACCTCCTAAATTTCTAGGTAAATTAATTCGTTCTATAGCTGAATTTGGATGATGGCAATTAAACTTTGTTAATGTAGTTCTAATTAATCGTTCTAAACTATCTAAATCTGTATTGGACCATTTAATTATGCCAAATGAGTACGTTAGTAGAGGTATTGCCCAAGTATTTATTGCTTTTACTAAATTTTTAGCAGATAGATTGCATTTTAAAAATTTTCTGATCCTAGTTTGAAATTTAATCCTAATATCATTTTTAATACTAGTGTGATCTAATCTATTCGATTGCGGGTATCCTAAATATTTATAAACTTCATCCCCTTTCATACTTTTAATTTTGAAGTTTCTAAATATACCCTCGTCTCCATCTACAATTTTGCCTTTCTCTATATGGATCGTTTTACATTTATCTAAACCAAAAGTCATTTTAATATCATCTGAAAAAATTTTAACTACCTTAATCATTTTCTCTAAATTTGATTCAGAATTTAAAAATAATTTTATATCATTTATATATAATAGATGTGAAACTATACTACTCTCTCTTGTATTACCCTTAATTTTTATTCCAAACTTGCTTTTAATTAACATTTTAGAAAGGGGATTCAATGCTAAGCAAAACCAAAGAGGGCTCAGTGAGTCTCCTTGAAAAATGTCTCTTTTTATTGAAATGCCCGGTACTACTATTTTCTTACCTTTTAAATTAACTAGCAAATCTGTATTCCAAAAGGACATAATATTTTTCAAAAAGCTAATTATAATTGGGTTAACTTTATATATTTTGAATATTTTGATTAGCCACGAGTGCGGGACACTATCAAAAGCTTTTTGATAATCTATATAACAAGTATGTAAATTACGCTTTTGATTTTGAATTTGTTTTAAAATTACAGAATCAATAACTAACTGTTCTCTACATCCCATATGTTTTCTGCGACAACCTTTTTGTTGTTCAGATAAAATATTTTTTTCATCCAAATGAGTATATATTAAATCTGTCAAGCAAGAGGTTAAAATTTTGTATATTGTCGGTAGACATGTAATGGGTCTATATTGAGAGGGATTATTAATATGTTCGCTTTTAGGCAACATATAAGTAATGCCCTTAGTTAGAAAATTAGGAAAATTTTGAGGTTGTCTGACAAGTTTTGAAAGATTTTTTGCAAAAAGAGGATGTAAAGTAGTTAGACGTTTGTACCAAAAATTATGTATCCAATCGCAACCCGTGGCTTTCCAATTATGAGTATTTTTTATAATTTTGGCTAACAATTCAACCGATATATCAGAAAAACTCATTTGTTCAATGTCTGAACAATTGAGTTCTTCATTTTCTATCCAGTTACCTGCCTCATTATGTTTTATATCTTTACTCCAAAATGTTTGTCCAAAAATCGCGCATATCTGATTCAGATGGCAACGGAATATTATTATTCGAAATAATATTCTGTTTATCGTCAAGTTTGGAATAAAATATTTTCTCATTTTTCTGAAATAATCTATTATTATTTCTTTTATTATACGTATAATTATATCTTTTTAATCTACTAGCTTTTACACCTAATTTTTGTTTTAATAAATCTAATAAATCATTGATTATATTTTCATTATTATTACTACCAATGCTATAACCAAATTTTCTCCCAATATCATCTACATATCTCAAAATATTCCTACTTCTATTTCCATTTTTATAATCAATTACTCTAGCTATACTACTTCTTAAAAATACTACATCATTTTCTAATCTAATCTGCCATTCCGGTTTACTATAACTATATGATCTATCATCAGAGGACATTAATTTAACTCCTAACTTATTACATATAGTGATAGCACTAGCGTACACTATTGTATGAAGATCTAAAAAACTAATATCGTCAAATATTATTTTTGGTAAAATTAAATTATTTAATTCAGAAATTAATTTAGATAATTATTTTTATTTAACGCACAAAAAAAAGAAGGAAAAACTAAACCCTTTCACACACTTCCCCAAATGATCATCTAGTCAACCCACGCTATGCAATTACACTATATAAGTATTATAAATACAAAATAATACAAGAACAACATGTCAATCTACTAGAGACCAAATGGGAATATAATTCACCGACTCCAAATATTTTCATATCAGAGGGTTCGGCTCTGTGGCATTTCTAATTGAACCTATAAATCCTATTGATCCCTCAATATAAATATTTAAAAAATCTTTTGTAATCCTACATGTATTTAAAATTACTGATTTTTGCATTTTTATATACAAATTCTTTGACAAATCTAATATGCTTAAATTTTGAATCAGATTCCTAGGTATTATGCCAGTGGCCGAAATAACAAATGCTAATATTTTTATAGTCCGAGAATGCCAAATGCTAATTATTAACTATTATTATTACTATTAAAAATATATTTTTTAATAAATTTAAAATAGAAATGTATTTGATATTGATTTTATTATAATTTAAAAAAAATTTATTTCAAACGAATTCAACCGCATTAGAATGACTTCGCCCAAGGTTCGTAGAAAATGTATTTAACAATATTTTCTACGAATTTCCTCTCCTTCCTTTCCTCTAAAAGACCCTCCACACAGCATCCCCAAAGATGACATAGGTAATGAGGTGAATTATTTTCCTCAGGGCCTACTTTACTGTGTAGAGCTATGTATAAAAAATACGCACACATTCTTTGAATGTCTATTTCTGTCCATTCATGATCAATGTTCGCTTTAAGAATTTACTGGAAAAAATATTCCTCCAGCTACCCTGGACGGTGTGAATCTGCAGTTGACTGAAGGAACTAAATACCTTGGACACATAATCACCAGTAACCTGATGGACGATGATGAGATCGATAGGTAAAGAAGAGCTCTCAGCGTAAAAGCAAACATGAGCACAGAAGAACAGCAGAAGATTCCGCCTTTGCAGTACCGCTGTAAAAAGGACGCTCTTCCTTTGCTTCTGTGCGAACTCTGGGCAAACTACAAGAAGAGTAGTATAGAAAGACTCCGCATAATGCTTGGTCTCCCCAGATATTGCAGCGCTTCCCAGATGTTCACGGAGGGGCGAGTTCCCGGCTATGCAGCCCTCACTAGATCTAGGGTGGCAAGAATGAGGGAAAGGATAAACAGCTCTGGAAACATCCTCGTCATGGAAGCCCGCCTCAGTCCATCATCCAGCAATGATGCTCACTGGCTCCTAATGTGGTCACAAAATCCTAAATGCCAATTATTATTATTTTCTTATTTTCTTTTATTATTACCTTTATTTTATGTACAATCATATTCACCTGCTTTTCTTTTTTATCTTTAAAATATTTTGTGTATGTATTATAACCCTTATGGAATGTGTGGGATTGCACTATTCTCCCCACATACCGAAATAAACATTTATTATTATTTATTATTATAAAGAGTGCCTCTTACTTGCCACATTTAATTTTGAATTTGTGCGACAATAGTAAGTCTGGATGTATAATAATAATAATGATTTATTGTCTTCATTTCTTAGTAACAGTAGAGATAATGATATCCTCACTGGGATCTCCCGTGCTGAGGATTTCATTTACATATTATAATTTAATTATAAGAAATTGATATGAATTAGACATAACATATATCATGTAGTATTTTTTTTTTTAAATAATTATAAAGTAAATAAGATAGTGTTTTTTATAATTCAGATTACTAGATTTGGTTTTAGTCTGTATTTGATATCAGTATATTTTCTATTTCTGATCTCCCTATATTTAGTATCCAGCTTTTTATTTGAAATTTAAATGTTATAACGTTGAGGTTTTTGAGTGAGAGTGGTATTTTATTGTAGAGTTTAATGCCATAATATAAGAAGCTTTTTTGCCCAAATGTCGTGTTAGTAGTTACTTGTTGGATAAGTTTTTGACCATGAGATCTAGTGTTTCTAATGTACGTATTAGTTGTTATTTCTTGGGTTTTGTACTTATGAATGTAAATGAGTATAGTTTTAGAATATAGTTGTTTAATTGACATGATGTTAAGATTGTTGAAGATTTCGTCAGTGCTAGTTCTTACAGGAACTTTCAGTATAATTTTCATTATGGCTTTTTGAGTTTTAATTAGTGGATTTAGTATGTTTTTATTTGCACTGCCCCATCCGATAATACCATATTCTAACAGTGATTGGCAGAGAGCCATGTAAATCTTTATTAAGTCTTTTTTAATGAGGACATTCCTGATAGTTTTGAAAAAATAACTTAGTTTTTTAATTTTATTATTTAAATACGTAATGTGTTCGGTCCATTTTAAGTTTTGGTCAATTTTTAGACCCAGATACGTTATATGGTTAACGTTTTCTAATGAGGGACAATCACAATTCTCATTTAAGTGATGCGGGCTATGGATTTTCAAGTTCAGGTTTTCTTCAGAGTTTTTTTTATTTTTTATTTTATTGATGACGATGAAAGTTTAGATTAAAGCCAAATCAATAAAATACGTTATACGCGCAAATCTTTTTCTAGGGCTGGCAAAATGCTAATCGGCCTGGCATACAATGTTAAACGCAGTCTGATATTAAAAGTGATGAATTTGGTTTTATTAGCATTAAGTGTAAGTGAATAGTAGTCTAGCCATTTTTTAATCCTATTAAGTGTGTCTTCTGCTTTCTTAAATGTTTCTGTCCAATTATTCCCATTTATTAGGAGAACAGTATCATCCGCAAAACTGATGATTTCTCCTTCACATTCTATGTGGCATAGGTCATTAATGTAAATAAGGAACAGAATCGGACCCAGAATACTTCCTTGCGGCACCCCGAATTTGACATCAATACACTCACTGATTATGTTATTAAGTTTCACAGTTTGCTTTCTATTTCCCATGTAACTTTTAAAAAATATCAGTTCATTATCAGTAATCCCTATGTTCTCTAGTTTTTCAAAAAGATGTGAGTGATTTATTGTGTCGAAGGCTTTAGAAAGGTCGAGAAATATGCCAATGCATTTTTTATGTGAGTCTAGAGAATTTTTAATATATTCAATTACTAAGGCCATGGCGTTAGATGTTCCTAGATTTTTTCTGAAACCAAATTGTTTTGGTGACAATAGTTTATTTGATTCTAGGTAGTCGACGAGTTGAGTTTTAACTGTTATTTCTAAGATTTTAGATAATGTGTTTAGAATTGTGATTGGTCTGTAGTTATTGATATCTTTACGATTTCCTGATTTAAAGATTGGTGTAATAGTCCCTATTTTGAGTTGAGATGGAAATCTGCTTTCCGTGATAGATTTGTTTATTAGAAAGAGTATCGGTTCGGTAATTTCATCTTGTAAGAATTTTATTGTTTTCATTGTGATTTCATCACTACCAGATGAAGATGTTGGTTTGAATTTAGATAACATTAGAGTTAGTTCTTGTTTAGTGATTTGTTTTAGAGCAAATTTAATCCTTTGTGGATTTGGGTGTTTGTTTATGTTCGGGTTAAAGTGTTGAGGTTTGGTTATTTTGTTGGCTAAATTCGAGCCTATGTTTGCAAAAAAATTGTTAGTGTAGTTAATTAGTTTATGTACGTTTTTGTTGAGCGAGAGTGTACCGTTATCTGTGTTGATTTCTTCAAATGAGTTTGTTTTGTTTTGATCTGTGTAGGTGATTTCTTTAATTATTTGCCAGATAAGTTTTGGATTATTATTGGATTGATCTATTTTAGATCTGTAGTAATTTTGTTTAGCCGATTTAGTTAGATTGGAGCAGATGTTTCTATAGTTTTTGTAAAATAGTTTAAGGGAAAGGTCATAAGGATTGTTTTTTACTTGCTGATGGATCTTGTCTCTTTTTATTATACATTTAAGTAGGCCAGGTGTGATCCAAGCTTTTTTGATAATTTTATTGTGTAAATATGTGTAAGTTTTTATTGAAGTGTGGTTTTGTATTTTTAATTGCAAGTGTTCAATAAATATTTTCAAAGCAACTTCTAGGTCTTCAGCATTATATATTGACTCCCAGGTTTCAGTTTGTAGTGATTTTTTTAGTTTTATGTAGTCTATAACATGTCTATTCCACGTTAAATTTTGAGTCGATGGTCGATATTTCTTTGCATGAATGTTAAGAATTAAAGTGTAGTGATCAGTGATGGTGGATTGATGTATGATTGTGGAGTAGTTTTTATTTGTTTTTGTCATTATGTGGTCAATGCAAGTTTGCGAGGGGATTGATTTATTCATTTTGTGATCCACTCTTGTTGGTTCCCTTATGGCGGCAGACATCCCGTGGGAGAGGAGGAGTAATTGGTACTCCTGTGTTTGTGGATGTTGCCTTCCAGTATCCAGTATATTAATGTTGATGTCCCCAATAATGAACAGGTTCCTGATGTTTCGTTCTTGAAGTAGTATGGAGTCTAGTGATCCAAGAAATGGTGATAAATTTGTAGTTGAAGGCGATCTGTAGATAGCGAAGATGCATATATCTTGATCGAGTTTTATTTTCAAACAGTTTGCGTCTTGTAGTTCGATTTCTTCTATTTTGCATTCTATCTTATTTTTACAATATACAATTACTCCGTCGTTTTGATGTTTGTGAAGTTTAGTATTGAAGACTTTGTAGTTGTTGATGTTTTTATGCACATATGTTGAGGAATTTATCCAACATTCTGTAAGGATTAATAAGTCAGGTACCAAATTTAATTCATTTATCAGCATAGTGAAATCCTCGAAGTTTTTTTTAATGCTTCGAATGTTTTGATGGATTATGTTCAGGATCGGTAACTTGTCCTGAAGTACACGGTTTAACATGCAGGTATTTGTGGTGATTATTGGTTCAGGTATCAGTTTTTCAAGTGGTTCCGGTGTGAAAGAGGCCATCATAAAGATATAGAGTAGATGGAGTGTGTATATGGTTTTATTTTATTTTTTAAATCATCTTAATAGGTATATCGTTGAGATGTCTTATTTCGACAACCTTGGATTCTTTAGTTTTTCTTACAAGAATTTTTCCTGATTTTACCCAAACATATCTATATTCTTTTTCTAGGGCTCTTTGTTTGGTGTTCCAATGTAAGTTTTTGTAGTACTGGGTTAATGCCGTATTTAAATAGACGTATTGGGCTCCTTCCCCGTTGAATATTTTAATCGGATCGCTATGCTTAGCAGCTAACATAATGTGGACTTTTTTACTGTCTACAAAATTAATTGTGATTTTTTTTTGGTTGTTTGGTTTGGAAGTCGTAATTTTAAAGGTGTCCTCTGGTGATAAGGTAACGCCTGCGAGCTCAGCGATCTGGCTTACAGTATGGGCTGGGGGTATGTTTTCCTGTAATTTAAGGCCGCTTATTTCAATACTGTTTAGCAGGGCTGATTGCTCAATATCTGCCAGGTGAACCTCCACCATAGCCAATCTTTTCTCCTTTTCTGCCATTTCGTCCTTAAGTTTGTTTATATGTTTTGGTGAATCCATGATTTGTGACAATTTGTTTATGATATCGTCATATTTATCGTTAATAAAGTTGTTAAACGTTTTTATTTCTTGAAGCTCGGTTTCTATTTTTTTAAACATAACTGATTTCATTTCGTCGAATTTTGAGTTGATGAATTCGAATATTGGGTCATCTTTGGTATTTTTGTTAGACCTTGTTTCCATGATTTTAGTTGGTTTGGACATGGGCAAAATAAATGATTCAATGTGCACTAGAAAAACTTTGACCGATTTTCTGCGAACTGTCACTTCCACTTTATAAGTTGAATAAATTAACTTGAACAACTTAGTAAGTCACTGTTTATTATGGAATACCATCAATTTTATGTTTAAAATTATGTTTACACTTTGAAAATAGGAGTGAATAACTTTTTACTGTATTAAAAATGTCATAAATAGATCAACATGCGGGAGCAAACAAAAACAGACTTGTCACTTTGAAGTATTGTATGTATTGTAACATCATTGCTTATACCTATAAAATATCTTGTGTAATATGACAGATTGGGTCTTGCACCGCTCACACTAACCCAGTCCTGCTGGAAAAAGATCATTGGTGACATACCAGGGGCGCCCGGGTTCGAGGGGTGAGGTTGTTCTAGGACTTGGAGGCCAGTGCGTTTGACCACCGGATCGGGAGACCTAACCTAAACCTCTCGAACCAGTCTCTCTCGATCCATCGCCTTCCACCGCAGTGGGAGGGATAGATTCATACGTCTGTCACTCATAGACACATTGACCTTCTACTGTACTTTGTACATTATTGTACTATACTTTCTGTGGTGACGGGACAAGTCAGAATGAAACCAACTCAGAACCACCTTACAAAGGGCATTGGAAGTGATGAAAAAAATTGGTTAAATAGGTTACGTTAGGTTAGGGTTATGGGTAATTTTAAAATTATTTTTTTCATAGCTTTTAATAACTTTTCAAAGAGGTGTTGAGCTGACTTTATTCTCAGTTGCCATGAAACCATTTTCTGCAGAGATTCTATCTTTCTATTCTACTATACTATACTTTCTATAGAGATTCCTACCATACTCCTCATAATTTTTTCCCTCCCAGAACATCCTCTCCTTTCTTCCCCCAAAAAATACCCCCCACACAGCATCCCCAAAGATGACACAGGCGTTGAGGGATTTTTTTTCCTCAGCCAATTTTTCCTGGAGCCAATGAAAAAAATAGGAAAAACGCTACGATAATAAAGCACATAAATATATACATACATACTCACACACACACCCACATACACACACCTTCTTACCACGCACATCATCCGGTAATTACTTCATATACCCTAAATAAGACACTACAAAGAAACTCATCATAGGTACCCACCATGAAATATACTTAATAATTGTAAATTGTTTTCACCACTTTAAATATAAAGGTACTGTTTGTTTCTGTTTATAAATAAAATACATAAAAAATGAAAGAAAAACATTTGTTGATTTAGTATAATAATTTATTCATCCAAAATCCAGTTTTAACATGAATTATAATGAAACTACTAAAACAACTAAAGGTATGTAAATACAATGACAAAAATAACCTATTTTTATTTGTTTTGGAAGCGATTATACAAAACGCCTTTGAGGATGGAAAAGGGGTCGGCTATGGCCCGTTTCTGGAATCCACCTGCATTCGCCTTGGGAATAAGGAAACCATAGAAAACCTTATTCAGGAGGAAATGGCCGCAGGTATGTTCAACATGAAAACATATCGGCCTTCAGTTATTTAACAATAATAATATGATGTCCTGTGTTATTCAATGTGTATCTCTTTTTATGTGGATATGTTGGTATAATACACGCCAAACTTGATCAGATATTGTCGCAATAGGCGAGTTTCAGGACGGGCCCCACGCCTTTCTCTGTCGCACGTATGTTTTTACGCATCTTTTGTTTTCGCTTACGTTCATTGTTAAGTCCTGTGGTAAACTCAATAATTGCACGAGAATGGAATGTACCATGTTCAGGCCGG
The DNA here is from genome assembly GCA_917880885.1 of Limnephilus marmoratus. NCBI lineage: Eukaryota > Metazoa > Arthropoda > Insecta > Trichoptera > Limnephilidae > Limnephilus > Limnephilus marmoratus. The sequence continues at coordinate 42,794,550 of OU862931.1, read as the reverse complement.
TATTAGAGTTTGGCCTGTATTATACTTATGGGAACGTATATAACTTATCCTAAAATCTGTCTCAAATTATTATTTTGATTGATTTGGGCGAAGTTAATATTGATTTCCATGTTCCTCGGCACCAATTGCCTGAAAAGTAAAATATATTTCATATAAAAGTGATTTGTTATAATTTATAATTAAGTTAAAAACCGAAATCTTTGTGCTTGCGGGTGTAGTGACTCTCATGTTCTTTTTTATATGAATACCGCACAAAAGTCTCCAACTGCTCCCGTCTGGAGCCAGTGAGACTATGGCATCCCCAATTGGGGTATGTTGTGAGGATGACGATAGGGGGGAGGGGAAGGGGAAGGTAGGGAAGTACCTGTATATTCAGATCTGGTCACCAAACACGGCTTAAGCCATTTCAAGCAATGTTTCAATTCTGAATGGTATGGTTTTACGCCAGGGCGATAGTGACAGTATCTTCCATTCTGGAACGTGTCGCAAATATAGTATGTAAAGGAAATATATTCTTTTTATATATATATTATTTTTAATTAATTAATTGTGAAATACCACAAATTAAAACCCGTCTGCTTGTTTAGGAATAAACACATCCCAAAACACGTAAAATAGCGTTATACTTTCATAAGACCAAAAACGTCCCGAGCGACCTTACATTGTAAAAGCTATACAGGGTGTAACAGGACATACCCGAGGGATTTTAACCAGAGATTCCTGACCATATTTGGAGTAAAAAATGTAAATAAAATTTTCGTCTCCGGTGACTTTTTTTATGACATTTTTTTATATTTTTATTTTTTTTTTCTTCAAATTCAAACAATTTTTTTTTTCTTCCGCTTGTTATCATTGGTCTCTCAGCCGAGTAACCGACCAACTCCTCACCCCGCCTCCAACTGTCCAACACCTACCGTTTTTTAATGTTTTTGTAGAAAAAATAAATAATAAAAAAAAACATCAAAAATATCACCGGAGACCAAAATTTCATTTTCATTTTTTTCTTCAAATGATGTCAGGAATCGATTATTAAAATCCCTCGGGTATATCTCTCTTCCTCTCTGACGCAAACATATAGGTATATTTTTTTCTTTTAACCAGAAAGAGAACGAAATAATGCTTCTTATTGTCTTTGAAATATGAAAGCTATCTTGCATAGATATTTTACAATCTCGATCCAAAGTGACGGTTTCTGATTTTTCGCGCGAGACCGAGGCTTACGGATTGTGAGGTGCGAATATATTGAACCAAGCAGACGCAGACGGGTTAAATAAAATTAATTTGCGCACGCCGGAGTTGGTTGATTGGTTGACAGTGTTTGAAATGGTTACTGCCACATAATGTCGGTCATACAATCCGTTACTTTATTATTTGTATGTGTAAATAAATAAATATTCGCAACAAAAGATTTGATAGATTTTATTGTTGACTTCTACCGCGAAGAGCAATCAATTCTATTGGTAATTGGTAGGTACGGGGGAAATTAACGTATTTCTGGAGAATTTGGGTTTTAGAGTACTGAATTAACTTGATATCTACCAACAATTACAATTCTGACGTCATATTCAAAAAGCCAAGTAAGTACTTAAATAAATTATCTATTACAAACCTATTCCAAATCTATTACAAACCATCATACGTTTGGTGGTTTGTTTTTATTATTGTACAAAAATTGCATACAATTGGAATTTATTACCCGCTAAGCTACTGCAAGTAGCTTGTCAGCATTTTAAAAAATATATAATATGGAAAATATAATAATATTTTTAATTTATATTTTCATTTCATTTTTAATATAGGTAATATGGAAAAATATTTTTAAAGTTTTTAATAGAAAAAAGTCATCGGACAGCAAAATGACATTTACATTTTTACTCCAAATATGCCAAGAAATCGCTGGTTAAAATCCCTCTGGAACGTCCTGTTCTCAAAAAGCACAAGGACACGCCATGTCAAGATAGCGTTCTCGCTATCGATAATACCCGAATATCTACAAGGACTCGTGTTTAAAGATCACATAGGTACTTAAAGATCCGGCACGAGGTGTCAGTTCCCATAATTCAAAGTAGGAACATAAAGTATATTAATAGATGACGAGTCGAATGACCGCCGCGCGCCGGCTTCCCGTTTCGTCGGTAATTCAAAAAGTAGCCTATCGGAAATCTCGTTAAGAGTTGTCAATCTAAGAAGCGAAAAGACAAGGCGATTCAAAAATTAAATATGCAGCCAGGCGGAGGTTTATCAAGTCAGGCTAATAATTATTACCGTGTGATAAACACTTAGAAATCGCACAGAAAACGATCTTAAAGGTAATTCTTAAAAAACATAGACTAACTGATACAGACCAAATATTCAACATTTGTAACGTACTAGATATACGCCAATTATACGTTAAAACTTTACTAAACTACATTTTCGACCAAAAAAACAAATTTCAACAATCTCAAAATATCACTAACAGACCAATAAGACAATCGTACAAAAATAACATAAAAACTCCGACAGTGAATACAAGCTTTGGAAAAAGGCACTATAAATATCATGCTATAAAAGCATTCAACAATCTTACCCTTGAAAATAAAATAGAAGAAAACAAAAATAAATTCATACTCAAAATTAAAAATTGGATTAAAGAACAAAAAAGACAATATTTCCAAAATCTCATTACATAAACAGAATAAAACACATACATGTAACACACAAAAAAAAAATCACATCATTTAAAAAAAAAAACATTTTGCCTAAATTATAAATTTTTATTTTTAATTTAATTTTAGCATTCTTTTTTTATGCAGCATTATTTTAATATTATTTTTAAAGTAATATGTATTAATTTTTATTTTATAAAATGGAGGCCTCAGTACAGGTGAGCTACCCAGTGAGGCCGACATTGCTGAATTGTATTAAAAATGTTAGATATTATGACAAATAAATAAATAAATTATCGTGACATTACATCTACTTGTACGCATTGTAATTTTGCTAGGAATGGTGCTCATTAACTCATTAGTCAAATGCATTACGTGTAGTTACGTATCATTGACTGATGGACCGGTGAATTCAATAAGCGGTCAGCTGCTCTCCCAATCGGCCAAGAGCACGGGTTCAAGTCCCGTTGGCGTCATGTATCTTTTCTCGGAAGATTTTTTCTCGCCCCTACACCCATTAGGGAACGTACCCGTACTACGTGACCAACTTTTTGCAATTTTTAACCCCCCCCCCCCCCCGGTGACCAAAATCCTAAGCAACCCGCCGCTCATTTGTATGGAGCGTGACATTTTGAAGACCCCCCCCCCCCCCCCTAAACGTGTCACGTAGTATGGGTACGTTCCCTTATCTAAATATTGTTAATGTTACGGCTCAATGTCCCAAAACGCTACAAAAACATAATTCAATGAAATCTTTTTGAGGAAGTCAAAGGTAAAAATGTATGTATTCTTAGTGCGCCTTATATCGCCAAGAATATAGGTAATAAGCATAAAAATCGCTTGTCAATCATAGATGTCATGATTTCAAGTTAAAAAGTGGTTTTTATTTATTTTGTGAATATTTTTACAAGAAACAAAAAAGTTATGAAAAATGTCACAGATAATTTTAGCCATAAAATTGTATTTTTTAAAAGTTTTTTCTTATTGTTGGACTTCACATGGCTATTAGTATTGTCGTATTTGGCATAGTTGGCAAACAAAAGCCATCCGTGTGTGGACAGAATGTTTGTCAAAATATTAGCAAGTGGTGTCTCTTCTTGGGCATATTTGAAAATAATTGCCATGTATGGACAGAACTTTTGACATAAAAGTACGTTTTCTACGCACATCAAAGGAGTCAAACAGAAAGAAACAAATAAATCATCTACACCAGTGATGATCAACCTCGCAATAGTAATCTAGAAGTTGATCCATTAACCGTTAGAATTTTAAACTATTGGAATAATAAACAATCTATCTTACCGGGGTATAATTCCGCTCGAACCAAACATCCTCCTGGCGGCTGTGACTTCAACCACGGGAGCGTCATTGTCGTCATGCATGTACACCACATACTTTATGCCCGATTGTATTATCATCTGCGTGCACTTGTTGCACGGGAAGCGGCTGACGTAGATTGTGCAGTCCTTCAAGTCGGCTGCGCTCCTATTTAAAATGGCATTCACCTCGGCGTGGACCTCTTGAATGAAAATGAAAATTTATTTAAAATGAACTATTTAAATTCAACCGACAAGCTTCATGAGCAATGCTCATATCATCAGGGTTTACTTAAAACTAAATATGACGGTTTTATCTAAACACTAAAATTATTTAAACCAAGTTGGTATTATTCATAATTAAAATGGTAAAATAAGTTTTCTGTATTTAAAGAAGAAAATATTTATAGTTTATTAGGAACATTTGAAGATTATTTGTTATCAGAAAGATATACAATATAATCAAATCTATAGTTGATTAGGCAGATTTCTCCAAAAAATCTAAATTTGCCTAATCATCTGAACAATCGATATGTCTTGTTTGGTCGATGCAAGTAATACATATTTATAGAAGAAAATAAATGTAAAGTCACTTTACAAAATGTTCTTCTCATGCTTCAAATTTGGATACTAAAAGAAATAATTACTTAAAAGTCATGGCTAAATAAGCATTTGAACTAAAAATTATTAAAATAATTGCTTTGGTATTATTTATGAACTTTATTTTTTCTCTTTCTCTGTACTATATATACACTTTATATGCTTTGTTTTCATATTTTATTTTGCTTATTATTTCATATGTTATTTCACTAGTAGCATCTCACCTAGCAACAGCTAAACCTTGATTTAAAATTAATAAAAAGGTATTTTCAATGGCATCTAAGAATGATTAACATGAATATAATTTGGAGAGTAGGTAAATATACAGAAAGTAAGATAACATTTTGTATGTGTATTCTTTTGTCATTGAATAAATAATAACAATAATAAAATAAATGTTATTTTTCTTTTTCGCACATTTACACAATGTATGCCACAAATTCGCACATTTTATTTAAATTTAAATAAAACATACAACGAAGTTGCATTCCCATGAGTTATCAAAACTCACAATTGCTACTTTTGAAAAGTTAAACCCAACCCAATATGCAGACACAACAAATGAAGAAAAAATTTACAAAACATTTCACAGAAGCAACATACAGACACAATTATACAATGCATGCCGCAAACATCACCAACCGGCGAAAAAACATTACCTTTCTCGAAGTTTTCTTATTATATTTGAACTGTGCGTATGAAAGGGTTAAAAATGGATATGTTTCGATAGATCTGCTCTTGAAAATATAGCTATTTGGGCCGTGTGAGTTTTGTCTCTGAATAACGAACGGAAGGAAATGGGGAATAGAAAATGTAACTGTGATGCTACCAGAAAAATGAAAAATCCTTCCTTTACTTTGATCTCCTCTCTGTTCTCATGAATGCACAATTTCACAACGTCTTACTCCTTGTTGCACATCACCCGTTACCAACAATTTCATTTCGGACCAGATTCCCCCTTAATTGGGTTTGGGTTGGACATCGGAGTAAAACTAAGGAAAAATGTTTCATTTCGTGTCCGTTGTTTGATGTGGATGTGATGTGTCAAACTGCATACGGTAGGTATTTGAGATATACTTTGTGTTGACACAGCTCCGACAGCATTGATTGGCAGTGAGTTTGCAATGGATGGTTGGGATGTAATGAAAGATTTATGATTTCGAGTTAAAATTTTCTCGGATCTTTTCCAAAACGTGGAAAAATATCTGCAATGTACTGGAAATCTCTGTAAACCACCAAAATGTTCGTGGCTTAAATATTGAGATACCTACATGAATTCTACAGGGAAGTTTTCAAAGACAACTAGCGTCCGTCAAGGGAATAAGCTATCATATTTGAGGGTCTTTTCGTGAAAGGAAGAAGAGGAAGTTCTGGGAAGGAAAAGGTATGACGGGTGGGTAGGAAACAGGTGGTCAATGCGTCCAGGAGTGACGGAATCATGAATGAAATGAATGAAACCATTCCTCCCATTGCGGTGCAAAACAATGGTTCGAGAGAGACCAGTTTGTAAGGTCAAATGGTATCCCGAAACCAGCCTGCCACCCAGGTGGTGGGCATACGCATCCGCCACCGAGATCTGGAAAAACCTCTGAAAAAACTCCGTGAACGCGGGCACCGCTACTAAATTACCAAACTTAGCGAACCACTTGGGGTGACCTATGGCCGAGGTGGTTATCCAATGAATGGTTCCCGGGGTAGCGGTACTCACACCCACCTCCCAAAAACCTGATAAAAACTGTCTCATTATCGATAATATTAATAAAATAGAAAAAGAGAAGTGTAATATGACTTACCATACAAGTGCGCGTTTTCATTCCAAACATATTCGGCATCATTACATCCCCGGGGAAAGCCGTTGTAACCGACCCCAACTATTACTTTGGTGTCCGGTGCCACGATGCAGGCCCCGACCTTGGTGACAGGATTTTTGCTCCTCTTACCGGCCAGAAAAGCGGTCCCCATGAAGTAATCGTCCCAATCCAAACTAAAACAAATTGTGATTTGAGATTATCATGAACAAAGGTATTATCTGGATTTTTGGGGTATCTACCTCCTTCTTTAGCCAAATTTCGGACAGCATTACTGTGTCCATCATCAGGGCAGATGTGTAATCGAAGATTGTTTTTTTTTTTCAGCTCCAACCTAACCCAATCAAGATAATAAAAAATCAAAAGGTTATAGTATTAACAATTTGGCTATATGACCATTCCCAAACGTTTTGAGGTTGGGAACAAATTTTTACTGTAATATCAATGTGACATGACTTCCCTAGCAAGAAGCTTAACCACTAATGATTTTAAAAAATTTTACCTATGATTCCCAACGACGCGCGACGGTGAAATTTCTCATGGGCATTTTTCTTATTTTTGAAATAGTCGTTAAAACAAACACAATTTTAGAAAATAGATAAAACAACCCTTCAACATATTAAATAAATTATATTAAAAATATATGTATTTGAAATAGACATTAATATTTCTTAATTATAAAATTCTAATTTAAATTTTCACAAAAAAACTTAACGGATCATTGTATGGGCGCCCCCCGCCCCCCGCCCGGTCAGATCTGCCCTTCAGAAGCTCTAATAGATTGGCGACTAGTACGAGTATATTGACCATTATGTCCTGAAGAGATAACCACTCTGTAAATTGCCATCTCAACACAGGTGTTTCACACCTAATCAGTATTATAACCAAATGTAATATGAAAATAATGAAATAAATAAATAAATAAAAAACGTTTTAAATTATTCGCAAAAAATTAGGTAATATTAAAAAGCCTTGAATCGTCAGGATGATACAAACAACCCAGCTTTTGGTGGTTTTGCCTAAAATGTAAGAATGTTATATGAATTACGTGATCTAATAAACTCTAAATTCGCTTTGGATACGAGATAAAAAAATCTACGTAATCTATTGGTATGGCCTGCACCTAAGGTTTTGTAGAAAAATACATTTTCTACAAACCTTGGGCGAGGTCATTCTACCGTGAATTAAATTCTTGTCAGTTTGAATTTGCATCAGTTTTAATTTGAATTCCAAACTATTTGAAATCGATTAAAAACTTTTACGTTTCGACCATTTCGGATTTCAGCTTTTAACAAGTTTAATAAAGCAATAGGAAAAATGTAAACATTAATTATAATTACCGATATGGCTGCAAAGCCATTGTGATCAAATTTTACGAAAAATACAACCAATAAACAACCAATGTTCTCGATCCTCGATGAATTGCAACTGACAAAAATAATGTCATAAATAATTTCTCTTATATACTCGTAGTTGCATGTATTTTATCACTAAGATATTTTTAAAATACGTGATAATAAATTATAACAATCTGATAACAAAAGAACCAAAATTTCGTTCATAAATGAACAATTCATTTTATCAATGCGAAGACAATCTATATGAAGGGTTCCCAACATTTGGGTTGCAATCCCAAATGGGTTCGCGAAGGATATTCCGTGGGTTCGAAGGGGGGGGGCGGTAGCGAGAACAAGTAGGAGAGGGGCGACGGAGGGGTTACGAGGGAGAGGCAGAGGGAGGGATTGCAAAGGAGACATAGTAGCGGTAGGGGATAGCAGGGAGTGAATTTGGAAAATCTACGCTTCCCGCACGGACAGTTGTGGCTTGCTTACGCTTTGGAAAACCTTGTGATTTATTCGTATATCAACCAGACGAAAAAAAAATTGTATCCAAAAGTACTTCAGTAACCAGAATATAACAAAAACACTTTATTTGAGGGGAAATGTAACGTACTCCGGTTACTTGATAGTTTGATGTAGATTTGGTAATGACAGTGCTAACAACCTGGCAGCGGCTACATGGCGTCAGAGTTGCGCTCGGGGACTACGCCCCGTATAGGAACCAGAACCTCGCTGGGCCCGGGTGCCACCAGGAGGGCGGCACCACAGGGCGGGCTCCGACCTACCTTGCAGGCGGCTAGCTCGAACCAACGGCAAGCAGGGGAGACCCTCGTCATCAGGGTGGTGTGGTCGCCGGTAGGCTGTTTGGAATGTTTTACATGGGGGGAAATACTGGCCGTGATCACCCTCGAACAATCTCCTCAATAAAAGAACGGTATTTAGGTAAAACAAACAAAATGTATTGTGAGAAAACACAGAAATACAAGGTTAAAAGGCAGTTCCTGGCTAGAATGTCCCTACACGGTAAGTCTCTCAACCTGTCCTCTCTGGGGTCGTCATTGCTCAGGTAAAATCGCGAGGGCAAATAGAACACATTAATTTAAGGGGGGCTTACTGCGATGGAGGCGGCAGGTCCAATCCTCGTCCGCAGCAGAGGGGATCTCGTTCCAACAGGAGTCTCCAGGTGAAACGTCCCACACACGTAAACATTGTCACTGTACTTTAAATTACGCCTCGGCCTTGTCTGCCGTAGCATCTAGAACACGCATTTGCGTATTAAATCCCCGACGCCATATTGCGTCGCGGATGACTCACAAAGGCACAAGGTGCCCTGCGGAGAGAATTTCTCCTTAACAAAACAATCGACTGTTCGCGGAGCGCTCTGCCTAGGAAGTGTGGAGAGTCGGCGGCTTCGCCGACCGTTGCTCGCATTTGGCTCCACTAGCGCGCGCGGCGCGCTTGCGGCGAAAGAGCGAAACTGTAGTCTGTGCAGTGGCGTGGGTGAATAATTAGTAGGGGCTTATTTGTGCATCGTAACACCTCCCCCCGCGCTCGGAAAAAAAGCGACGTGGCAATGGAGCAATAGGGCAAAAACCCTCTACGTTACCCACGGGAGTTGAAAGAGAGATTGTAGACCAGAGAGAGAGCTGACTAACAACTAAAACTAGCTTATGCCATGGGCTAGGTACAATGTTGGTCAGGGTAGGGAGGGGGGTACATAAAATATGAGGAACAGGCAGTTATCACAAGGAGGGGTGAAACAACATACATATTTATGCAATTGAAAGAACAAAAACAAGGTTATGAAAATGTGAAACAAAGACAAAAATGTGAAAATGCGAAAACAAGGACAAAAATTATGAAAATGTGACTCTAGGGTTTCATTGGTCTGGAAGCTAAATTTGCGGTGCGTAGATTTGTTTTTTTTGTTTGAATTGCGAAGAAAACGAGGGTTCACAGACTCTAAAGATTACCTTATCACTGTAACCTGACCCATTTGAGATAACACTCAAGAGTACACTAGGGTCTTGTGAAAACACTTGTTTCGTTGAAGACGTCGAAGGTTGCGGAGTGGAGACTGTGGTTGCAGTGCGGAGGGCTATGGTTACAGAGGTCATTGAAGAGAAGAATCCAGGGTCTGCAGACATGCCAGTACGAATCCTAATGTGCCAATATGGTAAGCACGGATCGTGTATAATGGTTATCGAAGCATAATGTAGCTCGGGATAACTTGTGAGGGTGCGCATTCAGCGAATACTGTAGAGTCAAGGTATTAATGGTTTACACATGACATTGTGTGCGTCACTGCGTGACAGAGCAAGAGACGGCAAAACTGGCTTGGTAGCGAGAGCAGGAACAAAACCCAGGGGCTAGCGTGCCCAAAGGTAGTCCAGAGTGTCATTGTATAGTGGGACAACTCGGCTCGCAATGGTGCAACCAGACAACATACATAAGGCGGTATGGTCTGTGCTTTCAGGAACAAATATGTAGAAAATGGCGGCGGGGGACCTCCGTAACCACAGCGAAGGCTGCCAGGAAGTGAAGCTCAGCTCGGCTGCCGATGGGGACATCCTTCTGGGCTTCTTTTTTAAATCCGGGAGAAATTATTATTAAAAGAGCAAGATTCTTGACATTTACCTGCCTAGAGACCAATGGACAAAAAGGGTTTGGAGAGAAACAAAATGTGTTCAGAAAAAAGAAACGAGGTTTTTGACGATTGCAGACCCAGAGAGAACGGTAGAGAGTGAGAGATTCCTAACTAGTTTACAATGACATGTTCCGAATGTTATCCTTTGCTAGGATAACCTGGCGTTTGCCGAGAGACAAAAACTTGGATGAAAAACAACCGGCCTTTCTTGGCCTATGTTAACATAAGATGGTAACATTTTTGTAGAATTTCAAAGAACAAGGCAAAAAGTCGCGGAGAGAATTTCTCCTTAACAAAACAATCGACTGTTCGCGGAGCGCTCTGCCTAGGAAGTGTGGAGAGTCGGCGGCTTCGCCGACCGTTGCTCGCATTTGGCTCCACTAGCGCGCGCGGCGCGCTTGCGGCGAAAGAGCGAAACTGTAGTCTGTGCAGTGGCGTGGGTGAATAATTAGTAGGGGCTTATTTGTGCATCGTAACAACAGATTGGATCAAGTCTGAACTAAACGTTAAAATGAATATCCGAAATTTACGACAGAAGTTAAGTAACTGTTAAGCCGTTTCCTCGCAGGAGTAGGCAGAGAGGATGGACCGCCAAATAACAACCTGGCACACACTTCTTGCCTCATTTATCGTACTTTTTATATGTACCCTTCTATTATTCTGACTCTTGAAGTGGCTTTATTCAAGTATCTGATTCACTTGATGGTGTCATGTCTTCCTCGGCCGTCCTCGACCTCTTCTACCATTCACATTTGCGTCATATGCTCTCTTTCGTTCATTCACCTTACAAACCATCCGAGCGTCCCTTTCTCAATCTTACTCATTACGCAGATAATCTTTATTGTTGTATTTTTGTAGCAAGTCAGTACAAATGGCTGACTGTATGAAGTGTATAAGTTGCAAAACCCAAATGCATCTCACTTGTGCTAAAATTACCTGTGCAGTTTTTAGGAAGATGTCTGGTGAAAACAAGGAGTTATGAATGTGCGCAAAATGTAAAACAGGACAATCACCGCTCTCCAGCAATCTCAATTCGAACGACTCGACAATTCTTCTCAGCGAAATAAAGAAACTCTCCTCACAACTGCGCTCGATGAATTCAAAACTGGTTTCTTTTGAACAAACAATCGTTCACAATAACAGCACAATTGAAGACTATATCAATAAAATTCTGATATTAGAAGAAAAACTTTAAAAAATGGACAAACTTGAAGCCGAAGTAATTGAATTAAAAAAGATTGTCACATATTTGGACAAAACAAAAAACAATAGAGAACAGCAGCTGCTCATCAATAACACTGAAATCTTCGGTCTGACTGAAAAGCAAAACGAAAAACGTAGTTTCCAGTCTAATTAAAATTGCGCAAATGTCGGACAAATTACTAGGGAAGAGGACATTGAATTCATCACTCGAGCCTATCCGCACGGACATTCTCAAGAGGGAACAGCAGTAGCTCCCCGTGCCTGTCGCCCTCGGAACGTTGTGGTTAAATTTGTCAACAAAAGGAAGAAGGACGAGCGGCTGGCGGCCATTAAAAAAGAAGGGTTGACTGTAAGAGTCTAGGTGTTGCAGGAGGTAAGCTTTATATAAATGATCATCTTACCAGAAAACAACAAATCACTGTTGAGGTCAGCTAAAGACTTCAAAAATTTAAACAATTATGATTTTTTATGGGTGGAAAACTCAAAAATTTATATAAGAAAGAATGTCATCTCTCCTGCTACCCTTGTCTCAGGTCAAACCCAATTGAACAATTTAACATGGTCTTAAATTTAAATGTTATTTTATTTTTGATTTCCAACTTATTCTACTCAACTTTTCACACACACCATTCAACTTTCCAATACACTAAAAACACATACATTCATGTCTGCGCAAATTGATAAATATGATTACCCCAGTGGACTTTAAGCTGCTGAGTAATTATCACAATGTCCTCATTTCGACTAATGCTTTATTTTTACTAATTATTATAATTATTTCAAATTGAAACTGAATAATAATTTTTCACTTACACACACACAATGCATGACACCATCGTAATTTTTTTTATCAAAATGCACGAGGCCTTCGATTCAAAACCAAAGAATTCTATCAAAATGTCTTGAAAAACCTGAAAACAACAGTCAAGTCCCGTTGGTGGCAAGTATCTTTTCTCGGAAGATTTTTCAATGTAGATGAGTGTTTCAGGTTGATAATTATTGTTTATAATAATTGTTACCCTTTGTGCTATGCATAAAAATCTTGTCTTAAACGTCAGTTTATCAATTAAAAAATAATAATTAATATTTGACAAGTTAAAGTATTTCCCAAAAAAAATGTAGACATAATTTGTTTCGACGCCACCTAGCGAGAGATTTAACAATAACAATGTCTCTCTCGCAAAAATAAAGTTGGTTGTTTTCAGGTGGAAAAAATATAATAAACAGCAATTGTTGAATGAAACACTAATATATATTGAATTATTTGGCGGGTATTAGATAAGCCGCCATAGCTCAGTGGTCAGAGCACCTGACCGGCAATCAGAAGGACACGGGTTCAAGTCCCGTTGGCGGCAAGTATCTTTTCTCGGAAGGTTTTTCAATGTAGATGAGTGTTTCAGGTTGATAATTATTGCTTATAAAAATTGTGACATATTTCTAATAATAGGTGATTACAATAAGCCAAACGTGATCTGGAACTGATGAAACTTGTCGTCTCCTTAGTTCAACTTTGTTCTCCAATTTAACACAGTGTAATGCAATTTATAATTCTCATGGACGAATTTTAGATCTTGTGTTTTGTAACACTACAGTCAACGTCTCCACTGCCGACTCTCCACTGGTAATCGAAGATGCACATTATAAATCTATCATAGTTGAACTTAATATTCCCTCTTGTCCCTGATGTCGTCCTAAAACCCCAGATAATAAAATTGTTAAATAAAGTTAACTATGAAGTAGTCGATGATGCTCTCAAAAATAGTTATTGGTCTTCTGTACTAATTGCGCAAGACTGCGGTACACCATTTTTATACAGGGTGTCCGGGGGTAAAGTGCATTAACTTCGGGAGGTGATTCTACATGATGGTAGGAGTAAAAAAGATTAATAACTTTTTTCGAAATTCCGACATTTTTTATCCCATACAAAAAGATCTACCTACTAAAAATCCTTAGTGTGAGGTACGATCTTACTTGCCGGGAGCCTGCCGGGCACGATCGTGGCAACAATAAATGGTGGTGATCGGCCCGTATCGTAACAACGGAAAATAATAAAGCTGGCCGCGCACGCCGGTCTAATTTTACATTTTTACCACAAAACTACCCATAAAAGTTGGAATTTAAAAAAGTTATTTATCTTTTTTACTTACATTATCATGTAGAATCACCTCCCGAAGTTAATGCACTTTACCCTCGGACACTCTGTATAATCATTGATGCCATACTAGATGACATGGTTCCAAAAAAGTAACCAGATCAACTAAATTTACATCATGGTATTCGGCGGCTTTAATAAATATAATGAAAGAAAAATTAAAGTTTTTTAGTGCCTGGAAACGCTACAAGAATCCACTGGATTTTGAATCTTTCGCATTACTCCGCAAAAGACAGAAGAAGATTTCTAGTCTTACTCATAAAGTCTATATTATATTGTCCGATTGGAATCCAACATTAAAAATAATGTTCAAAATATGGTGTTATGTTAAAATGCAAAGAAAATCTCCCACTATTCCCGAACACATGACATATCATTTCACAACGCCACACGACAGCAAAGAAGCTACGGACCTTTTTGCTGATTATTTCACAACGGTATTTAAAAATGAAATTCCAACTTAATTGGTCATAAGTAATATTAATTATATAAATTAATAATTATTTCTATTATTAATTATTTATCTGATGTTAATAATACGGTAGATCCTGTTAAAACACATTAATATCTTCAATCAGAATACATGAAAAAATCACCTTAAAATATCTCTCAAGCACAGATATTAAAAAGGATCAGGAATGGACTGCCCGGAATTTTTATAATCAACTGCAGTAAATATATTTGTGTTCCGGTTTAAGCCATCTATAAAAAAATCACTGACAAAAGGATCATTTCCTCCCAAGTGGAAATCAGCCATTATCACACCAATCTTTAAGACTGGTGATAAGCATGACGTTAAAAACTACCGTCCAATTTCCCAACTTCCTATTCTAAGCAAAGTTCTTAAAAAATCGTTATTGATCAATTATTGTGCTCTACTATTCCGACAATCATTACGCCGAATTAGCACGGATTTATAAAAAGTAGGTCTACACCATCCAACCTCACCCTTTTCATTAACTTCTTGAGTAGCAAGATGGATGATAAGAAGCAAGTCGGTACTATGTATACAGACTTCTGTAAAGCCTTTGACCGCTTTAAACACCATTTGAAGAGGGTTGTGGGAGATCAAATCCTTACTTTCGAAGAATTAACTACTGTTCTGACTCGCACCGAAGCCATTTTGAGCGCTGTCGCCGGATCCATCCGAAATGGACCCGATAACTCCTGCACATTTTTTAATTAGGGCTCCTCTTGTTTTTGTTCTTGAAGAAAATTTTGTGGATCTCCCAATGAATCGGTTATCGCGTTGGCAACTATTGAAACAGATGTCCCAACATTTTTGGAATCGTTGGCGGAAAGAATATCTACATACTCTTCAATAACGAAACAAGTCGGAAACGTCAACTCCTAATTTGAAGGTTGACGATCTAGTCATGATAGATGATTCACAACCAACCCCAATGCGATGGCCTGTCGGAAGGTAGTTGAATTATTTCCCTGCGCCGATGGAATGGTTCGTGTCGCTACTGTAAGAAAACCTCGGGGCATTTTAAGCGGCCTGTGGTCAAATTTTATAAACTCCCCATCGATTAATTATTTTTTACTTTTATTTTTATTGTTATTTTTGTCTTGTTTAATCCTAGGTTAATTAGTTATTTTGCTTTCGTTTTTCGTTGCTTTTCTTTCGTACATAGTTGTTGAGAAAATATCACATTTCCTCAAGGCCGGCGGAATGTTTGGTTCTGAAACAGTTTTTAAAACTAAATCTATATTCCCAAGTCCTTCATCAGTCATTTATTTCTTTATCTTCCTCCTTTCCTCAAAAGTCCCTGCAAGGAAAAGAAGAAGATGTTTTCCTACCCACATGGAAAAAATAAACAATATTTTCACCAAAGTTTTTAAAATACCTACATGGGCAGTTGAAAAATCTAAGTGACATTGGTCACAGCTCGCATTTGAAATATCGCAATTTTTCGCAAAGTTTTCTAATTTTATGAACCCAAAGTGTCGGTATTTGAGACCTGGTGTTGTACCATTATTATTGGAAGCTGCCAGTACCAGGATCGATCCTGAGACAGCGAAGGAAGCCGTCAAAGGTAAAGGACTATTCCTTTCATCGCCCAATTCCTGTGATCAATATTTTAAAACACAGTCAATTGTCTTTTACTTGTCAAAAATCGGATTTACAGTTCACATCATCTCGTGTCGCGGCATCGGTCGTGACAACATGGTTGTGGGCCAGTGATATGGTTGGGGAGGGAAGTTCCACGCCTGGGCGGCAGTGGTGATATGGCCGGCACTCAGCTTCAGTGGTAGAATCAACAAGCTCTAAGGTTAGCTCAGGTTTGGTCGGCGACAGGCCTTTGTACGAGGGACGGTTACACCAGCTTAACTCTCATACTCCCGTCGTCGGAAGGAAACACCATATTTGGCCAATAATAGTATATTTACAGGAACAAACATAAAGAGAAACTCAATGGGCAACATAACATGCATCCTAAAAGCAATTCTAAGAGGTGTAATCACTAATTGAATATCTCTCTCTCTCTCATTTGGTAATGGCGGGCATCCGGTAAAAATGGCGTTAAATTGGCACATACCAGGAAAAGAGGTATTTGATGTTTCTGGGCCTCGAGGGAGGCTCATCATGGCGGATGAGGGAGCTTGTGCTTATGCTATTCGGGCTCCATCGTAACGAAACGGCCGTTCGGCACGGTCGGCACGGGGCACGAACGCGAGGGCGCGCAGGTTACGTGGGTGCGCTCGCTTGGCGGTCCGGGCCAGTATTCCCCAACCCAAAACTTCGAAATCAGGAGAAAAGGGAGAATTATGAAGAAATCGGGAGATGACTAGAATTATTATAATAAAATTTCTCCCTTGCCAATAATCCGAATCCCTTTTATTATTCCGAAGCAGAAACTTAACAAACGAAAAAACCCATAAGCAGCACCGTCAATACGATTACTATAGATAATCGATACGTTTTAAGATTTTCACGGCCAAAAGTATTTTCGTTATTTGTTTTTGGGGTGTTGTGCCGTGTTGCGCTACCTCCTTCTTTAGCCAACGTTTCGGACAGCGTTGCAGTGTCCATCATCAGGGCAGATCCGGCAGATCCTGTAGATGTGTCGCACACATCATGTGTGACACATCTACAGAAGGTAGCAACACGGCACAACACCCCAAAAATAAATAACCAAAAAACTATAGATGTTGCCTGTGGAATAACGCAATTTTCCTTAACGTTCAACGGGGACTTATTTTACGTCTGGCAACTCAGCACAAATTATTGTGAAACTTCGACCTTGGGCTGTCACTTTTATTACGAGACGCCAAAATTCATTTAATACCTACTTTCTTTTGAAAGTGGTGGACATTCTTATAAGTAACGATCTTTGTTCTCGGGATGTGTACAATTAAATGAAACGAAACAATTTTTTAATTTGAATTTTATTTAGGAACCAATCAACCACCTCACGGGCTTTTTCAAAACACCTGTCACCTGGCGACAGATGCTTTATAACGGTACAGTGTTTAGTAACAGTAACCCTTTGTTATAAACACTCTATATAGACATAATTTGACGCCACCTAGTGGGAGATTTAGCACTTACAATGCCTTTCTCACAAAAAATCAAGTTGGTTATTTTCAGGTGGAAAAATGAAATAAGCAGTAATTGTTGAAAGAAACACTAGTATATAATGAATTATTTGGCGGGCAGGAGATAAGCCGACGCAGCTCAGTGGATAAAGAGCATCTGACCGGATATCAGAAGGACGCGGGTTCGAGTCCCGTCAGCTGCATGTATCTTTTCTCGGGAGATTTTTTCAATGTAGATGAGTGTTTCAGGCTAATAATTATTACTTATAATAATTGTTACCCTTTGTGCTATGCATAAAAATCTTGTCTTAAACATTAGTTTACCAATTAAAAATTATTATGAACTCGTAGTGTATTTTCTTTTCAGTTCCTTAGATATCAACCCTAGGGGTTATTGTTGATAAACCTTCCCCTTTAATTAATTTTAATAATTATTTATAACCTGCTTTTATTGTTAAATATTTGGATTTAGTCATTTACATACTAAATAATGATTAATGATGAATAAGATGGATCAATAAGAGTTTTATCCAAAATAATCAATGTAACCTCGGGTGTCCCTCAGGGTTCCCACCTTGGTCCGCTCTTCTTTAATATATACCTAAACGACATAGGCTCATGTTTCCAACACTCTAAATTTTTATTGTTTGCAGATGATATGAAAATTTACAAAACGGTTCGCTCTCTATCGGACTGTAAAGAGCTACAAAGTGACTTAGATAGGCTCTGCAACTATTGCACAGCTAACTACTTAGACCTCAATGTTTCTAAATGCCACACTATGTCCTTTACTAGAAACAAGCACATAATTAACTTTTCATATTCACTCTGCGATGAACCCGTGATCTCAAAAAATGAATGTAAGGACCTTGGAGTCTATTTAGACAGTAAACTTATATTTAATACGCACATTGATTCAATCACTGATAGATCTTACAAAATGTTGGGTTTCATATTACGTCTGAGTAAATTATTTAGAAATCCACATACTCTAGTAATGCTTTACTCCTCACTAGTCAGAAGTACACTGGAATTTGCATCGCCTGTCTGGAATCCCAAATACACCCAATACGTCAATAGCATAGAGCGCATACAAAATAAATTTATTAAGTATCTCGGTTATAAATACAACAATAATTACATCGGCACTCTCCAATCCCTAAAATCCAGGCGAACGGTAGCTGACATGACATTTCTCCATAAAATAATACATAACGAAATAGACTGCCCAGAACTTCTATCTCAAATAAATTTTAACATCCCTTCTAAAAGAACTCGTCACACCAACCTTTTTTACACAACTAGTAATAATACGAACGCTGCGGCCAACTCCCCCATTTCTCGCATCCTTCAAAGATTCAACTCAATTCAAAAAACCACAAATACCGATATATTTTTTGATTCCCTCCCTCTATTTAAGAAAAACATTTTTAGCACACTGAATTCGCACACATAATACACACATCCACACACATCCACACACCCTCACGCGCACCCTCACACATACAAACACTCTCACACACCCCTCTCCTTCAACAATTTATTAATTTAATTTAGGTATAATGTATTATTTATCTCACAAAAACATAAGTATACAACAGAGACATGTCATTGGTACCAATTATTGTATTAACTCTATAACTTTGTAACTATTTCCCATTATGTAATAATGTACTGTTTGTTTCTGCAAAATAAAAATAAAATAAATAAATAAATAAATCAAGGACTTCGACCAAGTATCGTACATCAATGATCAAGGAAAAAATATTTATGAGATGAAATATTTTTGGTTTCCCTCGTTATTTTCCTGTGCCATTCGTGCGGAATACATCGGATTTTTAAAAAATATATTTTTTTAAATATTTTTATTCAGATTTTAATTGTACAATATTTTATCTTACTTAAATCTTACAAAACTGATCACAGTTTGATTGTAAGAAATCTCTTTTTCCTAATTATTTGCTTATATAATTAAATGTTTGATATTTTAGTGAGTTATACATAAAAATTACGGAGTAGTAGGTATAATACTTAATATTAAAATACTTAACTAATTATTATAATGCTTTTGAACATAATACATGTACGACAGTAATTATTTTATTTTTAACGATGGTTAAAAGATCTAAGTATTTGTTCACAATATTATTTGTTTTTCATAGATCTAGTTATTTATCCACAATATTAAATGTTTTCATCACAAAACACTATTTTTAGGATGAATTGCCTAATTCAAAAAAAGTTTTTTTTTTGTTCTACGGAGGTAGAATAATTTAACCTTTGTTTTGATTTTTGAATAAGATTTCTCATTTTTAATATTTTCACGTAATGTTATATTATAATAAAACGAATATAAAACTATATTACACTTAATTTTATTTGACCGTAACCGGTTTCAGCTCGTTAGACCCATCTTCAGACTGGTACAAATAATTCTTAGTCTACAGTTTATATACTTAACATATGAGGGAGGGGGAGAGGGGTGGTCTACAAGGATTTTAATAAATTATATTAATCTTATTTGTTGCTAAGTCGTTTTAGACTGTCGAATTTCTAAATATTTTGATAATACCAGTAGGCTAATTACCTTGGGTTTGTAGCTCACTTCAATGTTGATTAGGGTAATATGAGTTACTAATATCCTAATTTTATTGTCAAATCGTCATTATATTTATGAAGTATGGGATTTTTTTTATTGCTTTTTGAAGGGATGCATGTTTACATTGGAGTAGGAATGGTCTAAACTAAATACTATAAATATAATAACGATTTGACAATAAAATTAGGTCATAGTTAATTAGGTCATATTTGACAATAAAATTAGTAACTCACGTTACTTGAAAGGTTTTTCCCTAATATTGATTAGGGAAAAACCTTAAATATTGAAGTGAGCTAAAAACCCAAGGTAATTTGCCTACTGGAATTACCAAAATATTTAGAAATTTGACAGTCTTAAACGACTTAGCAACAAATATAATTAATATAATTGATTAAAATCCTTGTTGACAACCCCTCTCCCCCTCCCCCATATGTTATGTATATAAACCGTAGACCAATAATTATTTGTACCAGTCTGAAGACGGCTCTAACGAGCTGAAACCGGTAACGGTCATATAAAATTAAGTTTTATATTCATTTTATTATAATATATTATAATGAAATTCCACCATGAATAGTGGAATATAATATTTTTATGTCAGTCTCAAAAATAGAAATATTTCAATATTTCCGGAATTTTATGCCTTTTTGTTCTATCTCCGTATACATTTTGAGTTACATCAATAATAAACATTTGTGCTTCTCTATGCCTAGTAGGGTAGTTGTGGTTTACATGTTTTTTGAATTCTGTGTGCCAGGATTCATCTAGCGTTAATTGGTAATCTACCTTACAATGTTCAGAGAGCACATTACACAAGTAGAAAAAAAAATTATAATCGCCTTCACATAATTGAACTTTTTTTGCCCGATATCAATTTTAGGAAACGGATTTGTATTTGTTCTATTTTATTTAAGTATGTATATATTCTACGTATATATTCTACGTTTTGTACGTTAATCAGTAATTATTTACTCCGTATCCTATAATTGATTCTGCTAATGCGTTGTAGGTATATACAGTATAATATACTTTTATTAACAAAATTTTGAGGTAGTGAAATTTCCCTAATATGGATCTTAATCTTTTATATACATTTTCAATATGATTAGACCAGTAAAAATTGACATCTTTTGTAAGGCCAAGGTATGTTTATTGGTACATTTTTTGTATATTTGGGCATTTAAACTGCAGATATTGGTTTTTTGTGTGCAAACAATCATATTATGAAAATCCTTGTAGACTACCCCTTTTCCCCTCCCCCATATGTTATGTATATAAAACGTAGACTAAGAAAAATTTGTACCAGTCTGAAGATGGCTTTAACGAGCTGAAACCGGTTACGGTCAATAAAATTAAAGTGGAAAAAAGTTTTATATTTGTTTTTATGTCATATACAGGGTGTCCCAAAAGAAAGTTTTTTTTTTTTGATGATTTTTTATTATTTTTTTTTATTATAATCTTAATTTTTTATGTTACATAGGTAATTGTGCTGTGCCTGTCTCACTAGGAGTACCTGTTTATATTTCTTGGATCGATTTTTAAAAAAGTAGGGGTTCTATCGAAAAAATGTTTATTAAATACTAAAATACACAATTTGGGAATTTATTTCTTAAAAATAATATCGTCCAAATGTAAACCCTCGCGTTCGCGGCATTTATTTAATCGAAGAGTAAAATTTCTTAAGACGGCTCGTCAGGTAGACTTCGTAATGGAATTCTACTATGAATTATTGTCAGTTTCAAAAATAGAAAAAAAGACAGCTCTTTCAATAATTTTATACCACGAGAGAATCGCAATAGGTCGATGGTTTGTGAAATCTTTTTAGTTTTCTGATTTACATATAGGTCTGATGATGGATTTTCAAGTTCGTCAGGCATGATACTTTTACTTACACAAAGGTTAATTATTGTAGTCAGGACTGGGATTATATTATCAGCAATTAACTTCTGGACTTTAATTCTTATTTGGTCATTGCCTTCTGATTTTTTAACATCCACATCTTTAATTATTTTTTTTACATCTTTTTGTGATACAAATCTAAATCTCATTGACATAATAGCAGGAGTTGTATACATGTCACGATCTAGGAATTTTGTAGTACAATTATGTCTAATGTCTTTTATTTCATTTACGAATGTTGTAGAAAATTTACCGCATAATTTTTTTGTGTCTCCTTGACTTGCCATATGTTGAAGGATTATTTTATCTAGATTTTGTTTAGATTTTCCTATTAGATTGTTTATTTCGTCCCAGAGTTTCCTCGGGTTGCCGTTTAAGCTATTTATTACAATTTTTATAGAATGTGTTTTTAGTAATATTGATATGTTTGTTTGTTTTGTTTCCATATTGCTTATATTCTAAACGAAATACCGGGTTATTTGGGCTATTCTTGCATTTTCGGTAGAGATAATCTTTTTTATTATCAAAAATATTTTTTAAAGTACAATACAGTTCTGAGGGACATTCGGTTTGTAATTGTTTTCCCCAATTTACTAGTTTTAATTTAGAATATATCAATTTATCATCAATAATTTCACTTTTTTTATTTAAATCCTTTATAAGTACCTCTTTCCCTATTGCAATTCCTGTTATATAATGGTCCGATATTTTGTTAATCACAATACATGAAAATACAGTTTTATTACGGTTACGAATTTCAGTATAGTCAAAAAATGAATAAACATTTTTTTCAATTAAAATTTCATCTAATATTACATTTTCTAAGTAGATTTTGATATTCTGTAATTACACTATTTTTGGAATCCAATAAATTCATGTCACCACAGTACAAGTAATTTTAATCAGATGAGGTCAATTGTAATATTTGTTTTAGTTCCTTCAAATATATACTCTTGTTGCTTCTCGGTGGACGATATACTGCAAGTATATTTATGATATCTTGATAAACGGTGGTGATTTCTCCACATATTGTCTCGCAGCTTTTAAAAGATATGTTTTTTTTTCTTAAAAGTATGATGGTTTTTTTAAGTACATGATTAATCCCCCTCCTCTTCTATTCTCTCGAGTATTTGAAATCGAGATGAAGTTTGGTAAATTGAACATAGATATTATTTCATTTTTAATATTTATTTCCGTTACAAAAATTACGTCAATAAACTGCAGAACGTCATTTTTTGTGCAATAAATGAATTAAAGTTCTTTTTCAATGATCTTATATTAAGGTGAATAGAAGAGCCACAAACCTCATTTTGATGTTTGAATCGTTTATCCAGTTATCCAAATTATAGCATTTGATGATTTTTGACTTTGTAATTATTATTTTTTCGCACCCATAAAATTATGTTCCATCTTTCCGGTTTACAAAAAATGGTCCAATTTTTCGGATTGAAATTTTCAAAAAATCATCAGGGATTTAAAAATACGAAAAAACCGGAATATTTGCCTAAGTCGAAATTTAAAAAAAAGTTTGATGCAAGTGGCATATTCACCTTTCTTTCGAATATTTTAAATGATGGCCTAGAATACTGGACTTTGCTCAATTTCTATTGGAAGAAGGTTACATTTATATGCGGATAATAATAGCGTATTGTAGAGTGGATTGAAAAGGCTTAGTAGATTAAATATAGATTTTTTTACTTTTTATCTTTATCTTATTTCTGATTCTTAAAAATATAAATATTAATTTAATTTTTTTTATTTACCAATTGACATATTTGTTCCTTCCATTTCAGATTTTTATCGAAAATTACTACTAGATATTAAATTTTATTTGTTGTTTTTAATATTGTAGAATTTGAATGGCAATAATTTTTGCTGTGAGTTTTAGTATTGTCATGTATGACAATCTTAAAATTTTTAGGAGCTTCGTTTGGATGAATTGAACTTGGAACTACAAATGTCTTTTCACTTATTATTAATACTGTATCGTCGGCGAATGAAGTAATTTAACCATGTAAAAGTTGAAAAAAAATCATATACATAGTATATTAGAAATTAGACAGATTGGTCGACAATTAGACACACGATTTGTTATTTGATGTGGATCTCCAGATTTATAAATAGGTGAGGTTATTGCGTTCTCGTAGTTCATTTAAAATATTCCTTCTGTTAAACGTAAGTTAATTAAATACTTGATGGGTATTATTAAATAAGGTTTCATAGGTTTTAACATGTGTACAGTAATAGAATCAAAACCAGGAGACGAACCTCCTTTCATATTCTGTTGTTGTTTCAAACGTTGAGAGTATATTACGTTCCTGTAAGTTTTAATTTTTATGGTTTTCAGGGTTAGAAGGCTTATGAATATGTTTGGCAAGATTTTATCCAATATTTGCAAAGAAAGAATTAAATATATTTGCACATTGTTTAGGCAGGCATCTATAATTCTGTTATCATGCTCAAAGTACCAAATGTTTTGTGTTTTTTTGCATTGTCTATGGCCAAATACACTGTTTTCCACATTTATTTATTGCTATTTTCTGATGATAATGTTTTATTTAAAAAAAGTCTTCTCCCTTTTTTATATATAGGTTGTTAATTTATTTTTATATTTTTTATAGAAAATACATGCTTTTTTTTAGTTTTTTTTAAGTTATTTTATGAGATTTTTTATTTTTTTCTGATAGATATTATAAGTACTTTAGTAGTCCAAGGATTTAAACATCTTAATTTTGATTTTATGTGAGATGTTATTTCAGTTGACGAATTTTCAATGTGTTGTGACAGGATATTTCGGAAGTTAGTCGAACATATTTCAGTATCATCACTATTTAATACATTGTTCCAATCCACCCTTTTTAGCTTTTCAGAGAGAATAGTCATATTTATGGTGGGTTTTTGGTTATTAAATTATGTTTAATATTGTTATTATACAGAAATTGGCCTGAATGATGATCAGTTGATTCCAATTGATTTTAATTTGTGAAGATCTTTAATGTTTACGTTTGCCCGATCTGAACAAGATGGAGTATATTATTTTATTTCCCTAGTATTTTTATTAATGCAAGATATTAAAATTTGTTCAGTCATACAATGACCTTTCATTTTGGCTACTATTTTCTATTTTTTCATTAATGTTTAAGTTAAAATCACCTACAATGAAGTAAGTTTATTTTTGAATTTCGATAATATGTATTTGAAGTCATTAATAAACAAAATAATATTCGAACCATGTGTTCTATAAATAGCTATTAGATGGTACATTGATTTGCCAATTTCGAAATGTACTTCGATGCAGTTTACCAAATGTACTCGTATTGGGTGTTCAATTATTTTAACAATAGTAAATTTATTATTTGAAAATATTACTATTCCACTATTTTCATTGATGACTATTTTGGTAGAAACATAATTGTATTTAGGTAAGTAATGTTTCGGATAACACTATGAAGTCCGGTTTTTTTAATTATATTATTTATTTTTAGAATTAGTTGTCTAAGTTTTTTTGAAGGCTACGGATGTTTATATGCATAATAATTATATAATTAATGTTTTTAGAACTGATTTTGATACATGAATCAGTGTATATACATGCATATTCATGAATTTTAGTATTTACTTTTAATTCGTTATTTGTGAAATCATCCATCTAATGCATTGTCGCTTATATTTTGCAAAAATATTTATAAGATTTTTATTCAATGTCGTAGTTTATTCTTTGGCTAATTTAAGCATGTTAGATCGGTACTTACATATTTCGCTGTTTGTCTGGTGGTTTATATCATCCATTTTACTGTAGAAGGAGTTTATTTCTTTCTTCTTGTTAGCTGAGTAGTAATTAGCATATTTGTATGGCAGTTACGTATATTTACACTCGGAGATGGGATGATCTTCTGAATAGTGCTTGCATGTTGGTTTGTTCATTTTATAGTAGCATTTTTATGCTGGGTGTTCAAATCTTTGACAGTGGAAACATTAGGGAAGAGAATTATAGTCTTCTAAGTAGATTTTCATAAATCCTAGGTAATTTTTTTTCATTAATACAAAAGATGTAGTATTTTTTCCGAAATTGTTTGGAGAGTGAAGTTTTTGTTGTTTTTTTTGTGTGTAATGATGGCTTTAACTTGTAATCTTTTTTTGTAATGGTATTTTTCATATATCGTTTTGATGTCGTTGTTCAATGATGTCTTCTAAGAATTCTTTTTCGGTATAGCCTTTGTCAAGACCTTTGAATATTGCGCATGGATCCGCTATTATGGTTTTGTCGACTTCATTTATCTTGTCTTCTATATTTTTTGCCTCTTTTTTTACAGGGCATATTTTTTTATGTATTATAAGTTTGTATTTGTTTTTTTTTTTATTATTATTTTGCATTCTCGGATTCCCAGCTTTTAATTTAAATTTTTTGTACGTTCCTTTTATTTTTTCAGTGTTTTCATCTTTTAAGCTTTTTACTATTATTGGGAATCTTTTTTCTTATGTTTTTGGTGTTAAGTTTTAAGAAGAGTATGAGAGTAGAAGAGTATGAATATATAGTGTTTTTTTGTATTTCATTTTTATCTTGTAGTTAACATTTTTCTTTTAATATTGCTAATTCTATGGCCACGTGTGAAATAATTTCCATAATGTTGTTTGTTTCTTTCATCATTTTTGATTTTGTTTCATTAGTAAGTTTAGTACCATTTTCTTCTATGATTGAAAGGAGATCACTTATATTTTATTTGTCTTTGTAACGAAGGCGTGCAGATCAACCGCTTCCTCTATTTTCACAAGTTATGATTATTTTATTTTTTTCACATAATTTCAATATTTTTTTAAATGTTATATAATTTGTCTTGGTTTGGAGGTATTATTTTATATGCTCACTCACGTCCAGCACCGTTAGAGGTTTTGGTGACACAATTTATTTTGAATGCGATTCAACATAACGCCTTTGAGGATAGGAAAGGGGTCGGATATGACCTGTTTTTTTTAAATCCTCCTCATTCGCGTTGAGAATAAGGTAAATCATAGAAAACCTTATTCGGGAGGAAATGGCCGTAGGTATGTTCGATATGAAATTATATCGGCCTTCAGTAATATAATAATAATAATACGATGTCCTGCGTTGTTCAGCATGGGTGTGTCTCTCATTATGTGAATTTGTAGGTACTTATGGAATTGTATATAAACTTAAATAAGTCACTCTGCGGAAGGTCCAGAATATTGCTTGATTGAGCTGAAGTCAATTTCTATTTTCTCGTTCTTCGGTCTGAATTTCCTGAAAAGAAAAATACGTATCATATAAAAGTTATATTTATTTTAATCAAGAGTATTCCTTATGCTTGCATGTATAGTGACTTCCATGTTGCTTGATGGATACATCAGCGGGTTCAGATGATTCAAATTTAGTTGATCAACTCGATGCTTGAAAGTATTGACACATGTGAACCTCCCTTCAATAAAGTTGAACAAGTTTTTGACGAGCAATCGAAGTTGATCTAAAATTGAATCATTTTGTTTATTTTTAACTTTAAGGTCGATGCCCATTACACCGTTCCATACCATGACCGTACTATGAACGTATCAGACACGAAATAAACACGCTACGCTCTACTATGCCCACTAGAACGTGCTAACACCGTATTATACCCGTAATATACGTAAAGGTACTCTGCCCACTACACCGTTCCATACCATGACCGTAACCGTAGCGGCGCACAGTGGCTGAAATTAGAGCGTTGGCGCGACGTTGACCCCAGATCGGCATGTTCCCGAAATTATTTTTTTTTTACTAATGTATTCTCAATTAACCACTGACATTAAAAAAATCATTGAAAATAACATCCGAAGCTTACTTACTCGGTAATTAGTCACAGAACTGAGATATTCGGGCGCGCAATAACGCTGCTGTACTAGGCGAGTTGGAAGGAGTGCGAAATCTGGTTGTTTGTGTACTTATTATAGAAAAAAGTATTTTTTTAAATCATTTCAGATATTCTTTAAGATACGTGCTTTATTTTAACAACTTAAAAAATATATTTTTTTTCATAAATTATATCTGTTGCCTTAGTTCAAAGTTAACTTTTTTTTCAAACTTTTTTTCCAATTTTTTGTCTTTAATGGAGTAGGAATAAAAAAATTCACGAGTCTTCACTCCAATTTTAATTGGATATGATTGCTGAGTCTTTTTTGTGCATGGGAGAAAAAAATCACCACCAACTATGCCAGCCACACCAGTAATTGCATTTTTAAGAAATGATTGCAATTTTCGTAAATTTGTTTTCAGAATCCAATCTTTGACTCTGATTTGTCAAAGAAAGATCAACTTAATGTAATATTTCGTTCTGCGTAGCATTAAATTTGTTTTTAAGTTATTTACAATTACTCATTGACAATTTAAATTAACACATGTACATACAATTAGTCGCAAAACAGGGGTACACTGGGCGCACATTTACACTGCTGCATTAAAATGATTTTGAAGATATGCGGAATCAAGTTTTTTGTGTACTTATCGTTGGATATATTTTTTCAAAATATTAAAATATTTTCCAAGATACATCCTTTATTTAGTTAAGTTAAAAATAATATCTTTTTCATAAATTATATCCGTTGCCTTGGTTCGAAGTTAACGTTTTTTTCCAAACTTTTTTCCAATTTTTTTGTCTTTAAAGAATGGAGTAGTAATAAAAATCTCCACAAGTCTTCACTTTAATTTTAATAGAATATTATTGCTGTGTCATTTTTGTACTTGGAAGAAAAAAATCACCACCAACTATAGCCAGCCACTCCAGTAATTACATTTTTAAGAAATTATATGTAATTTTCGTCATTTTTTTTTCAGAATCCAATATTTGTCTCCGATATGTCAAAGAAAGATCAACTTAAAGTAATATTTAGTTCTGTGTACCATTGAAAAAAAAATTAAGTTATTCACAATTACTCACTAACAATTTAAATTAACATCTGAAAATTAATTATTCTGTAATTAGTCGTAGATCAGGTGTACACTGGGCGCATAAATACACTGCTGTATTTAGGTGATTTTTTGTGTACTTACATATCATTGGGTATGTATTTTTTTTAAATACTTTCAATACTCTTCAAGATACATCCTTTATGTAAATAAGTTAAAAAATATTTTTTTCATAAATTATATCTGTTGCTTTGGTTCAAAGTTTACGTTTTCACGTTTACATGCATTACTGAACATTCTATTTAATTAATTTGTATTTTGTTAATTAATATAAAATACCCATAGTCTAACTTTTGGTGTTTTCCTATTATATTATTATAATAATAATAATATTTTTTATTAATTTCTTACACATTACAAATTTAGATTTAACATATTTATTATGCATATGTCATTAAGCGTTAATTATAACTTTAAACACTTGCCGACTATAATTTTTTTTAAATGCATCGTACACATTATTAGCGGGAGTTAAAATATTCGTATAGGTTGAATTACGCTAATTACTCCCATTATTAAACTTTTATTTCCTACTGTCTGGAAAATCCTACGTACTATTGCTATGTACATCAGTTAATAATAATGTGCCGAATGTAAATATGGGTTTCTCCTTTAATTTTTATCAGGTTCGGTGTCATTAGAGATTGCAATGATTTTAAGTTAACGTTGATGCCTAAACAGTTTTTCCAAATAATTATAAACATAGGGTTGCTACTGGAAATCACATTTTTTATTTATGTTAAATTATATAATAAGTACTTTGTTTTCACTGTATTTTTATAATCTGTTTTTTTTTTTTTTATTATTATCTATAAAATACAATACTTAGCGCCCAAGTGACATGCTATTTTTTATAAAAATCATTATTAACATTTCAACTAATAAGAATTAACAAAAAATAAGTTGTATTTCTTATTAATACATCAATATTAATAATAGTGGTATAAATTAATTCTTCTCATCTTATTATCTTATTAATAATAGTGGTATAAAACATCAATGAACTGCCAAATGGTCGAACGCCGAGAGCGATGTCGCGCCAAATCATCAAAATCAGCCACTGTGCGGCGCATGCAAAAAAGTATTCTTTGTATCGATCAGTATGAAACGCTGCCCACTATCCCGTTCCGTTCCGTCGCGTGCCAGGCAGAGAGCGGACCGGCACCTGCAAAATATTGTCATCGAGAATTCGCCGTCAGTCCGGTCATGGTATGCGACGGTGTTGGTCGGTTACGGAACGGTCTAGTGGGCAGCGTTTCATACTGATCGATACAAAGAATACTTTTTTGCATGCGCCGCTACGGTTACGTTCATAGTACGGTCATGGTATAGAACGGTGTAATGGGCATCGACCTTAATGAGTAAAACCTCAAATTGTAATATTTAATTAATAAAGATAATATTAGGAACATTCATTAAAAATCTGATATCTGAAAATTTGATATTTTTGAAAAATTTCTGCTTTTTCTATATCAAATTTACGATGGAGTGTCGCTAGTATCGTTTCCATTAATTAAAATTGCATCGTCTGAAGTCGCTTTATGGCAGCATTTGAAGTGATAACTGACACATGAAGTTGTTCATAAAATCAGTTACTTTATTATTTAGTCAATAAGCGCCTTGATGTCCTCCGTGGTCGAGGGGAAGGCTCTCGACTAGCGATCCGGGTGGGAGGTCGCGGGTTCAAATCCAGCGTGCGCAAATAAATTTGATTTAATTGATGTGTGTTTGTTTACACTATTTAATAATTTATTTGCGGCACGTTCCAGAGTGTAAGATACTCCCAGTATTGCCCTGGTAAGACCACCATTTAGGATTGAAACGTTGCTTGAAACGGCACTAGCCGTAGGTATTTGGTAACCAGATTTGAAAAGCCAGGTGCTTCCCTCCCCACTTCCGCATCTCTTTCCCCTCTCAACTTACTTCAGCCTTACAACATACCCCAATTGGGGATACCATAGTCTCACTGGCTCCAGATAGGAGCAGTTGGGACTCTTGTGAGGTATTCTCATTAAAAAAAAAAACAAATACTTTTGATAAATTATTGTTGAATTCAATTCTCACTGCGCAAAGCAAAAAAAACTACTTTTCTATTAATATCTATGCTATACTAAATAGGGGGGGGGGAATAAACGTATACGTACATCTGAAGAATTTGGGGTTTGAATGCTGAATTAACTTGGTACCTACCAAAATTTCAGCATACAAAAAGCCAATTAAGTAGCTAAGTAATAATAATAATAATTGGATAACTTCAAAGAAGAAAAAGAGAACAAAGAAAACAAAACAAACGTACAAAAAAAAACAAAGTGGAGTATGTTAGTTGGATCACAATAGTGTTCCTTGGAACAGGAAACTGGAAAACAAAGAATATAATACAAAATCGATGAAAAATAATAAACAGGTATCTCGATAAAAAAAATCGTCTAGCATAGCTTAGTAAAATCTAAAATAAACAATATGAAAAGAAATAAAATAAGCAAAAAAGATAAGTGACATAAAAATAAAAGAAATAGAAACAAAATGAATACAATAGAATAAGATAAAGGTTCATAAGATAGAGATGATATAAAAAAATACGTAGATATAAAACATAAAATTTGGTGCCTTATATCGCTACTATTATGGGTACCTAATAAGCATAAAAATCGCTTAACAAACGGAATCTAGAGGTCACGATTTCAAGTACCAAAGTGGTTTTCATTTATTTTGTGAATACTTTTATAAGAACGAAAAAAGTTATGGAAACTGTTACAGATAATATTAGCCGTAAAATAGTATTTTTTTTAAATAAGGAACTCCAGTGAAAAATATTATGGCTTTAAAAAAATATGTTCATATTAACCATTAAACGCTGATTCTGAATATATAATTTTATTTAATAATATTAAACGTTTTTAAAAGATTATTAAAAAATGCATTTTTAAAAGTCTCGTTAAAACACACTGTAAAGTTGGTATTGTTGAATGTTTAGTGCTGACGTCCACTCCTCACCAGTCATTGTATTGAAATGTAGGTATGACACAAGCCATCGGTATTAACAACATTTCATGTTATTCGTTATTTCATACTGTTTATAGAGATTTAGTTGTTGTGTTTATAGAAGCATTATTTAGGCCCAAATAATTCAGTGTCAAAAATAGAGGTATCTCTATTAGTTTATCTATATTATTTAAAATATTGAAAAACTCTAAATTGTACGAAAAAATCATATAATATGCTATATCATAATGCTACCCACTCGAAATCCAAAATGGCCGTCATCGAACAGCTGATCGGAGCCGCATCTTATTTGCCTACAATTGTGCAGTGTGCAGGTGATGCTTTGTTTTCGATAATATTGTTTTTAAAAGCTAAAAAAATAATAATTTCAAACAATTTTTATACCACTCTCCTGTAATAATATTGAAAAATATAACAATATAATAAATAAATAATTCCACCTAAATAACGTTTTATCATAATTTCTTCCATATAACTGTCATAAACACCTGTTGAAAATAAAAATAACTTATTCGTAGTGAGTGATGACGTCACACGATTCACTACACATACGGTGGTTTTCGGGGATCTTGAAAAATTAAAACTTTGACAATTATTATAACTATTAAAACTAACTCAAAAAAAAATATGCAGTTATTTAAGTTAGAAGGTTAGGTTAGGTAAGATTATTCATTAAGAAAAATTAAAAAATTGGTCTGGAGTTCTCTATTGTTTCTTATGGTTGCATCTCACATGGCCATTGGCGTATTTGGCATAGTTGGCAAACAATAGCCATTTGTGTATGTCTGTCAAAATATTGGCAAATAGTGACATTTTACTTAGCTATTTATATTCGTGTATTGCTGTATTGGGCATATTTGGCAACAATCTCCATGTATGGACAGAACATTTGACAAAATCAAGTACGTTTTATATGCACATCAAAGGAGTCAAATAGGAAAAAAAAAACAAATAAACTATCTACATCAGTGATGATCTACCTTACAATGTCATCTATTATAGACATTGATACCATTAGTTGTAAGAATTTTAAACCACTGGAATAATAAACGATAATAATCTATCTTACCGGAAAATAATTCCGCTCGACTCAAACATCTTCTTGGAGGCTATGACTTCTTTCTTGTCAGCGTTCTTGTCAGACATGTAGACCACCTCCTTGATGCCCGATTGGATGATCATCTGGGCGCACTTGTTGCACGGGAAGAGGGTGACGTAGATGGTACTGCCTTTCAAGTCGGTTGTGTTCCTGTTTAAAATGGCATTCACCTCGGCGTGGACCACTTGAATGAAAATGAAAATTTATTTAAAATTAACTGTCTATTCAACCGATATGGTTCATGAGCAGTGCTCACCAGGCGCGGTTCGTCCATACGTACTGTGGATGCTGCGCTTCCCTTCTTTTCTAGGTTTAAAATAAGTGTAATAATAATAAATTATGTATTTATTCCGAATTAAAAAGTCTTGGATTTATTTTTTCCTAGCCGCAAACCGCACTAGATACTGCAATAACGGCACTGCCACCATCCCTATTTCAGAGACCAACACTAACACAA
This sequence comes from Limnephilus marmoratus, assembly GCA_917880885.1. Classification (NCBI taxonomy): domain Eukaryota; kingdom Metazoa; phylum Arthropoda; class Insecta; order Trichoptera; family Limnephilidae; genus Limnephilus; species Limnephilus marmoratus. The sequence goes on along the minus strand of OU862931.1, from coordinate 42,761,278 downwards.
AACATGGAGCAGGTCAAAATATAATTGTAATATTGTCATCCATATCTGGAAAAATGGTTTGATAAAATCCAAACAAAAAGATATACATACAAGCTACCAGGGCTGGGCAGTATTTGAATTACTTGTAATTGAAATACGTTTTTGAAATACAAATACGTATTACGTATTTTGTATTTCAATTACTTCCAAAAAATGTATTTTGTAATTGGTACTTCAATTACCTGCTACTGAAGTATTTCGTAATTTGTATTTCAAATACTTACGGCTTCAAAATACATTTTCAAATACATTTAGCGAACCTAATAATGATAATGAAAAATAAACTGATATAGACAATACATAGACCAAAAACGGTAGAATCCTGTACTATTGTCCTGTGCTATAGCACTCTTACTAATGATTATTTTTAGTTCTCTTATCATTGTTTTATAATGTACTGTACTGTACATACATGTCATGATAGTTATTATTATTGTCCTGTGCTAGAACAGCACTGTTTTTGTACATTTTGTATCATATTATATTATTTGTCATTGCTTTGTATTGTACATTTTTTATCATAGTATTAGATCAAGCACTATAGGTATAATTTGACTGAATACTAGATTATTTTTAAGTTAATTAATGTAGAGCGCACTTGAAGTGAAATAACACAAAAATAATACAAATGTCATCTATGTATATAAAAATGAATCCTTTTTTCCCTTGGTCACGCCATAACTTCAGAACGACTTTACCCATTTCATAATTTTTTTTTAAAGTTTTCAAATACTTTGTAGAAGGTTCTTATGGAAAGAAATATTAAGAAAATTACACAGAAAATTGGATAATTTCAGAAAACTTAATGACTTTTTTAACTTCGCACGTTTGACAGTTCGCGCGTTTGAAGAAATTGAATTAAGCAGGCAGCTGTTTTTTTATTGTAACAAAAGAATTGTGCATGGATTTTGTTATTAGTTTTTGGGGTATTATGCCGTGTTGCGCTACCTCCTTCTTTAGCCAACGTTTCGGACAGCGTTGCAGTGTCCATCATCAGGGCAGATGTGTAATAGTTAGGGGTGATGTTTGTACTTATCTACTTAGGAGCGATACCGTGTCGCCAGCTCCATTCCTCTACGAGCTGGCGCTACAATATACTTCAACATGTTTTTTTGCGTTTAGCCTTGATTTAACCGTCAATTACCAGATACCAAGAACTATTGAGTTTAGCTCCGTCGTCTCTATTAATATTTATAGGATTTTTGTGAATTTCAATTTTTTTTTTTTTTTTTTAAGGTGCCGGTAACCCGGGCGTTTATTAATATCAAGAGTTTTACATTTACATATTTGTGCGCTACCCGACTCACTAGACAATATCTGTTCTGAGCAGTATCTATAATTACATATATCAATAAAGAATATAGCAAAAAAATACAAAGATAATAAATAAAAATACAAAGTACAAAAGCATAACTTAAATAATAATAATACAAAGTACAAAAGAAAAACTTAAATAAAAATACAAAAGATAACCTACATATAATAATCTAGATATAAAAAAATTTACAGACATATATAAAGTAAATGAACATTTTCAGCATGAAAGTTCCTTTTTTTTTTTAAATTTTAATATATGTTTAAATAATAATATACAAAGTATAAAAAATTAAAAAATTAAAAAATTAACACGTTCAGTTTGCAAGAAGCTTGTTAATGCAATTCCTTTTTTTGTTCAGTAACCACGTATTGAAGTTTTTATATGTATGTTTTCTATTGGTTTGAGTTATGTGTTGTGTTTCTTTTAAGAAAATGTTGAATATGGAAGGTGCGAGGTAAGTTTCATGTTTTTTTGCAAGAGTGGATTTAATTTTTGGCACTTGTAAATGTTTGTTAAATTTAGCTCTAGTGTTCTGGGAGTGAGATATGTGGGAAGGTGACGATTTTATGCAATTTATATGGATAATTTTCTTTATGAATAGCTTCCTGATATCAAGTATTTTATTTTGAATTAAAAGATTTTCAGTGGCCTCCGTAATCAGGCGATCTGTGGAATCCTTAACACGGCATAATACCCCAAAAACTAATAACAAAATAATTTTTGGCCGTGAAAATCTAAAATCGTATCTGTGCATGGATTTTTTAAATTATAGATATTTTAAATAGGTACCTATGTTAGGTACCATATTTGATTGATTGTTCTTAAAATATACGAAAATGCTTATTTGTAACATGTGAAAAATTAAAACTTGATAAAAAAAATTGTAATAGCTTGCACGCGAGTTGTTAGAAAACTTTGGCTCTGTGCCCTCTGGTTGGAAAAAAGCGGTTATCCATCCTATTCCAAAGAAGGGTGTCCGCTCCAACCCGGCCAACTACCGCCCCATAGCGATCACATCAGTTCTGTCTAAGGTGATGGAACGTGTGATCAACGACAAACTGCTCACATACCTCGAGAAGAACAAAATTATTAACGACCGTCAATACGGATTCCGGCGGAACCGCTCGTGCGGTGATCTTCTCGCGTATGTGACGCATGTTTGGGGGCGATGCCTGGAACGTTTCGGTGAGACCCAAACGGTTGCACTGGACATCTCCAAGGCCTTTGACCGGGTTTGGCACCGAGGACTTGTCAACAAACTGCATTCTTACGGACTTCCCGCATCCTTGTGTACGTGGATTGCCGACTTCTTGAGGGAGAGGTCGATTCAGACGGTAGTCGATGGTTTCACCTCTTCCTCACACTCGATAAATGCTGGCGTCCCGCAGGGATCGGTTCTGTCTCCGACTCTGTTTTTGTTGCACATCAACGACCTTTTGTCATGTGCACCAATTCATTGTTACGCAGATGACAGTACAGTTCATGATAGCTTTTTGTTTGACAAGCCCCCAAAGGGCTCACAAACTTCAACAGCTCGTAAGGCTTTGAAGCAAAGAATGGACGGTTACCTTGAGAGTGTTTTCTCTTGGGGTAAAAATAATCTCGTTGAATTTAATGTTTTAAAGACCCAATCTTGTATGATTACGTCTAAAAGGGATCGAAATGAAAATCTTGTCTCTTTCAACGGAAGCAATCTTCCGAACAGGCCCTCCATTGATATGCTTGGTGTAACCCTAAGTGACCAGCTCAGGTATGGGGGCTCCATCGAAGCCAGAGAAAAGTTAGCCTCCCAAAAACTGGGCGTACTGTACAGGGTCCGCAGATACTTTAATAGTACACAACTGCTAACCCTGTACAAATCGCAAGTGCGCCCCACGGTTGAATTTGGCAGCCACCTCTGGTCTGGAGCTCCAAAATACCTGAAAAATACCCTCGACTCTGTGCAGAAACGGGCGGTCCGTTTGATAGATTCTCCCATCTTAACAGACGGATTGCAATCTTTAGAGCACAGGCGTCGAGTGGGAATGCTATCCTTGTTCTACCGGTATTACAATGGAAGATGCTCCGAGGAACTAGCATCATTGATCCCTTCGGCACCGGTGCATAGTCGGGAAACACGCCAAACGCGTGCCCAACATTTGTACACAGTTGACATTTGTCACATGAGAACGGGTCGTTTCTTCGACTCGTTCTTGTGTTCAACAGCTCGGCTGTGGAATGATTTGCCGGCCTCTGTGTTTCCTCCTTCCTACAACATGGGTCTCTTCAAGACCAATGTTCATTCCTTCCTCTCCTCAAAAAGACCCTCCACATAGCATCCCAGATGACATAGGCCCTGCGGGAAATTATTTTCCTCAGGGCCTCCTGTATGGAGTTAATGTAAAAAAAAAAAAAAAAAACTGAATGTACTGGGACTGAATATATGGAACGCGGGAGGGTGGGGACGGGGGAGCGGAAGAGGGGAGAGGGTAGGCGGGGAAGGTGGAAGGGGAACGCGGGAGGGGAACGGGGATGCACGGGAAAGGTGATTCAGGGAGAAACAATTTATTTCTTTGAATATGGCATTGCAGCGCATGCCGGGAACCAGCTAGTGTTATTATAATAATAATAATTATTATCTAACACCTAAGTCCTATACGACAAAACTTTTCAAGTGGAGCGGAGACGAGATGTGTCTTCTGAGCAATATGATTGGTCTCTGTTTCACTCTGATCAGCTTTGCTTCTATGGAAACGCACCCTTAGATAAGGGTACTGTAGGGGCGTGTAAATAGTAAATATTTATATATGCCTTTTGAGAATGTTGTCCTCTCCGACAAGTCAGCGTAATACGGAGGGGACCTGCGTAATCTACACCGGTATGTACGAAGGCCTTTGCTTCTGCAACACGATGTGACGGTAAATCTGCCATCTTCGGTGTAGAATGCGATGGATTCAAGCGGAAGCAACAATTGCATTTCCGCACCATCGCCCTAATAATAGTCCTAGCATCTAATATCCAATAGCGTTGACGTAAGATAGACATAAGAAGTCCTGGGCCTGTATGACAGTTCACGACATGAAAGTGAGCGATGATCAGATCGACAACACAGTCATGTATGGGAAGTAAAACCGGATGTTTAACCTCAAAAGGTAAATCCGATTTAGAAAGCCGCCCCCCAATACGTAACAGATTATCTCCATCAAGAAATAGAGATAAGCTCTGAAGTCTTTTGGAATGAAATTTGCCTTTATGGAGTGCAGCAATATCTCCTGCAAAATGAATACTCTGCACAGCACGAATCACAGCCTTTTCAGCAGTCATAAGATTATTGACCGTTCCAGAGGAAAGTGATATCTTTTTTATGAATCGGAGGACATAAACAACAATCCTTAGTAGTTTATCCCAAGTGGATATACGCTGAGCCAGTTCACTCAGGACCGATTTTTCACCCTGAAATGTTGCAATGAGCACATTAGCTTTGTGTTCAGGCATTTCACCAGTATTGGTAAGGTGAAACGGTTTTAATGGCCATTCCAAAGGTGGGCTGCGAATCCATGATGGGCCGTTCCACCATAAATCATGTGAAACGAGTTGGGAAGGAAGCATGCCACGAGAAAGGCAGTCGCTCGGGTTTTCACTACCAGCAACATGGTAAAAGTTCTCTGGAGACAAATTTTCTTGGCACTGAGCTACGCGATTACTAACAAACACCGACCAGCGATGCGGTGAAGAATGTATCCAAGAGAGCGCAACGGTAGAATCGGAAAACGCATATGTTCCTGCAATAGGAAGACGCTCAGAATAATTATCTTGAACCGTCCGTATTTATTTTTATTTATTTATTTATTGTTTCTTTACACTGTAGGTAAAAATGTTTACAATACAATTTGTTACCTCACTAGGACAAGCCTGTGTTGAGGTTAACAATAATTATACAAGTTAACAAAATAACACAAAATTATACAGATTTTGAAAGAACAATATTGTTGTATTTCTTACAGATTGAGATTATGGGTACCCAGTACCCACTAAACTGATGGCGCTAGGTAGTACATTAATGTAGACTTTTAGGGTGACCATAGTTTTGAGATCTGATTCAAAATAAAATAAAGTATTTTTTTGTTTTGTTTTTAAGATTAAGTTGTAAATAATAAATATATGTATATAATTTAACATGCTATAGATTTGGCAGGAGGAAGATGAAAAAAAAAAACAGTTTAAACAAAAATAAAAATTATTTTAGCTTATTTTATAAACATACTCATTTAGCTAATAATTTAGAAAGGACAAAGTAGAGAAAATTAATTGGCAATCCTCGACTAACACAAATAATTTAAGATTCTTTTTAAAAGTGTACAAGGAATTAGATGACTTTATATGTTCTGGAAGGCTATTAAATATGAGTGGAGCTTGATAAAAATAATTTCTTTGACCAAAAGAAGATTTAGTTTGAATTGCCATAAAATTCAGACCAGAGCCAATTCTCGTAGTACGAATTTGCTGTGTTCTTTCTGCAATATTAATATTATTAAAAAATCTACAAAGCGTTTGTGTAATATATAACTGTTTTACGTTTATTACATTACATTCCTTAAAAAGTAAATGAGTTGGATATTTAATTTTTTTCTTGAACATAACTTTAAGAATCATTTTTTGGGCAATATTAAGTGGTTCTATATAAGTCTTTGCGCAGGATCCCCAGCACACTATATTATAAGAAAGCAGAGACTGGATTATTGCAAAATAAACAGTTTTTAATTTTTCTTTGTCTAGTATATGTCTCAGTTCTTTAAAGATATAGGTAAGTTTCCTAATATTATTTACTAACATATTAACATGATCATTCCATCTCAAGAATTTATCTATTTTTACACCAAGGTATTTGATGCTGACTACATTTTCTAAAGGGTTGCAGTTACATGTTTGAAAACAATTGTGAATAATCAAGTTGTGAGTTTCAGAAGGCTGACTTTTACTTGAAATGCTAAAAGTGATAAATTTGGTTTTTTGTGCATTCAAAGTTAATATATTATTGTTTAACCAACTATTTACCACTCTTAAACCTATATTACTTTTGTTGAAAGTTTCATTCCAAGTTTTACCTTCAAATATTAAGGCAGTGTCATCTGCAAAACTAACAATGTTACCAGGAATATTCAGACTACATAAATCATTTATATAAATAAGAAACAATATTGGCCCAAGCACACTACCTTGCGGGACTCCAAAGGAGATTGATTTACCCTCGCTTATTATCTTATTTATTTCCACTTGTTGTGTTCTGTCACTAAGATAAGATCTGAACCAGCCCATTGCTGTATTATTAATGCCTAAAGATGATAATTTTTTAAGTAGCAATTCGTGGGAAACAGTGTCAAATGCTTTTGATAAATCCAAGAACACCGCTATGGCTTTGTTGCCATAGTCCAGCGCTCTTGTAACTTTGGTCAATACCTTTAAAACAGCATCACTCGTACCTTTATTTGCTCTGAAACCGAATTGATTGTCAGAGAGTAATTTGTATTTTTCTAAGAATGAAACTAATCTTGACTTGGCCAATCTTTCTATCAATTTTGAAAGAGTATTGAGCAAAGATATGGGTCTGTAATTGTTAACCTCTAGGTGATCCCCACCTTTGAAAAGAGGTACAACCTTAGCATTCTTACAATGAGTAGGAAATATGCCACTCTTAAAACTAAGGTTAACAATGTGAGATATGGGACCAGCCAATACAGAAACATGCTGCTTGTATACCATGATACTTAGGCCATCAATACCACAGGAAAAAGACATTTTTAATTCATTTATCACTTTTGAAACTTCATAAATGCTAGTAGTTTTAAATTCAAAGCTCTCTCCTGAAAATTGAGTACAAGGTATAAAATTGTTAACAAGACACATTTCGGTAGTTTTATTTTCACTGCACAATTGTTTTGCGAATCTAGGACCAATATCACTGAAGAAGCTATTTACGTGATTAGTGATTATATTTGGATTCTCTTCCATTGAGATGATATTGTTATTGATTTTTAATTTTTTTATAGACACTTGTTCCTTTTGTATATTTACAGCCTCTTTTATAATCTTCCACTGTTGCTTGGTATTTCCATTGACGTTATCCAGTTTCCTTTTGTAATATGCTTGCTTTATATATTTTATAATTTTTGTACACCAGTTTCTATATCTTTTGTAATAATCCAGCAGTTGAATATTATTTGAATCTGCTCGACATTTGTTGTGTAATTTGTCTCGGGTTCTGAGACATTTAATAATTCCATTATTTATCCAAGGTTTTAAATATTTCATGTTATGCTTTACACTTTGTACAGACGAACAACTTTCCACATGCATTTTTAAACATTTTATGAAATTTTCAGTAGCTAAATTAACATCTTGCGATGACAGTACTGACTGCCATGATTCTTTCTTTAATTTGACTTTCAAAAGATTGTTATCGATGACGGTTTTCAAGTTTTCATTATCTTTTGCTATTTTATTTAGTGTAAAGCTCATAAATCTCAGCAATATCACATCATGATCTGTTATGTCAGTAGTGAAGACAGCTCCCTGTGGTTCAAATTTAGATTTTACCATAATATGATCGATGCAGCTTGAAATGGTAGAAGAAACTCTGGTAGGTGAAATTATGATTGATTTATTATATTAATTTGGACATCAATACTGCGGCACAGAGCTCCAAACGAGCGAGGGTCGTCACTTTGGTGGGAGAAACCTTTGATTTTGCGCACAACAATCTCACTGTAATTTTCCCAAACAGATCAGTGGTGTGCAAATAAATCACACAGCCGTAACCATTCATGCTTGCATCGCAGAAAGCAACAACGAGCACCGTACTGTCTTTCAGGACACCAACATGGCGAGGGATTTTCATCATTGAAATTAGAGGAAATTCCTGTGTAAGCGCCGAAAACCGACGAATAACGCTATCAGGGGGTGTATCATCCCAACCAATGTTGCACAGCCATAGCTCTTTGATAAGTAATTTAGCGTACAGAATGACAGGGGCGACCAAGCCGAGGACATCAAATAAGCGGGCGACTATGGAGAGTATGCTCCGCTTTGTGCACTTCTCCTGGACATAAGATGTCGTAAAGAAGAAGCTGTCTTCAGCTGGTTCCCACGAAAGGCCCAACACCTTAGAGGTATTGTTAGAACCAACAGTGAAGTCCACTGGGCTACGGTGAGAATCCGGGAGGTTCTCAAGTACAACTTGAGAATTACTAGTCCATTTTACTAAATCAAAGGCACCGGACTTAAACAATGAGATTAATTATCGAGAAAGACGTATGGCGCTGAGCTCATCTGCAATAGAATAGACCAGGTCATCCATATACAGCTTGGACTCTGCCACTTTGGCAGCGTCCGGGTAATGTGGTCTCATATCCTGGGCCAACTGGCGAACCGTCCGCATTGCTAAGTATGGACTTGCCGTCAAGCCGAAAGGAACTCGATTGAACTGAAAAGTTCGTATGAGACCAATATTTGAGAATCGAAATAAGATCCTCAGGTATCTGCAATGCTTGCTAGGAACATCAATCTGTAAATACATTCGCTTTATATCCGCAGTCATAGCGATGGGAAAAAGACAAAAGTCAAGCAAAAGCAGAAACAAATCGGCTTGCAAATTGGGACCAGTATGAATAATGTCATTCAGTGACAGCCCTGTGTGTGTTTTAGCACTAGCATCGAGCACAATACGAGGCATTGGTTTGTCTGGCCGAGTGACAGCATGATGTGGGATGTAATATCCATCTTCTGTGATATCAGACTCTGAGACTTCTGATAGGTAATTATTTTCAATATATTCACTGATAACCTTGTTATAATTCTCCTGCAAAGCAGGGGAATGTTTAAATTTTCGCTCCAATGCCAAAAATCGGCGTTGGGCAGCAGTACGAGAATTACCCAATTGTCTTGGATCTTTACAGAAAGGTAAAGCAACAGAATATCTACCATCATCAGTGCGAGAAATTGATGAAGTAAAGAGATTCTCACATTCTGTCTCCTCCGGACTTAGAAATTTTATATTAGGTATCTCTTCTAACAGCCAAAATTTTTGCACTAAATCATTCAGTGCGAGTGCCGAAAATGATGTGTTTGTGTTGAGCACATTATTGGGGTAATCACCCATCAACACGAAAACGAAAGCGGTCGATAACGCGGGGGGTGCACTAGTACCCGATTCAACCCTGTTCCCTAAATAAATATATGGGAACAGTTGTGCACCGATGACGACATCCACGCATCCAGGAATATTCCACGTTAAGTCTGCGAGAGGTATGCCCTCTAAGTACCTCATATCACCCTTGGCTATATAGTGATTAGGTAATTGGTCGGTGATACTGTCAACGACAAGCGCATGTATATTATATTTATTCTCTGGGTATACGCGAGACTCAATGTCCAAATACACGTAACCGAATATTGGTCGAGACGTTGATCCAATTCCTTTGACAAATGAATTACTCAAAGGAATTATTGGTAAATTCAGCGTCTTACAACAATCGACCGTAATCAAATTATTTTGAGAGCCATTATCAATTAGGCACCGAACAATAACTTTATTTCCGTTTTTAAGCTTCGCGTATACTTGTGCGGTCGAAAGTAAAATAGAAGAGTTCGGTGTTACTTTGGCAGAAAGCGAACACGAAGGATTGACATTCGCGGTCCCCTCCACTTGCTTATCACCAATGCCAGTTCCATTGATGCTGGATGACACTGGAGGGGGGACTGACGGTTCTTCACTGGTAGGTACTTGCGACGTATGTACATGAGTATTGGTTTTCATATTATTCACACTGCCGAAATGTAAGAATGTATAATGACGTTTATTGCACAAATCACAAACTAACCCCGATTTGCATGACTTGATTGTATGTGAACCACTAAGGCAATTTACACAGGCATTTTTCGATTTTATAAATTCAAATCGAGCCTGTGGGGAACTCATACATTTAAACTTTGAGAAAACGTTGACTAAATGATCAGTTTTGTTACACAGAATACATCCTTTCGGCGGAGCTGGGAAGCGCGGAATATTCGCATTACTCGCGACGAACGATTTAGTATTATTTGATCGGGAGGAAATGGGATGCGTTTTATTTACGACACCATGCGAGTTACTCGTTCGTTCTAAAATCTTTACTTGATCTTGTACAAACGAAACTAACTCATTATAAGAAGGAATTTCTTTATTACGAACTGTCAGCTCAAAGTTCTGAGCCGTCTGTGAATCAATTGTTCTTACCGCGCAGTGAAACAAAATAAAATTAGTTAAATCTTCAATACCTAACTGCTTTAATGCCGACACTGACGAAGAATATCTTTCAATGAAAGAATTGAGACTGGCAGATGTATTCGTGCAGTTTTTCGCATCGAGAATATTATTTAAATAATGTGTTCCTAGTGTACGTTTATCTTGATATTTTTTAACTAAACTCTCCCAAATGATCTGATATGTATCACCCGAAGGCACAATGCCTGCGGTTACGTTCAAAGCCCCGTGTGTGAGTTTTCCGACTAAGTACTGCACACGCTGCGAGTCAGTTAGCTGTCTATTATTATGGATATTGGCTTTAAATGACTCAAAAAATTTCGACCAGCTTTCATTCTTACCATCGAAGGTTGGAAGATCTATTGCAGGAAGATTAATCATACACGGCTCCCGCGACTTATTTTGTGACGTCAGTGATTCTCTTACAGAAGTTTTCATATTCGATCTAGTTCGTTTGACCTTAAAAAAGATCATCAAAAGCATTTAAAGCTTGAAAATCTGGTTTAAATTCTGGATTTAAAGTTAACTGACGATCATTGATGCTATCTATAATATTTTCAAATTGACTTCGCATTTGATCAATCATCTCTGACTGAGCCATAAACACTTCATTATTTTTTGACTCAAAATTAGATATATTCTTTGTTGCATTATACAGATCGTTCATACGAAAAAAAAAGATTTTCCTTTTTTGCGGTTAAAAGAATAAGCGATCTGTCTTGAGCCTCACCCTCACCTTCCTCCGTAATTATTGGCATTTTTTATATATGCGAAAAGATTACCACAAAATTTTACAATAATGTTACAATGTTAATAATTAATTAATAATAATGTTGCGAATAATTGTCCAAAATTACGACAATTCTGCGAACAATGTTAACAATTAATTAATAATAATAATGTTGCGAATAATTATCCAAAATTACGATAATTCTGCGAACATCCAAATATGTCATCCAAAAGCAAAAAACAATACCAGCTATAGTTCTCAAAAACAATGAGAGGTACTTCAAATTTACCAAAAAAAAGACGTAAATTCAAACATCCATGTCATATCAGCTATAATCTCGAATTGAATGTATGAATGAATGAATAATCCGGCTGGAAGGACCATTAAATGTGTAGGGGCGTGTAAATAGCCTCTGACACGAGGGAATGACTACCCTATGTAAATTAACGAAAATTGAATTCTTCCCTATGTGACACAAAACAGTTGACCCAGCAATTCCAAAATCCAAAGTGAAAACAAACAATACTCACTCAGAGGATGCAGCTCATCCACGATGTCCAACACAAAAGACACTTCTTTTCATTAAAAAATATCAAGGCGGTATTGCATAATCTTAACAGATGTTTCGCACAGCAAGGAAGTTTCAACAATGAAAACATAAATCTGCCTATCAATAATACGTGCCAAATCCTAGGCACAACAATAATTCAATCATTGGGTGAACCATTTAATAATGACTGACTAGGAGAGACATCTCTTGGCTTTGACTCACACTCCCGTCGGAAGTAATTGCCTGATTCACAGAGGTAAGGAAATGCATGAATATACCGAACTTCAAGTCACATAGGTAAATTCAATACAATACAAAAACCATAGAAGGCGCCCTCATGGTCTCATAGCATAAATTATTAATTGATTAAGAAAATTGATCCAAATATATTTATGGCGCGTATCCATATACTTATGACAATTTATTGCAACCAAAGGTTCTACCAAAACCAAATGTATTTTGTAATTTGTATTTGAAATTAAAAATTGGTTAAAATACGGTATTTTGTATTTTGTATTTCAAATACATGACTTGAAAGTATTGTGTATTTCGTATTTTAAATACATGCGAAAAAGTATTTTGTAATTTGTATTTTAATTAAAGCAAAGCATGTATTTTGCCCAGCCCTGCACGCTACTCAACGCATGCAAAATGCACAATACCTATAACAAAAACCACCTTTTCATAAAGGCAAAACTCGTACACCGCACCTGAAATATACAACGCACTAAATTACTACATTAAAAGATCAAGTACACTTACTCACATTGCAACAGGTGTCCAAAAATGGATATCCGGAAAAAGGTCGAAAATTCTTTAGAGAATTTCTCTGAAGAATTTCTTTAAAGAATTTCTTTAAATAACTTAGGTTTATATACCTACAATAAAAGTTTTTGTTCGTAAAGCTGTGTGTAATTACTATAATATTAATGGCCAAAAGGTAAAATACTTTTCAAAATAATTACTTAAAACTGTTTGACACCACTGTGTATTAAGCGCCTACACTACATGTACCCTACCCAGTGCCCAGTGCTACCAGCTGAGAAAACAACTGAGACAATAACAATTCACTCCAGTGTCCAGTTTAATTCGCCGGACTTGAAACATGAATTCTAACAACTTGTACGAAAATTGCTGTAAAATAATGTACCTACCAACATAACCACGCACGTAAAGATTTTCATCATAATAATAATCCTTTCGTTTTGCTTACTATATGGTACTTACTTTGATTTTATAATTAAATACTTCTTATATTCTTTCATGTAAATACTTATGTTCTATACTTTTCATATAATTTTATATTCTTCTATTCTTCCATACTCCCCAATGTTACTCTATCGTCATTTACATTCCTTTGTAGTCTTAAATATTCTTTAATATTAGGTCCTTACATATGAAATTGGCGTTTTGCCGTACTGGCAACTTTGATCTCAAATATCTTCTCTTTGGTTAGGAATTCCAAATTCAAATTTATACAGCTATTTACTCATGTATTTGTGTTTCGAAAATTATAATTCATTTGTTTTTTCCTTAATTGTTTTTTTTCTTTGCGTCACTTAGTTTACAAAATGGAAAACCCCAATTGGGGATGCCATAGTCCCACTGGCTCCACACGGGAGCAGTTGGGACTCTTGTGCGGTATTCATGTAAAAAAAAATCTGATGCTCTAGCATCAGATTTAACTTCCTCTCCTTATAAGGAGAGGAAGTTCTAAAAAAGAAAAAAAACGAGTGTCCTTTAGACCACACGACTGAAGTAAAACTTCTTTAGCTCCATCTATATGTACAGACAATAGGCCTGCACTGTGTCTTAGATATACGAAACGTAACTGGCTATGAGAGAAAGAGAGTAAGAATATGTGTGCTCGCATCTCTCTCTCTTGCTCCTACAGTATTTTTTTTATTTTTTATTATTTCATAAATGATTAAATGTTACATTTTTGGCCATTTTTGACTACCATACTAGGCTGTAAAAGCGCTGTAATTTAGGGATAAATAAAACTAAAAACAGATAAAAATATAAGAATTGCAAGTTATCTAAGAAATAAAGAAAATTTAAAGAAGATTGAAATAAACATTGGTGAGCATTATTCTTCTTGAAATAAAAATAGAAATAAAATTTGGTAAGTAATCTTCTGCACGAGAGTACATGTTTGTAGTCATTTTTGATATTCGTTCTATGAAAGAAATTGGAAAGAGTGTTGAAAGTTTTTTGTTTGATTTTTTTAAAATGCAATATTAATTTAAAATAATTGATTAATTAAATTTGTAATATTTTTTTAATTAATATAAATATTATTTGTTTTTTATTTTTTGTTTTTTATTTTAATATTAAGCTCTCATGTGTTGTTTGAAGAAATCTCTTCCCTTTTCAAATATCCAATGATTGATACGGGATTTAAAGAGAGATTTAGAATTATGTGACTTTATATCGACACTCAAAGCATTATACATTTTAGGAGCGATATACCAGAATTGTCGTTGAGCGAAATAAGTTTGAGTTTTAGGGACCACGCAACCCAGGTTTGCTAAGAAGCATGTGTGTGCTTGATGTTGTGAGGCCACCAGTAGATTATTTTGGCATATATAACATATGCTTATCTTAGTAAATAGCTGTCGAATATCTAAGACTCTGATTTTTGCAAAGAGTTCATTTGACGGGTGGGTAGGTTGACATTCTCAGAATTAGTTTTTGAACTAAAATAATTGGTCTAATGATGGATTCAGCACAACCACCCCATCCCACTATACCGTATGTTGCTATGGATTGGAAAAGGGCAAAGTATACGCTTCTTAGAGTTTGTAAATCTAAGATAGACCTAAGGGAGCAAATATGGCAGAGTTTACGAAGTTTTTGTACTGTGATCGATGTGAGCTTCCCAACGTAGTTGGTTGTCTTTGATTATTCCCAAATATTTAACTACTTTTGATGATTTGAGGGTCGAACACGTACAATTAATATTAGATGTGGTTTCTGGATTTTCTAAATTGAGTTGACACGAGTGGATAATTGGTATGGTATGGAAAATGTCATATATTGTGTTTTGTCGATGTTAAGTGTGAGGAGATATACGAAACGTAACTCTCTTTCTATCTTCACTAACTTATATCTCCCTCTCAACCGGTCGCCACTTTTCGTAACGCTCTCGTCACGCATTCGCCAGCTTACTCCTCAAGTCAAGCGTGCGTAAAGAAGTTTTACTTCAAAAAGGTATGATGTTTGGGTAGAAAACTGGGGGTCCGTATGTCTAGGTCTAGAGTGACGGAATCGTGAATTAATCCATACCCTAGGGATGTCGAAAGTGAAAAAAAATATCGATGTATCGATATTTATTAAAATATCAATATCGACGTCGATATATCGAGGAAAAAATATCGATATATCGGTCAAATTTTTAAGAGATTTTGCGTTTTTAAAATAATAGTGTACCTATTCAGCTCAATATTATCAAAAGTAATTTTTGTACACAATATGCTTTTTTAATGTACAAAAATCTCAATAAAAATGAAGGTATTTTTATCACTATTCATTTTTATTACGTAATAATTACAAAGATATCAAAAACTAAAAAGCTGTCTTCTAAGTTAGATGTAAACTGAGACGCATACAAACTTTGTATGCGTCTCAGTAACATTCTATTGGCGTATTAATCTGTCAAAAAGTACTTGGTGTTTGGAACAAGGTATAGTCAATAATCATAGACAATTGGGAACCAACACATAGGAGTGGCTTAGAAAAAAATGGCGAAAAATATATACTTTTCTATGTATGTACCTACACACATGAGATAGTATCGGTGATCAGTGATCACAAATACTAATGCAAATACAATAGATTTGTAAGCTATTAATACTTAAAATTTCAACCGCCAGATGTCATGACCCAATACAGTTACTTTTTTTCCGTTCGTTCCTATACGGTTTTGGATTCTAGTGACTTTAAATACATAAATTTAAAAAATATCGTTTTTGATACAATTTTCGATATTGGATATTTTGTATCGATATATCGGATCAAAATATATCGGCTAAAATATCGATATATTGGATTAAAAATATCGATATATCGATACTTTTTCAACAAGCCTACCATACCCCCCTGCGGTGCAAGGAAATGGGTCGAGAGAGACTAGCTGTAGATGGTATCTCGAAACTGGCCAGCCACCCAGTTGTTGGCAGACGCGTCCGCCGCCAAAAAACCGGACAAACCTAACTCCATGAATAATATTCAGAATAGAAAAAGAGAAGCATATGACTTACCATACAAGTGCTTGTCAGTTTGGTCCCAAGAATATAGGTCATCATGACATCCCCGAGGAAAGCCGTTGTAACCGACCCCGACTATTACATTGTTGGTCTGTTCCACGATGCAGGCCCCGACCTGGGTTTTAGGGTCCTTGCTCCTCTGACCGGCCAGAAAAGCAGTCGCCATGAAGTAATCTTCCCATTCCAAGTAGTCCGTCCTCTTCAGCGAGTTCTGAGGAATGGCTCCACCTGAACTAAAATAAATTATACCTGTATTATTTATATAATATATACTTTTATTATTATTTATGTACTATATACTTTTATTATTTATGTACTGTGTCGTTCTCCCTACAGGTGCTTGCAGGATACGCTGGATACACTCACCCAGCGCTTGCCTCCTCGTGGACATCACCAACCGACATCACGTATCACCAACCTGTCCCATTGTCTTGTCTATAGTCATACCAACACTTATTGTACCTTAATTTCCCGCTAAGCACTTGTATACTACTTACTAACAACATGTGTAGGGACACTGGAGGTCTAGATTCGTTCAAAATTAAATGTAAATTCGTTCATTCGAAAAAAAGAGAGCCTTGAAGGAGTAACCATCTGTTACTTATACCAGGGCGGGTTAGTGGTGGATAACCTCCAAAAAACTAAAATAAATTGTGATTTTGCGCGACCAAAGGTATTATCTGGTTTGGGGTATCTACCTCCTTATTTAGTCAACGTTTCGGACAGCGTTGCAGTGTCCATCATCAGGACAGATGTGTAGGGAGACCTAGGAGAGTTGCGACAGAGGCGAGTTGTGGCAGAGACGATTTCTCCCTACCTATAATAGTACGCGAGATGGCAACAACGTCCGTTTGTCGCTTTAGAGACGCTACTTCACTCAGTACCCAAAAAATGCGAAAAGTTAGTTTTTCCTCAAAATTTTGATGGAATTTATATTATGTCTTCTTACATGTGCGGTGTTGTGTTATTTTTTCTCAAGTTGTATGGTTATTTAAGTCTCAAAGCGTTGCATTGATCTTTTGTGTTAGCAAAGTGTTTAGAAAATATGAATCATTATTCGGACCAAGTCGTAATTTCGAGCACCTAGGAGAGTTGTGACAGCCTGTTACAACTCTCCTATTTGATTTCATTTTTCTGCTGGGTTATTTCGACACTTTTTTTATTAATTTGCGATGTCTGTATGTGTGTTTTGAGCATTAGCATATTAAGGCAAATTATGCAAGTACAATCCGCAATAAAAGTTTAACTCAAAAATTCATTTTCTGTACAAAAAATATTTGGATTTTACTTACTACTTTTTTTGTTTCAGAATGCACAATAATAATAACCATACATATCATTTATAATATGTGTTATGGTATTTTTAATTCTCAAATAGTCAAAGTAATAAGTACAAAGCTGTTATAACTTACATCGGTACCTGTCACAACTTACCTGAATATGTCCCTTAAATTGAAAATTGTCACATGTTTCCTAGGTCTCCCCAAATCGAAGATTGTTTTTTTTTTCAGTTCCAACCTCTTCCAAAATAACCGAACTAACCCAACCAAGATAATAAAAAAATAAATCACGATAATTAAAATCCAAAATGTTATAATTTTACTATACAACTTGGCTTACACTAGTTGAGGTTGGGAGCAATTTTTTACCGCAATTTTCATTGACATCGACGCCTCTAGCAAGAATCTTATCTGTCAATATGAAATCTATGTGAAATTTGTCATGTGCTATAAAGTGGAAGTGGTCAGGCCACACAATCAGAGGAAGTGAAAAATGATCAAAATTAGTCATGAATTGGTTCACAAGTGAGAAGAAGAGAAAACGAGGTAGACCATTTAGACGGTGGGTTGACGACATCAAAGCCATAGCAGGTGGTACATGGACAAGAGTAGCTAATGATAGGGAGAAATGGCGACAGTTGAAGGAGGCCTTTGTCAACTAGTGACATACAGACAGGGAGTCGATACATGATAAGTGTTATAAATGTTATAAATATTATAAATAAAGTAATATAATTTACTGAATGAATAAAGGCTATTATTATATATTTCTTATATTTGAAGTAATCGTAAAATCAAATAGCCTTTTAGATATATAAAATTATCTTACAGATATTTGTATTTGAAATATTTCTTTACAATTAAATTTTAATACCAAACATGTTAATATTAACTATTTTCACCGACATGTTTAGTGAAGCAACAGAAAGAATGTAAACATAATTATAATTAAATGATAAATGAAACAATGTTACTTGTTTGAACCACTTGTATATTTGTTTAAAGCCGACCGGTTTCGATAAATTACTACTAATTTCGGAATATATAAACTCAAATGTAATGACTGTCCCTCATATTATATTGGAAAAACAACTCGTAATTTTGAAATCAGAATCAAAGAACATTTAAGGGAACGAACCCGTACTACGTGACCCACTTTTTGCAATTTTTAACCCCATTTTGAAGACCCCCCCCCCCCCCCTGAACGGGTCACGTAGTATTGCTACGTTCCCTAAGGTGTCTTAATAATAATAATTTTTCTGAGTTCGCTAACCATATCATTGAAAATAACCATAGTTTTGAAAAAAATACGGGGATAAATATTCTTCATATTAACCATAAAGAAAAACGCTTAGGTAACTTAGAAGCCTTGGAAATAAATAAAAAATCCCTTAAAAATAAAGAATCTATTATCAACAAACAAAAAATATTATCTTACAGCCCAATCATGGATAAGTTCCCCCACCCACTCTTCTTTAATCTCTAGCAACGCCTCCACCCCTACCACAATCCTTAGTAATAATACATTGTTCCCACCCACTATTTTGTAATTGTCAAATCAGTATACGTTTGCCCTGAGGAAGGAACGGTCGTTCCGAAACCGGTCGGCTTTAAACAAATATACAAGTGGTTCAAACAAAGTAACATTGTTTCATTTATCTATAATGGATAACCAAAAAGTTATAGCAACATTCAAAAGTATAATTATAATTACCCATTTGGTTTGCCGTCCTTTCTGCTTTGAACTATCACCGTCGCGCCTAAGGCAACTTTCAAAAAATTACAATAACGTGGCAGCATTTTCAAAATAGCTGATAAAATTTTACATAAAATACAACCAATAACAACAATATGCTCGGTGATCTGCAACTGGCAAAAATAATTTTCCTGCTTTGCTGCATTATTTTATCACAAAGATATTTTTAAAATGTGAGATAATAAATTACAACAATCTGATAACCAAAGAACCAATATTTCGTTCAAAGATGAACAATTCACTTTATCAATGCGAAGACAATCTACGTGACGGGTTCTCAACATTTGGGTCGCAATCTCAAACTGGGTCGCGAAGGGTTTTACATTGGTTCGAAGCGAGGAGTAAATGACGCGCAGGAGATGGGCGACGGAAGGGTGAGTTACGAAGGAAGAGCAGAATGAGGGATTACAAAGGAGACATAGTAGCGGTAGGGGACAGCATGGAATAAATTTGGAAAATCCATGCTTCTCACACCGACAGCTGTATGTGCTGCACGCGCGTCGGAAATCCTTCTGATTTATTATTCGTGTACGAATTTGGGGCACCCCACGGAGAGCCATGGAGTTACGAAAATATAAATAACAGACCGTGTTCATGTGTATGCAATATCTTGGTGACGTGTTTGCAAAATCTTGGTCGAGTGGCACCCCTCCTCGGGTGGCACCCGGGGTGGTCCGCCTCCCCCCCCCCGCGCTACGCCACTGATACTACCTTTTTATACTACCAGAGTTCGCATAATCAATATTACGGTACCTACCGGCTCGAAAAAAGTTTTCAAAAAATTTCATTTCGATGGTGACATTTTTTAAGACTAACTAACTAAATAACCATCACGTTTCCCCTCAGGGGTAGGCAGAGATGATGGAAAATGCCAAACAACTCGGTCTTGGCACACACTCTTTGCCTCACTCACATTCGTACATCGTCTCATTTTTTTAGACAAGTTGTGTAATTCCTTATTCGATTTAAATGTTACTTTAAATATATAGTTACTTTATAGTTTATAATTCAGAAGGAAGGTGCGCCTACTTATAATTCTTGTGATTTTAGAGTATATTTTGGTTTTGATTTATTAAATAAGAGATTTTTTTTTTCTTGTTTACATTGCACCTGCAAAGCTACTGCAAGTAGCTTGTCGGCAAAAACTAGGTCATTTGACAAAAATTAGGTCATTAATAATTCATATTACTTGAAAGGTTTTCCCTGAACATTGTTTTTTTTTTTTATATTTAGTAACTATATATTTATTATAAGTATTTACATTTTTATGTGAAACATGTTATGTATACAGGGTGTTAGGGGACGTACTTGACTTACTTTAACCAGTGATTCCTGGCATTATTTGGAGTAAAAAATGTAAATGAAATTTTGGTCTCCGGTGACATTTTTGATGTTTTTTTTTTATTTCTACAAAAACATTAAAAAATGGTAGTTGTTGAACAGTTGGAGGCGGGGTAAGGGGTTCGTCAGACACCCGGCTGAGTGACCAGTGACGACATGCGGAAGAATTTTTTTTTTGTTTGATTTTGACGAAAATATTTTTGAAAAAAAAAAAGTCACCGGAGACCAAAATTTCATTTAAATTTTTTACTCCAAATAATGTCAGGAATCACTGGGTAAAGTAAGTCAAGTACGTCCCTTAACACCCTGTATATATAAAATATAAAATATATTCATAGTCCTCCTCACTAGGAGATCCTGTGCTGAGGTGGACTATGCTTTGGATAAGTTTTCAGCGACTTCTACGAACTTCATTGTTTGGATAAGGTTTTCCAGAAACTTCTATGATGATGTTTTAAGTATACTAGTAAGTTCATTTTCCGATAGTTCCTTCAGCCAACATTTAAAGTCCTTAATGTAGCTATTTTTTTAACATTTGTTTGATACTAAGTGGGAATTTATTATATAACTTTACTGCTAAAAAATCAGAACTTCTTTGTCCAAATGAAGAATTACACTTTGGTTTATTAAGTATGTCTGTTTGTTTGGTTCTGGTTTTATTTGAAGTGATTTACAAACCCGATGTAATTTACATATTGGAATAACCAAAATAATTAGAAATTCAACATTCCAAGACGACTTAGTAACAATTATAATTAATATAATTGATTAAAATCTCAGTAGACCACCCCTCTCTCCCCCATATGTTATTTATATAAACCGTGGGCTAAGAATAATTTTAACCAGTCTGAAGATGGCCTTAAGAGGTAATACCATCGGTGAGAAATCTCGACGGTAGGTATTTTCAAAAATTATCGTTGTCGCACCGCGCTCACAAAAGAACTAGCTATAGATGCGTGGGTGAGACCACGTGAGTGTTCTCTCTCCCCCTCTGCGCCTCCTGCCTACCGTCTTCCGCGAATCTCATCGCATGCTTGTTACTAGGTATTCCAATATTCTGTTTGGATGGCATGTTTCGACTTATTTCGTCGCTAATGAAGTTTTTGACTCGGCTTTAGAGTGTATCGCTCTCCATAGACAGAAAAAAGGGCGCATTATTTTTAAACGCATGAGGTCTCTAAAGTTGCATATGATTTGTAGCTATTCGAAACGTAAAAATAAATAAAATTAGTCTAAACGACCCGAAGTTTAGAAAAAACTATATTTCGTGATTTGGAAAAAATAAAATAATGGTCTTTTGTTTTGTAGCAAACTTA
The DNA here is from genome assembly GCA_917880885.1 of Limnephilus marmoratus. Taxonomy (NCBI): domain Eukaryota; kingdom Metazoa; phylum Arthropoda; class Insecta; order Trichoptera; family Limnephilidae; genus Limnephilus; species Limnephilus marmoratus. Next base: position 42,739,403 of record OU862931.1, on the reverse strand, counting down.
CTTTTTATTCAATAACGGCAGTACAAAGAACACAAAACATATTTTGTCCAATATACGTAATCTAGTTGTTAAAAATGTAAACCAACTAAAACTAACTAACTAACCATCACGCCGTTTCCCCGCAGGGGTAGGCAGAGAGCATGGACCGCCAAACAACTCGATCTTGGCACACACTCCTTGCCTCGTTCACATATAAGTAACTGATTCACTTGGTCGTGCCATGTCTTCCTCGGGCGTCCCCGACTTCTTCTTTCATTCACATTTACGTCATATATTCTCTTTACTCGTTCATTCGCTCTACATGCCCAAACCATCTGAGCGTCCCTTTCTTAATCTTACTCATTACGCTTACATCAGCCTTGCATTCTTCGCGGATCTCCACATTTTTCACACGATCGTACATGGTTTTACCACACATACGCCTCAGGGATCTCATTTCTACAGCATTCAGTCTACTTTCATCCTTCCTCTGTCAGTTCCATGCCTCACTGCCATACATCAGGGTAGGTACCAGCACTCAATTATAGACGGCTACCTTCGCTTCTTTTGACAGTTTTTTGTTGGCGCCAAAGGCGTTCGTCCTCCATTAATAGAGTTGCCTGCATTTACCCTTCTTTCGATATCTCTGTCAAAACTACCATCTCTCGTAAACATACTTCCCAAGTACACAAACTCACCCACCTGCTCCAAATACTCATCATTCACAAATATGTTGCACACTGTTTTCATACTATCTCTTTCAAATACCATGACTTTAGATTTACTTACATTCATCATTAACTCATTCTTCATACATACTTCGATCATCCTAGACACGAGAGACTGTTAAAAATGTAAAAGGGAAAAATAACACGTTTTCTGGAGATAACTAAGATACTAAACAATAATGTACACCAACTGTACTGAATATCCAGGCACTTCCCCACCTTCCTCTTCCTCACTTCCTTCCGCTCCCCATTATCTTCAGCCTCACAACATACCCTAATTGTGGATGCCATAGTCTCACTGGCTCTTGTGCGGTATTCACATAAAAAACAACATTTTTTAACAAAATATAACAAATAAAATATAACACACAAACACACACACTCACACACCCCTCTCCTTCAATAATTTATTAATTTAATTTAGGTATAATGTATTATTTATCTCACAAAAACATAAGTACACAACAGAGACATGTCATTGGTACCAATTATTGTATTAATTCTATAACTTTGTAACTATTTCCCATTATGTAATAATGTACTGTTTGTTTCTGCAAAATAAAAAATAAAAATAAAAAATAAAATAAATAACGGTTGGGCAAAACTGAATGTTAACGTAGTTTAAAGGCAGCGATTACTTAAAATCTTGCTTCGAATTCAAATTTAACATTATATTTATTGAATGTAGTTTGGCGCTATTATAACCTTTTCAAGCATTATGGCCAGCGACCGAAGGAGATGCACACACCTTTCCACGTTTTTTTTTCATTAGCTCCACATATGGGATCCTTAGGAAAAAAAAACCTCAGGGCCTATGTCATCTTTGGGGACGCTGTGTAGGGGTCCTTACAGGGAAAGGAAGGAGAGGAAGTTCTGGGAAGGGAGGTATCTGTCAATGGGTCCAAGGGTGACAGAAGTATGAATCCAACCCTCCCATTAAGGTGCAAGGCAATGGATCGAGAGAGTCCGGGTGGAGAGGTCAAAAGGTCTCCTTCGACCAGTCTCTCCCGATCCGGCCCGCCACGCAGAAGGTGGGCAAATGCAGAGACGTAGCGAATTACATGGGGAGACCTATGGCAGGGGTCTTGGTTATCCAATTCACGGTGCGGCGGAATCCATATCCGCCTCCATGAATACAAAGAACATCCAACGCCATAATCCTGGTAAATACGCGAAGCACTTTGTAATAATAATAATAATAGCATTATATTTATATAGCGCTGTTTTGTGACATTTCACTTCAAGTGCGCTTAACTATAATAAATTTAAAAAATAATCCTACAGTGCTCCTTATAATATTGAGAAAATATTTTTTTTTTTTTAAATTATTTATTGCAACATTTATTATAATTACAATTTTACAACAAATATATATATTTTTTTTACAGGTATTTTTTATTTTTTTTTTACTACCCTTCCATTTAAAGCATTTGCTTGTGTATGGAAGGGGAGTGTACATAAATGCTATTAGTTATAAGTTAGTACTTAAATAATTAATTGTACATAAATATATGTGAGCTGCAGTATTTATTTGATAATGGTGTGAATTTAAAAAAAAAGAAAGAATGTAATGGAAAACTAAGGATATTTGTAAGATTAATTGACAGTAGTTTTTTTCTTAAGAATATTTTTAAAATGTCTCTTGACAGAGAGCAGTATTCGGGTTTTATCATTAATGCTTCTGATTTCTTCTGGTAGACGATTGAAAAAAGTTCTGGTAAGTATAATGATGCTGTGCAAAAGACGTATTTAGTTTTGGGCATAGAAAAACATGTTTAAGTCGAGTTCTGTTTTCATTTAAAAATGGATATTTATCTTTTTCCTTTATAATTTGAATCAATGAATTTTTAATATATAAATCTTTAAATGTGGGTACTTGAAATTCTTCAAACAAGCGTTCTGTTGGGTAGTCTAAGAATTTTTTTAATATAATTTTAATAATTGTCCTTTGTACAATTTCTATTGGAAGAAGGTTACATTTATACGCGGATCCCCAACTAATAATAGCGTATTGTAGACAGGGCTGGGCAAAATACATGCTTTGCTGTAATTGAAATACAAATTACAAAATACTTTTTCGCATGTATTTAAAATACGAAATACAAAATACTTTCATGTCGTGTATTTGAAATACAAAATACAAAATACAGTATTTTAACCATTTTTTAATTTCAAATACAAAATACAAATTACAAAATACAAAATACATTTGGTTTTGGTAGAACCTTTGGTTGCAATAAATTGTCGTAAGTGCCCATATCTAAGGGTGCGTTTCCATAGAAGCAAAGCTGAGCAGAGTGAAACAGAGACGTGCTAAAATTGACTAATCATATTGCTCAGAAGACTCATCTCGTCTCCGCTCCACTTGAAAAGTTTTGTGGTATGGGACTTAGGTGTTAGATTATAATAATAATTAGTATAATAAGACTAGCTGGTTCCCGGCATGCGTTGCAATGCCATATTCAAAGAAATACATTGTTTCTCTCTGCATGTCCTTTCCCGTGAGTCCCCGTTACCCTAACGCATCCCTTTCCCCTCTTGCATTCCCCTTCCACCTTCCCTGCCTACCCTCTCCCCTCTCCCGCTCCTCCCATTGCGCCAACCCCCTCCCACGTTCCATATATTTAGACCCAGTACATTCAGTTTTCAAACAACTCGCGTGCCAGCTATTACAATTTTTTTATTCCAATTTTCATTTTTCACATATTACAAATATTCATTTTTCTATATTATAAGAAAAATCAATCAAATCTGGTACCTAACATAGGTACCTATTTAAAATATCTATGATTTAAAAAATTCATAGATCATTCTTTTGTTACAAAAAAAAACAGCTGCCTGCTAAATTCAATTTCATCAAACGCGCGAACTGTCAGATGTGCGAGGTTAAAATAGTCGTAAAGTTTTCTGAAATTATCCAATTTCCTGCGTTATTTTCTTAATTTTTCTTTCCGTAAGAACCTTCAATAAAGAGTTAGAAAACCTAAAAAAAATGAATGAAATAGGTAAAGTCATTCTGAAGTTATGGCGTGACCAAGGGAAACGAGGATTAATATTTATATATAAATGGATGACATTTGTATTGCGCAATTTTGTGTTATTTCACTTCTCTGCTCTTCTCTACAGTAAGTAACTTAAAAATAATCTAGTAATCAGTCAAATTATTCCTATAGTGCTTAATCTAATACTATGATACAAAAATGTACAATACAAAGCAATGAAGAGTATAATATAAAATGGTACAAAATTTACAAAAACAGTGCTATTATAGCACAGGACAATAATAATAACTAGCGTGACGTAAAAAAATGTACAGTACATTATAAAGCAATGATAAGGGGGCATACATTAATTAAGTGAGCAGTTTTTCTTCCATGCTAGACTCCCCCCGCCCCTTGGTGAGATAAATTTGGGCCACTTCGTTTATTCTTTTCAAGTAACGTGAGATTTTGCTGGACCCTCCCCCCTTTTTTGAGCTCACGTAATTAATGTATGCCCCCTAAGAGACCTACAAATAATCATTAGTAAGAGTGCTATAGCAAAGGACAATAATACAGGATTCTAGCGTTTATAGTCTATGTGTGTTTATTTTTCATTATCATTATGAAGATCTCTAAATGTATTTGAAAATGTATTTTGAAGCCATAAGTATTTGAAATACAAATTACAAAATACCTCAGCAGCAGGTAATTGAAATACCAATTACAAAATACATTTTTAGGAAGTAATTGAAATACAAATACAAAATACGTATTTGTATTTCAAATACGTATTTCAATTACAAGTATTTCAAATACTGCCCAGCCCTGATTGTAGAGTGGATTGAACTAAGGCATAGTAGATTAAATATAGATTTTTTATCGACAGAAAATTTCTAATTCTTAAAAATATATATATTAATTTTCTGATTTTGTTTACTACCTAACATATTTGTTCCTTCCATTTCAGATTTTTGTCGATAATTACTCCGAGATATTTAATTTTATTTGTTGTTTTTAATATTGTACAGTTTGATTTGCAATAATTTTGGCTATGAATTTTAGTATTATCGTGTATGACAATGTTAAAATTTTTGGGAGCATCGTTTGGATGGATTGCAAATGGAATTACAAATGTCTTTTCACTATTTAGTGATAGTAAATTAGTGTCGAAAAAATTCTTAAGCGTGTTGATGTCTTCTGTGGCCTTTAATTCTACATTTTCCCAAGTCTTTTCACTTATTATTAATACTGTATCGTCGGCGTATGATGTAATTTGACCATTTAAATGTTGAAAAAAAAAATCATTTACATATATGGTAAAAAAAATTGGTCCAAGCACTGTACCTTGCGGGATTCCAAAGCTTGAAATCTCTTGATCACTATTAACATGATTGATTTTTACCACTTGAGGGCGGTTTTTTAAGTAGTTTGTGATCCATTTAATCGCGTTGCCTTTTATGCCAATATCATTTAATTTTTTTAATAGCATCTCATGGGATATGCTATCGAATGCCTTTCTGAGGTCAATAAATATGCCCACACATTTTTTACCTTTATCTAATGTTTCGTAAATGTATGAAGTTACGTTAGCAATTGCATCTTGTGTGCTGAGTGATTTAATAAAACCAAACTGGTTTTTGTGTAGTATTTTATTACTATCTAGGAAATTTACCAATTGTTTTTTTACTATTTTTTCAAAGATCTTTCCTATGTTAGAAATTAGACAAATTGGGCGATAATTCGTTACTTGGTGTGGATCACCAGATTTGTAAATAGGTGAGATTATTGTGTTTTTGTAGTTCATTGGAAATATTCCTTTCGTTAAACTCAAGTTTATTAAATGAGTGATGGGTTTTATTAAGTAAGATTTCATAGATTTTAACATGTGTGCCGTAATAGAATCAAAACCGGGAGACGAACCTCCTTTCATATTTTCTATTATTTTTAAAATTTCACATTCTGTTGTTATTTCAAATTTTGAAAGTATATTACGTTTCTGTAGATTTTTATTTTTATGTTTTTTATTTTTATAATAAAATAGTATAGAGTATTTACAAAACAATGACAGAAGAACAAAATTAACAAAGATAGTGCTGTTATAGCACACACGGGACAATAATAATAATAGACAATAGCAGTGCTATTGTATCACAGGACACAACAAGAACTTTAACACTAAAATATAAAATACTAACAGAAAGGCAGTTTGCGTTCAGAAATGAGAAATATTCTGACATTAATTTATGTGCGACAAATTTGAGTTAAAAAAATGATACGAATTCTTGCACACAAAAAACTTTTTTTTCTCATTTTAATTTTATAATTTTTTTTATATATTTTTGTAGTATATAGGGATTTAATTATATAATTATATATTTTTTTATATTTCTGTAGTATATGTAGTATATATTTTTTAAATAATTACCATTAATTACAAGTAATGGTCAGAGTTGCCTCTAAAATGATTAAAAAGATGAGTTTGAAAAATGGGATATATTTATGTCAGATTATTTAGGAAACCGTGGTGAATCAAATGGTGTAAACAAAAAAAAAATTGATCGAAAACCTTACATGGGATATTTTGTGAATGCAACGACGATATGTTCTCAAGAGTTTTGAGAATAAATATATATATTTTTTTTTACGGTATTAATTTATCAAAAAAAACATTCTTGCATCTATTTTATTGTATACTTGATGTGGAAAATAACATATTTACTATATTAAGCCAAATAATGTACATGCGGATATACAATTGGATATATGCATGATGATAATTATACTAAAAAGGTTTTATTTCTGGGAGTGCAAAAGTCATACAGCTTCATACGTGCTAGAGCTACAAAACTACACTACTTGGATGTTTCTGACCACAAATGTTTAAAAAACTGGCGTAAAAGTACTACCTAATGATGTGTAAGCCCATAGAAGGGTTCTCGAGAAACAAAGAAATGCATTGATTGAAATTGCACAAACGAATTGGTTATGGCGACCCAGCTTGAAATGCTGCAAATGGGTCCAACTTTGTGGCGTCATTTTTAATTAAACGAGAACAAATAACTTTGTAAAAACAGCTTTATGTAATCAACATTATCAACATGTTTCGAAAACAGAGTGTTCTTCGTCAGGATAAGATTAATATTAAAAGACAAACAAGTATAGGCATATGAGAATTATAGACAAAATATTAAAGGTAGAGGTGATTGATTACTTAAAAATATCACAAAATGCAATTATATAAAATGAAATATAAAAATTATTTTTAAGTTAAATACCCTTATAGTATGCAAAGTCATTGGAGAAGCTATGTGGAGGTTATTTTTAATGAAAGGAAGGAGAGGAATTTCTGGGTAGGTAAAAGTATGAAATGATGGTGGAGAGAGTCCGGCTGTAGAGATCAAAAGATCTCCTTCTTCCAGTTTCTCCCAATCCAGCCCGCCACGCAGTAAGTGAACAAAATCATCCGCCACCAAAACCCATGCAGACCTCACCCGTGAACCCGGGAACCCATGCTCAGTCACCAAACATAGCGGACCACTTGGGGTGACCAAGTGGCGGGGGTGTTGGTTATCCAATTAATGGTTTCCGGGGCGATGGTACCTAAAACGCCTCCCAAATTGAAAATTTATTATAGTACTTGACATAAACAATTTTAATTTTGCACAATTTTAGCATGAAAGCTCGGCCAGTATTGGTATACCGCGATGAGTCACTAAACAGAAAAAAAAACAAACGAATAAAAAATATCGATTACACGGGCAAGGACAACACTAGTCTACCGATAAAATTCGTTACATCACTACTTCGCTTTATATGTATGTATTTGTCAAAACCCTCGTTCCCCGGCCCCCCTCAGGAGAAATGAGCGAAAGGGACACCTGCACGTCGGGCCGAAAATACCTAAATAAAATCTTCGAAATCGATGTTTTGTATTCCCCATTTTTCTTCTCCAAAACTTGACGGATTTAAATTTTTTTTTCTCTAACTGTATTAAAAGAAAATATTCTATGTCGGTACGTTTTGCTTTTTTCAAAATCCATTGTTTAGTTTGTTTACTGAACGTTTTTTGACGGCGTTTAAATTAGGCAATTTTATTCATTTTTGGAAGGTCCTAACTTCTATAAGAAGTAAATTATCAAAAAAAGCAAAACGTACCGACACGCTAGTGGTTGATATCTATATTATGTAAAAAAAAATTTTGCTCTAGGGTCAAAATCCAGAGAGATAAACGGGGAATACGTTTGTATGGAAAAACGCCGCTAGTATTTCCTTTTAACGAGCTGAAACCGGTTAAGGTCAATAAAATTAAACTGGAAATAAGTTTTATATTTGTTTTATTATAATACTAGCTGACCCGCCGAACTTAGTACCCCCTTAGAATCAATAAATAAATTGTGTTAACTTATTAGCTGAATTAAATTCATTGCATTGTTGTACATTTCTTAACGGAGCAAGTATAATTCAAAATGACTTGATGCAATTATCGATGCGCTGTCAATGAATCAGCTGTCAAATGATAATGCACATAATGCCATCTTCTGGCATTACCGGAACCAGCATACGACGCCATGTTCAGTTTTGTCAGTGTTTTGTTTCTGGCATGTATCAGAGATGGCGTTGTATACGGATTTATATTTTTTGTGATTTCATTACTTTTCAAATGCGTTAAGAAATTTCTCTCAACCCAGACGAACAAAAAAAATTCGTCAAAATGGACGCTCTTATATTTACCATAACGATTCACGGTAACGGTACTTTGACGGCAAAAAAATAAGTTTCTTGTCGCTATAAAGCTGCAGCTCTTTCTTACACATTAAATAATGGTAAGACACTTAAAATACGTGTGACTGTTTCCTCCAAAGAACTACATTCTTGCGACGGGAATTGTGTTTCATTTTCTTTACACGTGTGAGGGAGATTAATGATAATGATTGTATTTTTGCTTTGGGGGGTGGACGTTTTTGAATTTTTGGAATTCACTCAATTTACAAATTAATGCTCGTTGTTTTAATGCCTACCGCCGCCCAGGGAACCATTTATTGGATAACCAACACCTCTGCCATAGGTTCTCTACGTTTGGTGACATAGCAGGGGTGCCCGGGTTCACGGGGTGAGGTTTGTCTTGGCGGCGAATGCGTTTGTCCACCAGCCGCATGGCAGGCCGGATCGGGAGAGAATGGTTGAGGTAGTTCCTTTGACTTCTCCAGCCGCACTCTCTCGGAACATCGCCTTGCCCCGTAGTTGGGAGGGATGAATTCATAGACACACTGACCCCAGATTCCTACCCAACCCTAATACCCTTTTCCTTCCCAGAATTTCCTTTCCTTCCTTTCCTAAAAAGACCCCCCAAAGATGACATAGACTCTGAGGGGAATCATTTTCCTCAGGGTCTTCTGTGTGGAGCTAATGTAAAAAAAACACTTTAATGTTTTTATCCTTGTATCTTATAACTATATACTTTCAAAATTATCGTCACGGTCTAAGGGGACGTAACGGTGAGGTGTGTGAGAGAGATATAAGAAATTCATGACTTTTTTTCCTTTGGAGGAAACAGACCTAAGTACATTGTGTAACTCATCTTTTGAAAGAGCTGCAGCAATATTGTGTTAAGTATAATATTGAAGTATGAATGAATTCTAAAAAGGCCATACAAAATGTACGAGAAAATGAATTTTCTTCTTATTTTTTTTCGTGAATTTTTTCAATGTTTCAAATAGTTATTCTGCTATTCGGGGCGGAGACAAATCCAACAAATCAAAAATTATAAAAATCGGTCCAGCCGTTCTTGAGTTATAAATGGTGTAACTAACCCGACCTTGTTTTATATGTTAGAAGATATTATAATAAAATTCCACCATAAATTGTGAGTTTAAAATAGAAATATTAAAATTGGAAGTATTCTTTTTTGGATGAGGTACTAGCATCTATTATTGACATCTCGCGACTCCCACTTTAAAACCGCTGAACTAAAGTATCTGTAGATAAATAAATCGTAAATAAAGTTGAAATAATAATCAGTATATATATAAAAGAAATTGTACAAAAGTATACGTCCCGCCAAAACTAAGAAGCGAGTTCCGGTACGTTCAAGGGAGTTATATGGTGTGGTAGCCCTCTATCCCCCATCCATGAAGAAGGTTCCCGTTTTTACATAAAGGGCGTGCTTTTGAAGACATAAGGGCTGGAAGTTTCGCCCTCTAGAAATTTCTAGAACGGTCCATTACATTCAAGAGTATTCGAGAGCATTCCACAACATTCCAGAACATCCCGGAACATTCTAGAATACTGTGGGATTTTCGGGAATAGTCTGGATCGTTCGGGAACATCCCGGAACATTCCAGATCATTGTGGAACATTCCAGAACACTCTCGAATGTTATGGAATGTTCTGGAACATTGTGGAGCATTCGAAGCCTTCTTTGTGTGGGTGGGGCTACCCATTGGTAGGGGTATATACAGCAAGATTCTTCGTGGGTTTGAAGGTCAGTTCAATCTCATATCAACTCCCTGAGCGAAGCCGGGTACCCCAGCTTATAACGGAGGCGTCTACTAATATCTACAGGAATTCCAAAAACTGACCAAATCGGATTAATATTTATTTTTTTATATTTTATTTTAAGAATAGATAATACATATTGTAATCAGCAAACAAGTCCTGCTAAGCCAAATTGAATTGGCTTGTCAACTTATATTTTAGTTAAAATTTACATCTTATATCTACAGATTCAACTTTTTTTTTATGCATATCAATATCAATATAAATATTTTTTTTCCGATAGCCAATTTTTCACCATATATTTAACCTTATTCATAGAATTACATTGCTTTATAGTATCAGGTAATAAATTAAATATCTTCGGTATGATGTATTCAAACGTTCTCTGTCCGTACTTATTGTTAAATTTGATCGACCACCACAACACGGGCATGTGCCTAGCATGGTGGTCGAAAAATCCCCAACTTTTGTAAAAAAAAAATTTCAATGAATAAAGAAACTTAAAAAAAAAAAAAAATCGGAACTAATAACCCGTCGTTGCGCGTGAATCTAGTGCTGTATTTATGTTCTAATTTCTCTTTATGCTGCGGGGTAAATATATGCTGAATTATAATTTTGTGCCATAGTATTGCCTCAACAGGTAAAATTTTGGCACTCTGAAACAGCAACGGTATATTATGTCTCTGTTTGAAAATATTAGGGACTACTAATAATTTTACAATTGCGTTATGAGAACCAAAGTGAGGAAGAATATCTACAGCTCAAACTGTTGACTAATATCTATGAGAACCAAAGTGAGGACGAATATCCACAGCGCTGGCAGAGATTGGATTTGCAATTATGTATAGCATATTGGAATAACGTAATATTGCGTAGGTTAGGTTAGATAGGTTAGGTTAGGTTAGATTAGGTTAGGTTAGGTCAGGTTAGGTTTGGTTTTCCGTACAACCTCTTGCTCAGCTGCAGATATTAGTCCCACCTACGCTCCATAGATATTAGTCTCCACTGGGACCGTCATAGATATTCGTCCGACCTTAGCTCTGTAGATATTAGTCCTCACTCTGAAGTTCTTAGATATTTGTCTAACATATGAGCTGTAGATATTCGTCCGACATACAGGCTGTACATATTAGTATCTGGGGTCCTAGCATGGTCGATCGATGACTGCAGACCGCTAACGAACAAACAATAGTTCACAATAACTAGGGGTTCCTAATATATTTGACTTAAACTGTTGTTTATTCGTTAGCGGCCTGCAGTCGTGCTCGGGAGCGATCGCAAGTTACCGACATTTTCGATAAAACCTATATCGATTGACCATGAGTCCTTATAACTGAGACAGGCCTAGGACATCACAAATTGTAAGCCTAGAATAAATAAAGATTAATTAATTAAAAATAAATAATAATTTTTGCGGCAAATAGGCGATACAAAAATAATTCCCAAACAGCCAGAATTTTAGTACCAATTGTAGCGCGCCGTTTTTACGCTTGCCACTACACCATCTCTTTCCCCCGTACAGCGCCATCCTGCTCACCCACCCCTAAGCAAACCAGGATGCGCCGACGCCTTCTGCGCATCTCCCACCCTCGAGCCGCTACATAAACCACACCCCGCAACAAGGAATGGGCTATATAACAGGCTGCGCGCCCTAAATCAGTCAGTTCGTCTGCAGCTCGCTCTTGGCTAGTACACTCTCTTAGTTGCGCTTCGTCCTCTGGCACGACCCTCTAAGGAGTATTCTACTACCATAAGTAAAGCACCAACCAGACCCCCGACTGCTGCCTTAGTTGCGCTTCGTCCTATGGTACGACCCTCTAAGCAGAACCACAGTCAGCTTTTGTTGTTCCCAAAGCCTAACGGCAAGGTTCCCTCCGATCCCTTGCTCAGTTAACTAGTGAATTGATACATTGTGACTATTTTTTACCATATTATGTGATCTGTGAACTTACTTTCTTAAATAAATAACCTTTTACCAACAATTGTGTTATACAATCTATTTTAACCCCCGACGCAAGGAGCGATGTAAGTTTGACTTTCTGTGTGTCTGTCTGTCTGTGTGTCTGTCTGTGGCATCGTAGCTCCTAAACGAACGGACCAATTTGAAAGCTGACTTGATCGAGATGGTTCTTAGCTACAATTAATGAAAATCTGTTCAGACGTTTCAAGATCATCAGCTCTTATTTGTGTCGGGGGTTGCTTAAAATTTTGAAAATTTTACTTATTACAGAATTTATCCGATGGATTTTACGTCGACCCATTATTTTTCTTTTCTATAATATTCATTATTCTAATCTCTGTTTGTGCGTGCACATATTTTTTTTACAATTTAACATTGGAAAACATTTATGTTTGGCTGTTCGTAGACATTTTAAAAATGTTTGAAGTACATAGAGATCACCGTGACAGCTGTCACTCAAAAGCAATTCCTAACTTACCTTTTTTACATTTACTCCACACAGGAGGCCCTGAGGAAAATAATTTCCCTCAGGGCCTATGTCATTTGAGATGCTGTGTGGAGGGTCTTTTTGAGGAGAGGAAGGAATGAACATTGGTCGAACCCACGTTGTAGGAAGGAGGAAACACAGAGGCCGGCAAATCGTTTCACAGCCGTGCTGTTAAACACAAGAACGAGTCGAAGAAGCGAGCCGTTCTCATGTGACAAATGTCAACCGTGTACATATGTTGGGCACGCGTTTGGCGTGTTTCCCGACTACGCACCGGTGCCGAAGAGATCCATGGATAGCATTCCCATCCGATGCCTGTGCTCTAAAGATTGCAATCTTCTGGCGCCCTCTCCTATTGGAGATTGGCCATCATCACAGCTTCAGTGCAATCAGACTGGAGACCGCAGACCGTAGCTTGCATACCGGAGTTCGATTCGCAAACTAAGTAATAATTCATTCATTCAATAAAACGATAATATCGTTTTATTGAATAAATTATTATATTATGCACGGTGTACGGAAACTCATAGTATAAGCGCTAAACTGAGTGAATCAACGTCACATAGAGAACCCAAAAATATCGATGTGGGCATTTAGATTTTTTTAAATTTTCGTTTTTTTTCGGCAACTTAAGAGGAAACCCGGTCGTCGAGAAATTTTAACAATATGTACTTTACCAACTTTACTATTGGTGTCACTTTCGCTCTTACTCCGCCGAATACTGAGCGAAAGGGACAACTGCACCTCAGGTTGATAATTCCTGAATGAAATCATCAGAAATAGATACCAAGACATCGTGTATAAATTATAGATACACCATCTAATTTATTATGTACATCTTTATCTATAATATGAATTACTTTTTATACATATCTTATAAAATTATCTATATTTTATCTTGTAAAATTATCCTTTCTCTTCTTGCGTAGGTGTGTTGTCTTCGATGTTGTTATCTAAGATGGTTAAATATTTATTTAAAATGTCAACATATTTTTGGATTAGAAATTCGCATTGGAATTCAATTATTATTATTTATTTTGTTTTGATGAACTTGCATAATATCTAACTTTTCACTTAATTTCACTCTGTAACTTTTTACTTTAAAGCTTCACTTTGTAACATTTCACTTAAAACTTAGGTTTGAAAATGTTCATTTTATAACTGCACTTTTAAATACTTTTTTTTACATGAGCTCCACACAGGAGGCCGTGAGGAAAATAATTTCCCTCAGGGCCTATGTCATCTTTGGGAGGGTTTTTTAAAGGAAAGAAAGGAGGGGAGAGTTCTGGGAAGGAAGAGGGTTTTAGGGGTGTGTAGGAATCTTGGGTTCAGTGCGTCCTGGTCATCCGCCTCCAAGACCTAGGCAAACCTCACCCCATGAACCCGGGCACCCCTGCTAAATCACCATACGTAGCGAACCACTTGGGGTGACCTATGGCAGAGGTGTTGGTTATCCAATAAAGGTTCCCGGGCGGCGGTACCCGTTCCCGCCTCCCAAATTGAGAGGCGGGAATGGGTACCGCATATTTGAGAACTTGGCTGTCATCAGTTGTTTTGTTTTTTAAAAATATTCCAATTTTTTTTTCCTGATAAAAGGTGTTGTGTGGTGTGCCTTAAAGGATTCTTTCCCAACCCCTGATCTTCCATGAGTCTCTTTTCACCGCTGATTTCCAGATACGAATATTTATGAACTTTTCTTACATCTGTCACTTCTCTCCTGGACCCCCTACAAAGCCCCTTGTCGAGGACCTAAAGAGATATCCGCAAAGCGGAATGAATGGGGTAAATCAAGAATTAACCGGCTTTATTTCGCAGGTTAATCAATTTTTTTTATCTGTTTCGACCTTCGACCAAGTATATCTAGACAGGACGTGTAGGTCTTAAAAATGACACCAGAACCAGAAATATTGGTTTACGAAAACATTTAACAAAAAGAAAGTCTTTTATCTCGCAGTCACAAGATCGCAAGAAGCATTGGTTTGTACCTTTAGTTGGTCTGCGTGGAGCTAATTTGTTTTCCAGCAAGTTCGCGGTAACGGAATTACTAGCTTTGCGAAGATCATTTTTAAAACACAAATTTCAGGCAGTTAGAAATATTTTAGGTATGTATATATACTATATTATTAACAATTTAATCAGTTATATGAATATCTAAAAAAATATATACATAACATATGAATTCGAGGCAGCGTTTCGAGATAAGTAACATTTGATAAAAAAATGTTTCATTTCTTCCTAGTAAAACAACTACGTCACGAAAGACATGCAACGGAATTCGATGGGTAGTTGTTTTATGAAATTTCTCGTACCTATATGATGTCACTTTGTGATTGGAATTGGGTATGGGAGGGCTAATCTATAGTTAATATATCGATGGTTTCGACAAAGTCGAACGAAATCGTGTAAACACGGCTCTGTAATCAATGCTTACAATATGTGTTGACATTGTTATGTTGTTTATTATTTTTCAACTGAACACGATGACACGTGATTGTATTTTTTTTTTATTTATTATAGCCAGTGAGACTATGGCATCCCCAATTGGGGTATGTTGTGAGGCTGAAGGAAGTGGGGAGGGGAATGAGATAGGGAAGAGGAAGGTGGGGAAGTACCTGGCTATTCAGATCCGGTCACCAAACACGGCTAATGCCATTTCAAGCAACGTTTCAATTCTGAATGGTGGTCTTACACCAGGGCGATACTTCCACTCTGGAATGTGCAAATTTACTATTTATTTTTTTTAAATGAATAAATTGTGAAATAACACAAATTAATCAAATAAAATTTATTTGCCACGCCGGGAAAAGATCCCGCGACCTTCGGAATGCGAGTCAAGAGCCTTTCCGCTGGACTACGCCGGCCGTCATTACCCTATTTAGTCGGCATTACCCTCCACACAGCATCCCAAATGACGTAGGCCCTGAGGGAAAATTATTTCCTATTTGGAGTTAATGTAAAAAAAAAAAGTAGGCGGGGAAAAAAAGATTTCTGGGCTATGAAGTTATTTAAATAGACTCGCCATAGCCTCACATGCTTGCAAAATAATGTGGCAAGTAAGCAACACTCTTTTATTTTCAGCGGTTTTCATATATTCATATATTAAAAAGTTATGCTACATCCACACCGAAGCCAAACTTCCAACGCAAGAACTACTCTTCTACACAATCGTCCGAAAGTTTGAAGTTGGAAGTTGGCCTCAGTGTGGCCGTACCGTAAGACAATCAAATAATGTAATGTAATCAATACTAACACCCACATCAATCATATTCGAAAAATTCCCAGTGCTGAAAATTCAAAAATTACATTCAAAACAAATACTAACTTTCCTTTACAAGAACTTATCCACATTTAACATTTCACAAAACTCTCGCAATACTAGAACAAGACATGCTCTCCAACTACAAATACCAAAAACAAACACATCCTTTGGACAAAAACACTACAGATACCAGGCTATAAAACTATACAATTCTCTTCCTACACAATATAAAACAACTAATATTTTTGAATACAAAAAAAACATAAGAAACTGGCTACAATCTTTCTAACTTTTAATTTATAATTTTTGTCGAATTGAAGTCGATTTTATATTTTGATTTTTATTGTTTCTCTTCTTTATAGTAGCTATTAACACTCTTTTGTATTACTATTCACAATTTATAATTTACTTCTGAAAAATGTCCTCCACAACACAGGTGAACTCCTAGTGTGGAGGACAATATATTATACCTTTGTAACATAAATGTACTAAGAATAAATAAATAAATAAATAAATAAATGTGTGTTTTTTCTCTAATGACGCACAAAATTGTCGGACGGGGAACATGAAAATTAATTGTATTGCTTATAATAATCGATAATAATTAGTAATTTGTGAGTACATATAAAAGAAGTGTCATTTCTTCACTTTTACTACTGTTTACCGTGTAATGGAAATATTTTCTCACACAGGAGGGCATTTTGGCGCTTTTTAAATGCAGTTTTCCTACTGGTAAGACACGACCCTACTCGACGAGTGACAGTTTAGTACTAAAGTACTAGAAATCGAGATCAGTGCAATTGTCTTGCTTCTGACTTCCCACTTTGAGATTTCTACCCCTCGTCTACCTACAGTACCTATACAACGTCTTTGTTTGTGGGTAGGAATTACAATTTTGGAAAAGGGTACAAGAATGAATGCTAGGTACCAATACCCGCAGATCCCCCTCCTGACCCCTCAGATGGAAAAAAATTATAGAAATATCAGACTGTGAATCATTCTGACTTGAACCAAAAAAGAAAGTTGATAAAATTCATCTCACCTGTGACATCACAGTCCCCACCAGCACTTTCTCAACTTCTTCCATTAACCTTTTTTCTCCTCATTCCCAAACTGAGCAAGATACCTAAAACCATTCATCCTCTTGAATTTGTCCTATCATTGGAGGGGACCCCACCACTTTCCCAACGGCGTTATATGGAAACATATGGTTTCCTCCTTCACCGCACACTTCAAGAATCTACTTTTTTTTTAACGAAGCTACATTTATTTGAACGACTCTCAGACCCTCCAATGTCCATGCATACGGGGTTAGTAAGCAGTATGCAAGTACTTACATTAACATTAAACAAAAGATAAATAGAAGTAGCAGCCCATTGAATAATTCTTTTGAAATAGGTAACATAAAAACAGAGATAATAGTGTTAGTAAAAAAAAAGAAAAATAACGGCTATAACCAGTCGAAGAAACCTTCTGAAAATAAAAAAAAAATAATTAATAAAATAAATAATTAAAAAAAATAATAATTTGTCCTATCAAACAAGAACCTTTCAATCAAACCTGGAATTGTACAAACCTAGGGTCGTTTTCGAATCTTTTTTTTTTTTTTTACAATTATTTCTGGCTTTCACCCTTCAAGGGTGTTCTAGGCCATCATTTATAATTACAGAGAAAGGAAAGGTGAATTTATATATTAATTTTATTTAAATGTGCAAATTTCAGAATTTTATGGAAGATTGGAGTAGAGTTCAGACTTAGAAGAGATGAGATGTTGAATGGAGGAGAGGCAATTTTTGATAACGCTTGATAGAAGAGAGGATATTTATTTAGAGAGGGACAATCAAAAAATATGTGATCTAAAGTTCCCACATCTAGACCACAGAACGTACAATCTGGGGAGTCAAGCACATGAATTTTATAAAGGTGAGAAGGAACGGAACAATGACCGATTTTCATACGAATAAGTAAGGAAATTTCTTTTTTGGAAAAATGGGGGAATTTTTGAAACCACGGTTTTGATGGGATAGTCCTTTGTATTGAGGCGTAGCGGGCACCCTTGGATTGACTAGCAATGTTCCAATACTCTGTCCAAACATTGCGGGATTTATCTTTGATGATGGAAAAAATATCAGACAGGGGAATATGGTTTACGAGGGTAACGGTAGGGTTAGACGCTCCTTGTTTTGCCAAGGAATCAGCAATATCGTTACCCACTATGCCAACATGTCCAGGAATCCAAATCAGAGTGACAGTTTTTCCAGAGCTTTGAATGGAGGTTATCAATACTCGAATAAGACATACAAAGTGATCATCAGGATGAAGAAGAGGACTTGTTTTAAGTTTTTGGAGGGAACTGAGAGAGTCAGAGAGAACAAGAGAATGTTCAAAATTATTTTTTATTATATATTTGAGAGATTCAATAATCGCAATGCACTCGGCAGAAAATATTGAAAATTGGTTTGAAATTGAATAAAATATTCTTTCATTAGAATTATTGTGGTAAACGTTAATACCAATACCACAGTTAGGAGAGTCCGGAGATTTGGAGCCATCAGTAAATAAAAGAGAAGAGTTGGGCCATTTAGAAGAAATAATGTCATTGAACATATTATTGACAGTACGGGCTGGGAGATTGGAATGACTTTTAAGGATGCCGATCCCTTCTAAAATCGTTGGGGATAGGGTGACGTGACTATATTTTAATTTGTACAAAGGGAGAAGATCATTTTTGATAATTTGAAGCTCTGAGAGAGAGCGAAAATTTTTACAGATGGCAGGGAGAGGTTTAGTTCGAGCTCTGATTGTAGATGAATGTGTTGAGTCGTTGAACAACGAGACTCTGGGAATAATCTGATGACTTTTAGAATTTAAACATTTAAGAACAAATTTGTCAGCAAATAATTGACGCCTTAAATAAAGAGGAGGATCAGAACATTCTACTTGAAGGGAATTGATGGGCGATGATTGCATCGCGCCAGTTATTATTCGCAATGACTTAGATTGAATTCTGTCTAATTTACTGAGTGCATTTTTGGATGCAGTACTAAAAAGTGGGCAGGCATAGTCGAGATGACTTCGAATAAGTGCATTGTAGAGCAACTTAATGCAGATAGGATGAGCACCCCACCAAACGCCAGTCAATGATCTGATAATATTTAAATTTTTTTTACATTTAGTAACTATATTATTAATGTGGGAAGACCATTTAAGTTTCCTATCAAATGTTACTCCCAAAAATTTTACTTCGGAAGCATTGGGGATTGGAGAGTTTTTAAATAAAATTTGAACAGGGGGGTTATTATGACGATTTGAGAAGGTAACACACTGACTCTTTTGTACTGAAAGTTCAAGACCATTTAAAGTAAGCCATGTGCAAAGGGCATCCATGGCTTCATTAAGATATTTGACGGCGGATGGAATGATTTTGGATGATAAGAAGAAAGCTATGTCATCTGCGAACTCAACAACTTTTACTTGAGGGGGAATGGTGACATGCATATCGTGTGTGTATATATTATACAGTAAGGGGGATAATACATCGCCTCGGGGTAAACCCTTCCAAATTGACCTACTCTGAGGAGTAACATCTGGTAGCTCAATGAAAATTTTCCTATCGAGAAAAAGATTAATAATAGATTGGACAAACATGAGGGGTAAGCCAAGGCCTAAAAGTTTTTTTTTAAGAATTGGGATGGAAACATTGTCAAAGGCGCCTTCTATGTCTATAAAGACTGCAAGACATACTTCTTTGTTAGAAATGGATAAATTAATATCAGTGCTGATGATGGCAAGGTTATCTTGTGTAGATTTCTTTTTCCTAAATCCAAATTGGGATGGAGAGAGAAGATGATTACTCTCGACAAAAAATTCTAACCGGTTTTTAATTAATTTTTCATAAATTTTACTAAGGGTGGATGAAAGAGCAATTGGCCTATAGTTGGATCCAGAATTGGGTGATTTGTTTAATTTTAGAATTGGGATGATTATTTGAGAACTCCAGTCATCAGGTATTATGCCAGTCTGGAAGATTTTATTTAAGATGCTTAAAAAGTGATTAAGAACATTATCATTACTATTTTTGATAATGCTATAAGGTATACCATCTCTGCCTGGAGATGAGTCCTTGACTGTTGATAAACAATTTTTTAATTCAATTAAAGTGAATGGAGAGTCAAGCCAATGGTCAGACATAGGAGTGTTGTGGATTGGAGTTATTTCATCTAAGTTAGGTACAGAAGGGGGGGCAATTTTGTCCAAGAACTCGTCTATCCATTTAGAATGAGAAGCTCGAGGAGATGTTGGACTGAAGGAGGATCGAAATCTTCGAATCATAGACCAAACTTCCGAAATTGGAGTGTTCGGATATACTGAACTGCAGAAGTTGTACCACCCGGATTTTTTTTTTGACCTCAATACCCTTTTGGCATTGGCTTCGGCATTTTTGTATACGAGATAGTTCTCCATAGTCATATTGTGACGATAGGAAAGAGATTTAGCTTTCCGAATTCTCACTACTTTGGAACATTCCTCATCCCACCAGGGAGTTGGAGGGAGTTTTTTGAGAGATTTGGTTTTAGGGGGAGGATTTGATTTATTGATTGCAGTTACGAGCATTGATTTGAAGTTATCGTAGTCATCTTTGACAGATAATGTATCGGTATAGGATAAATTTTGTATAAACTTATCCATATGTGAGTTAAATTCATCCCATTTGGTATGTTTTGTTTTAATCTTTGTCGAAATATGGGACTTGTCTGAATGGAAAGAAGTTTGATAAGTGATGGTGATCGGGAAATGATCACTGGAGCAAGGGTCGGGGGACACCACCCACGAGGAGAGAGGTGCCAGATTAATAGAGCATATGGAGAGATCCACTGCACTGGGGTTTGTGTTGGGGCGAGAGATTCTAGTAGGAGATCCGTCATTCAAAAGAAAAAGGTTGGATTCATCTAGGAAATCCATCACACTTCGACCGTCTCGATCACAGAAAGCAGAACCCCAGACGGGGGAATGGGCATTAAAATCACCCAATAAAAAGAAAGGAGGGCTTAGTTGACGGACAATTTGCAACCACGCTTGTTTATTGAAGTGCGATGTTGGGGGAAGATAGATAGAAACAAAGGAAGTGTCCTTTATTTTAGCTGCAACCATTTGAAAGTCAGCATTGGGGGGTTTGATATTATTTATTGGGAAAAACGGAAGGGATTTTTTAATAAAAAGGGCAGCACCACCGCCCGTACCTTCCGGGCGATCATCGCGGAGACAGGAGTACCCTCCCACATTAAAGTGGGTGGATGGAGTAAACCATGTCTCCGAGACAGCAGCCACAGAAACAAGGTTTGAATTTAATAGGTTAAGAAGGTTTGATTTGTTAGAAATAGCACTGCGGCTATTCCACTGAAGAATTCTGACATCTTGAAGAGCCATTTTGGATAAATGATTTTAATGTGGAAATAATAGAAGCAGCGTTGGACGGTAGATTAGTTTGAGAAGAAATTAGGTCAATTAGAAGCATAATAAGAGTTTGAATAAATGAAGAATTATCTTGGGAGAGTTGTTCAGAAAGCTTTTGATAGTTTGTTGAGGATGAATTATAATTGTTTGCGCACCCATTTGTGGCGTGTGAAAGAGGAGAACCATTGGGATTTAAGAGAAGTGAGTTGTGTTGTTGCTGATCGTATCCACGAGCCTGTTTAGAGATAGGGTTTTTGTATGTGAATTTTGTTGAACGGGAAGATGTTGAGGAGGAGGCGAGAGGGTTGGATGAAGAGTTACTGAATAAAACCTCGGAAAATGATTTTTTGACAGGCGGGAATAATTTAGAAGCCTGCAGAAAAGACAAGTTCTCAGAGGCCATAGAAATTTTTATATTTTTTTGGCGAGATTGTTCGGGGCAAGAAGAGTTAATGGCGGAATGAGCGCCTAAGCAGTTAAAACATTTAGGTGAAGAGAGAGAAGAACATTGGTCAGCCGAGTGGTTTTCTCCACATTTGAAACATCTGGGAGGGGATCTGCATGCAGCTTTGGTATGACCAAAACGGCAGCAGTTGTAACATTGAGTGGTGGGATAAGTGTACATTTCAACTGGTAAGGAGTTGAAAAATAAATAAATATGGGAGGGAAGAGATTGTCCTTCGAATGTGATGACGACAGATTGGGAGGGCTTCCAGGAAATGATGCCCTCAGAGGTGTCCTTATAATTTAGCCTCCTGGCTTTTATGGGATTGCCGATATGTTGGGGGGTTGAAAGTGAGGACAGGATTTCTGGAATGGACAGATCGGTCGAGATACCCTTGACCAGGCCCATTCGAGTGACATTGAAAGTTGGGATGTACGCCTTGAATTTAGAATTTGATGAAATAAATATATTTTTGATAAAGTTGTTGGCGGCTGAACCTGACAGGAATTCAACAGAGATTCGGAAGCGACCCTCGGCTTTAACACCTCCAGGTTTAATCGAAAGGTTCTTGTTATTTGAAAGAAATTTACCAAATTCAAGAGGATGGATGGTTTTACCTTGTTCAGTTTTTTGCGCATATACAATGTAGGGGCCACGGGAATGAGTAGAGTAAAAGTGCGTTGGAGGAGGTTGAGGAAGAGCTGGAGGGGACTGAGAAGACAAAGGCAAATCATGTTTTTTTGGGGAAAGGGGACTAATTTTTCTTTTTTTAATTGAGGTTAGGATGACAGATTCATTGTCTGAAATGTTTGAATGTTCTGAAAAGTCTATTTTATCTGAAATGCCTCCATCTGGAGGGTCAGGAGGGGGATCTGGGGCCTTTGTAAGGGGTACAGGAGGGAAATCCTCCTCCATTGTTCAAAAAATTTACAGCTAAAATAAAAAGTGACAGAAGTAAAAAAAATTATATAAATATCTGTAAATGAGCAGCAAGAAATGACTCCTGGAAGATCAGGGGGGAAAAGATTCCAACACACTAAACTTTTTACAGCCAAAACACAATAAAAAGATTGGTTTAAGAATATTTTTTGAAAGAGCAAAACAAAAGAACTGATGACAGCCAAATGTTATTGTTGCCCAAAAAAACGTTTTCGAATCTCTGTTGAAATGTTCACAGGTGCCATCAACAACTTCATTAAAACATCCACATTTCATCAAATTCAAGGCATATATTACAATTTTTAAGTCATTCGCATGAGCCTGTGAGAGGTATCTCAACCGATCTGCCCATCGCAGAAATCCTGTTCTTCACTTTCAACCCCTTAACATATCAGCAATTCCATAAAAGCCATGGGAGGCAAAATTACAAGGACTCTTCTAAGAGTATCGTTTCCTGGAAGCCCTCTCAACCTATCGTTATCGCCGGAGGACAATCTCTTTTCTCTCATATATATTTATTTTTCAAGTCATTACCTTTAAAATGTTCACTTTTCCCACGACTCAATGTTTCAGTTGTTCATACCAAAACAGCATGCCAATTCCCTCCCTTAAAATGTTTTTATTTTTATAGTAATACCTCACAAGAGTCTCAGCTTCTCCCGTCTGGAGCCAGTGAAACTATGGCATCCCCAATTGGGGTATGTTGTGAGGCTGAAGGTAGCGGAGAGGGGAAAGAGATAGGAAAGAGGAAGGCGGGGAAGTACCTGGCTATTCAGATCTGGTATCCAAACAAGGCTAAAGCCATGTTCAGCAACGTTTCGTTGTCACTGAGAACGGGTCGTTTCTACTACCTCAAGTCGGCTGTGGAACGATTTGCCGGCCTCTGTTTTCCTCCCTCCTAAAACGTGAACATATTCAAGACCAAAGTTCACTCCTTCCTCTCTACAAAAAGACCCTCCATACATCATTCCCATAGATGACAGTCCCCGAGGGAAATTATTGTCTTCCAGACCTCCTGTGTGGAGTTAAGAGCCGCAATTAAGAGTGCCTTTTACCACCACGAATAAAGGTAATAGGCATAAATTTCGCTTGCAAACGAAGTACAGAAAAGCGCAAAAGGTCGCCCTTAACCACTCTCTCCCGATTCGGCCTGCCACGCAGCTGGTGGAGAGATGCTTCCTCCGACAAATCAAACGTAGCGAATCACTTGTTGTTGGTTATCCAATAAGTGGTTCCCGGAGCGGTGGTACCCACACCCGCTTCCCAAATTGTATTGATTCTTCAAATCGATAAATACCTCCCCCCCCCAAATCAAATTGCGCAATACTTATGTTAATGTCATTGACCCCACAATCGTTGGACATAATTTTTACGAAACAGATTCCTCAAAGATTAGACAATTTTTATCTACTCTTAATTGGTCTTATGATCTCATACAATAAAATGTATCAAGCAATCGTTCCCTTTGAATCCTTACAAATAAATTAAAGTTTTTTTAATTAGGCAATTCACCCTAAAAAGAGTGCTTTGTGCCTATCTATAAAATAATAAGACAAACCAAACATTGAAGTCATTCAAGCCTATGAACTTGAATAAAACTGAAAATACGCGATAATTGTTGAGACAGCAATTACGGAATACTGAGGGGAGAATGGTGGGTGATTTTAATGAGCAAACGATATATGTTTTTGAAGGAAGAACGTTTTTTACAATTAAGAAAGACATGGTCAAGAGTCTCCTCTTCCACACCGCACTGGCAGAGTGAACTATCGAGGACTCGAATTTTAAATAAATGCGCTGCAATAGAGCAGAGACCAATTTTCATTCTCGAAATGTAGGAAATAAATCTTTTGGATTTATTTTTTTTTTTTTGCCGTGGAACCAAGGTTTACTTGGAATTAATACACTTCCACTGACCATTAGACAGCACACTAATCACGTAAAATACAAATCAGACACCAAGTTTTGGATCACTAGCAAAGACAGATCATATATTAACAATATTCTTGGAACCTTCTAATGCATGCTTTCCCATTGGTACGATGCTGATTATCCTTGTACTTTTACTTTAAATGTAAATAACATTATTATTGTTATCCTTATGCTAAAATGCGCCTGCTCTCAACATAGGAACTCCTAGTGAGACAGGCACAGCACAATTTCCTACGTAACTTAATAAATAAAGATTATAATGAAATAATTTTTTTTTTAAATGTGATTTTGAATTCCAGCATAGAAAGATCCAGTTCGGGCTTCAAGGGCGGATCCAGCTTTGGCGCCAGGGGGGGGGGGTCACATAGCTCCAGGGGGGGGGGTCACATAGTCGTGGTCAAGTCACTAGAAGTTATAATTTAATTTTGATAATAATAGATACAAGTAAAAAGTAGGTTCACCTAGATCCTGGACCCAGCCCAGGGAGGGGTCATGACCCCCATGACCTCCCCTGGATCCACCCTTGTCGGGCTTTCGTATCTGTCCAATTTTCTTCCCAGGAACGAAACATGTTGGATTTGAACAGAGAAGACGTCAGAGATTGGAATTTTAAAGTCTAAAGGAATAGAACCAGAGATTGTTCCATGTTTAGCGAGAGAATCGGCTTTCTCGTTACCCTCAATTCCTAGATTACCAGGGTTCACGGCGAGTTCATCGAAAATCAATTCATCGAAAGCAAATTCATCGAAAACGAGTTCATCTAAAACCAATTCATCGAAAACCAATTCATCGAAAACCAATTCATCGAATGATCAATTTAGCGAATCACCAATTCATCGAAAAAAAATATTTTGTAGATATTTGAGAGAAATGCCGAGCGGACCGGGAAGTTAAAAAGCATTGGTCAATAAAAGTTGACAATAAATTTATATACAGGGTGTTAAGGGACGTACTTGACTTACTTTAACCAGCGATTCCTGAAATTATTTGGAGTAAAAGATGTAAATGAAATTTTGGTCTCCGGTGACTTTTTTTGACAACTTTTTTTTTGCAGCATTATCTTTTTCTGTACTTTCACTATCGCTGCTTGACGAATACATCTCCTCTGATCGAAGCACTGTACTCAAATAACACCGATAAGAAAGAAATACCGTTAATAAACAAACTATCGAAAATAGGTTGGAACCTGCCGCAGTCACAAGCCAACATGCCAACAACCTTTTACTTATTCTTGTGGGATATTCTTGCAAGTATAAGGTAATCATTATGAATACGGAAAAAGGAAATGCTTATACTCCTACCCTTTTCTTCAACTCAAAACCTTATACTTCTATCTTAACAAGGATATCCATCAGTTTAATGAATACGGCCCATGATAAGGATTTCTGTTTTGCAATCCTCTCAACGCTCTGCCCGCAAACATGCAGCCACTGTTCGGTTGTCTGCTCGTTCTGTGAGGCGAATCCTTCACGAAGAACTAAAATTTCATTCCTACAAATTGGGTGTGGTGCAGGAAATCCACGTGATTTTGTTGCTCGAGAAAATTCATGTGAGGCGAGTTCGATTAACGCAGTGTATTGAGAATAATGGACGCCATCTGCCTGATATTATCTTACAACTGTGTAAAATAGATAACATTTAAATGTTGTTCTTAATGCTGTTAAAAGAATTAAGTATATATCTGCATTATTTTATTTTTAATTGAGTTCCTAAATAAGCAAATTGCTCTGCCCCATCCTGTATTTGAAAAATCGCATTTTGCTCACTCAACTTGCATAACATTCATGGATAATTTTTGCGGCAAATAGGCGTTACAAGAACAATTCCCATCAAATCAGACAGAGTTTTAGTACAAAACCACTGTCAGGTATATTTTTATTGAAAACCGTCGTGATTTGAAGACCTTTTGTCATAATATTCAACAAAATGAATAGAAATCTAAACAACTTTATCGAATCGTATTTAGATTAGCCTATTATTTAGTCTTTACTATAATATTCGTTATTCTAATATTTTTTTGGGTGCACATATTTTTTTACAATTTTACATTTTAGCCACATTCTTTGTATTTTTAAATTTATTTTTCAATTATGTTTCGTTGTACGAAGCTATTTTAAATTTGTTTTAAAAAGATTGGATCGCTGGAACAGCTCATCAAATCAAAAGCAATTCGCAAAATTATCTTCTGGTGACTTCTCGTATCGGAGATTGGCTATCATCACATCTTCATTGCAATCAGTTTGCAGACCTCCGACAGCAGACCGCAGACCGCAGACCGCAGACCGCAGTTCGATTAGTAAAGTAAGTAATAATTCATTTAATAAAACGATATGCATGGTGTCCGGAAACTCGTAGTATATGCGGAAAACTGGTGAATCTACGGGAATCTACTAATCGTGAACCATTTATTGGATTACCAACACCTCTACCATAGGTCACCCTAAGTAGTTCGCTGCGTTTGGTGATTTAGCAGTGGTGCCCGGGTTCATGGGGTGAAGTTTAATGTTATCTTGGTGACGGATGTTCACCAAATTCGTGGCAGGCCGGATCGGGAGAGTCTGGTGAAGGGAGACTTTTTAACGTCTCCAGCAGAAATCTCCCGGAACATCGCCTTGTACTGCAGGGAGAGGGATAGATTCGTACGTCACTCCTGGACACACTGACCCCCATATTCCTACTCACTCCTCACACCCGTTTCCTTCTCAGAACTTCCTTTTCTTCGTTTCCTAAAAATACCCTCAACACAGCATCCCCAAAGATTCCAAAAACATCCAACTTCTGACTCGATTTACTCGAAAACGCAAGCTCAAATAAATTAAATAAATTATACTGCAAAATCGAATCCAAATGCGACGTAGTTTCACCAGATTCCCGCTTAAGGTATATGCCCACTACACCGTTACATACCATGACCGTACTATGGATGTATCAGACACGAAATAAACACGCTACGCCCTACTATGCCCACTAGAACGTGCTAACACCGTATTATACGTAGAGGTCTCTGCCCACTACACCGTTCCATACCATGACCGTAACCGTAGCGGCGCATGCAAAAAAGTATTATTTGGTCGGTTACGGAACGGTCTAGTGGGCACCGTTTCATACTGATCGATAAAAAGAATACTTTTTTGCATGCGCCGCTACGGTTTCGGTCATGGTATGGAACGGTGTAGTGGGCAGAGTACTTTTACGTATATTACGGGTATAATACGGTGTTAGCACGTTCTAGTGGGCATAGTAGAGCGTAGTGTGTTTATTTCGTGTCTGATACGTTCATAGTACGGTCATGGTATGGAACGGTGTAATGGGCATAGACCTTTAAACAACTAAAACAACCTGTACATATTATAATGCATAAATTTACGTCAGTAAAAAAAATCGTACAAACAGATTTAATCTCAGTTTGAATTCGAAATTTCTCCAGCCTCCAAAGTACTACCTACTTTCCATACACCTTTTCAGAGAACTTCTGCTTTGCATTTCCGACTAATTAAAAGTACACAACACGTTATAGAACCAGGCTAAAGAAATGTAATTACACCATTTCACGATGACAAGTAAACGCGCGGACGTGTTTGTAATATTATCTAGTATTCTGTCCTAGCTAGGCCGGGTCGCGTACACTCTGCGTTCAGTATCGAGGTCGAACGGGAATTTAATGTAAACATCTAAGAAAAAAATGCACAAAATAAGTATGCGGCCGTAATGGTGGTAAAGCCGAGGTTACACTGTGAACGTGAACTCGCAGTGTATCCCGGAGGTTCTATTGGTGCAAATCGCGTGGTGAAAATTATTGAACATTCAGTCGTCAATTTTATTTATTTCTTACATAATTTACTAGCAGACCCGGCCACACGTTGCTGTGGCTAACGAAACGCAACGCCATTACCCAACCTTTATAAAATCCACACCAGCCATGTGCCAGCTGCCCGCTGCTCGCTACCTGAATTGAATTTTTGAATTTCTCGGCTTTTCTCTACTATAATAAGCATGTATTATACATATAAACCTTCCTCTTGAATCACTGTATCTATTGGTGAAAACCGGATGAAAATCCGTTGCGTAGTTTAAAAGATCTATGCGCACATACATTTTAAGCGACTTCATTTTATACTATGTAATGATGATATCATTTGTTAGAATTCAACTTGAGTACAATTCTCCCATCTGGAACCCACGTTATAATATTCATGTACAAGCTATTGAAAGAATAAAAAATAAATTTTTAAATTTACATAATTTTATGATGGGTGTTCCAGAAGTTATGTTGAACTAAAGCACTCTATGAAATCATTTGAATATGCTTTAATTGTCAAACAGAAGGATTTCCACTGACTTGATATTTCTAGACAAAATTTTAAATTATATGGTTGAAAGTTCAGCATTGCTTGTATTGATAAGCTTTCTGATTCCACCACGTAATACTGGATGTCGGGATTTATTACAGTGCAGAAATTCAGGGACCAACTATCATATGTATTCCTCTTTGGCCAGAATACTAATAGAGGGAAATAATTTATACTAAGTCAGTGGACAACTTAGATTTATCTCTTAACAAATACAAAATATTGTTACTGAGGCAGTTCAGTTATGTGCAATAAATACTGCATAATTTTTTTACTACTTACACATAAAAACGCCTATAAAATTTATTTATTTTAGTTTACGGTTTTTACATAAATATGGGTAGTATAACTTTAACAGGAGAAATAATAATGAACACGACAAAAACAATAGAAAAATAAAATTACAGTAAAAAAAAATTAAATGAAAATATAAGAAACAAAAATTTAAAAAATACAGTGATCAGATAGGTTTACAAAGTGACTACCAAAGGTTTAAGAAAAGGGTTGGAATAGGTTTTTAATATGATCCTCATGTCAATATCTCCTAGGTATTGGTTTCTCATAGCCTGAATTTTTTCATAGAAAGTGGTAGACACTCTCATTATAGCCCTTCTTTAGGAAATGAAACTTTGCTTTAAATGGCTTTAGACGTGTTTTGGTGACCAGATCTAGTCAAGTTCTTTCCAATCTTCTTCCACACATCTCCTTCCCCTCCCCACTCCCTTCAGCCACACAACGTTTCTCATTAGGAGAGGAGACAGTTGCGAACTGTTAACACTCTCAAATTTTAAATTTTCATGGTACCTAAATCATTGATACCAAAACTCGGTTTTCAGAAGTTTATGATCAATTTTGACTCATTCGTTTTACTTGACGTAAATGCTTTTGAGAAGTTTAGTGTTATACCTATCTACGATATCGCCCATCGCCCATCGCCCATCGCCCATCGCCCATCGCCCATCGCCCATCGCCCATCGCCCATCGCCCATCGCCCATCGCCCATCGCCCATCGCCCATCGCCCATCGCCCATCGCCCGTTGCCATCGCCATCGCCCATCGCCTATCCAAAGCTTTCCTTACAACACTGTCCCACCGAGCCCTTGAAAGTATTTTTTCCTGACATTTAAAACAGCGTCCCCACTGTTTAATTCGCAAGTCACGCCTGTTGATACATCGTCAGAACGGCAGCGCGTTAGTCTGCCAAAATAATTAAAAAAAAAAACGAATTGTTTTCAGGCGGCTCCGACTGCTATTGCTCTTGCCAGCAGATCGCATCGTGTGAACTTGCCCGCGCTGCGGCGGATGCAAATAACTCGGAAATAGGTACATCGATGGCTGCCCGTTTTCATTTTGTCAAAAGTTAGCAGCTTTCCAGTCGTGTCATTGGCGCGAAGGCGACAGCCGCCCAGACCGCGTCACTCGCCGTCTAATACCCATACAAATTACTTCTACCCGACCACAAACTGCAGTCATTTAACATTGTAAATCGCCGCTACAATCGCCTAATCGACTGGAAATCTCGTAAAACTTTAATCAGTATTGCCAATTAATAATCCAGCAGTGATTTAATGTAACAGTTCTATTTCCGTACAATCAAAGAGTGAAGTGAAGTCGCGTCGTGTATCCCATCTCTAGTTGTTGGTCTCTAATCTAATTCAGTTCTTACCTAGTCGATCTGACGCGGAATGAAGGAATAAATGGCTTCCCGTTTTGTTTATTCCCGCGCGCATTAATCTTCAAATCAAACATTATTTGTAAATATTAATTCACGTGTTCTTGTGATTGTTTGAGTTCTCAGGATACACACCGAGGTAAGAAAATATTTATTTATTATTAATCTTTTGTATATTACAAAATAGACAAGAAACAAACTTAGGTTTGTATTTTGAATTTTCCTTTCCGAACAGAAGAGATCTATCTTTTGTGGGATGTGATCTCCTGTTAGATTTGTGTGATTTTTACATATTTGCTGCCACATATTTTAGCTAAGATCATTTTAAACACGAATTCCTAAAAGTATGCATGATTATTTATTCGTTTAATACACATTGTACATAGAAAAAGCAAATAAATCACACAAATCTGACAGGAGATCACGTTCGTAATCTGGATAACGATTCCACAAAGATAGATAATAACACAGATAAATAGATAACTCTACTCTGGTGTTGTAAATTTTAAGAAATTAACATAAACACCCATAGGTAGTACACATTTTAATTTTATGTACATTATGTTATCGATGCAAAAAGTGCAGTCTTATATATATGCACAATAATGTTATGAATTTTTTTTTTATAATCCAGTAATCTGAGAAGCATTATGGAAAAGGTCTAATCTCTTTATCTACCTTGGAATCAAAAGGTCTTGGAGTCAAATCCAAAAAATAAGATTAATGTTTTATTCTTTCTAAGGATGGGTCGTTTCAAAAAATTGAATAATTTTTCAAATATTTGATGTTAATTTTAACGTTCTATGAAAGTTCTATTCAAGTTCTGAGATTTTTTTAGTTTTATGAAACAATTGGCCTGTAATGATACATTACACAGAACGTGAAAATTTACTTCAAATATTTTATGAATTGTTTATTTTTTTTAAAACAAAGCGTCCCAAAGTTAATTTTTCGAGAAAAGTTTTGAAAAGCGTTAGATTAATAGATTTTAATTTTTATTTAAGAAGAACATACGGTTTCACGAAAACTCACAGTCATGCAACTTAAAAATCCCTTCGAAAAGTTAAGAAAAAAAATCTAAAAATAGCCTATAACCTAACCTAACCGAACTACGTATAGTTTTTTCATCATTTTTAATGACTTTTTAAAGGAGGTGCTGAAATTGTATGATTCTGAGTTGTCTGGTCACCGAATTGATATCTATATCATTTAACACCATTCATTACCTTTTATTCATTTTCCGGAAATTATTGTCTTTATTATTACTAGGTATCGACGGATTTATCTTATAAGAATCAGATTTCTTGCCGATTGCCTAAGCGTATCTTTTTAAATTATTGTTCATCATTTTTCGAGCATTATTTATAATTTTTTCGGACACTTCTTCTAACAAACATTTACAAAGATCATTATTGTATAAATGGTTTATTCACTTTAACAGGTCAACTACTTTAATATATTTAAATTAATGTCGTTATTTCGTGGCACACTTAAAATGCAAATTGTCACGTGAATTAACTTGGCTGACAATTTATTTATTGCATAATAAATAACGTGGTGGTACTTGCTTGGGCTGATACGCAAAAGTAGTTGGAATTATTAATACACCTACTCTTCAATCTTGAGTGTGGGCAAAAGATCTAGAACTGTGCGCAATTATCAATCCAATATTTTTAATTAATATTTACTTATTATTGCTTGAATGCGAACCATTGTCGAGCAGAAACATTACAATTATATTATTATAACGAAATGCAAATAATAAAGGCAGTATATTCACATGAATTAAATGGTGGCCGGACAACTCCTTTGAAAAGTAATTTAAAAGTGATGAAAAAATGTATAAAAAAATTGGTTAAATAGGTTACGTTAGTTAGGGTTGTGAGCTATTTTAAAATTATTTCTTTAATAGCTTTGAACGACTTTTCAAAGAGGTGTTGAGCAGTGGCAGTCCGTGAGTTTTCAGTTTTAGAGCTCTAAGATTGAAAAATTTGACGTTATTGACGTTGTTGAAGCCGAAAATGATTTTTTCAAATTTTTTTTTCAAAATTTCAAGTTTTTGTATAAAAAGTTTAAATTTTGAAAAAATAAAATTAATTTTCTCCTATAAAAACATCAGTAAGGTCGTATTTTTCAATGTTAGCATTCTAGCTCACTGAAAACTACTCACGGACCGCCACTAGTGTTGAGTTGACATGGAACCGAATAAAATAACTAGTGACCGACCGCATAAAATAACTAGTGACCGAAAATCTGCGAACCTTTGGCCGCACCGAAACTTTGTGGCACATGTGTAATTTTAGTTTTGATTATTGACAAGTTTTAGTTCCAATAAGTAGATCACATCTTAATTGCTAATTTTTATAAATTTTGTTTGTTTTATAGCAGCAATATCAAACAAAATAATAATTATTTTTTCACGTACTTCAATTATTGTTTTTTTATTATTTCATTTAACACGTTTAATAAAAATGTTGTGATTGTAAACGCAATTAAAATTAAAATACTCAATTAATGAGGTCCTTCCTTTATAATGTAAATGTTGATTATTGACAATTTTTTTGTTTCAAGAAGTAGTTAACAAGTTAATTTTTTAAATTTGTGTTTGTTTTATAGCAGTAATTTAAAAAAAAAATTCACGTACTTGAATTATTGTTTTTATATTTCATTTAATACGTGCTAACTGTCAATGTACGTAAAAAAATAAGCCAAATTTAAGTAAACAATAGATTTTTGTCATGTCTAAAAAACTTTTTGTTTCAGTTTCGGTTTCGGAAGAAATTCCTGTTTCGGTCGGACACTAAAAATAACCCATCGAAGCCAGTTAAGGGAACGTACCCATACTACGAGACACGTTTAGGGGGGGTGGTCTTCAAAATACTACGCTTGGTACAAATGAGCGGCGGGGTGCTTAGGTTTTTGGTCACCGGGGGGGGAGGGTTAAAAATTGCAGAAAGTTGGTCACGTAGTATGGGTACGTTCCCTAAGTTAGCCTCGCAGGGGTCAAGCACAGAGAAATCGATAAGTTAACAATATTGGATCGATAGGCGTTCCGATAACTTGCGATGTTTTTATATCGATATACTGAGAACGGTTTCACTGATGACTGTCGATGCGATATTGACAGGGAATAAAAAAAGACATCGATATACTCTGGCAAAACACTGACGGATTTGTCTATGAATTCACATTCCGAAACGTCAAACTCCAATCAATTATGTAGAAATATTAATAAATTCTCGATGTTAAATTGAAATTCTAACCTAAATATGAATTGGCAGTTCACATTTACTTTTTGACACTAAACGGAAGTTAATTAGTTGATGAGGTCTTTAGTCATATTTCGACCCTCTTCGTCTCTCAAAGATCAAAAGGAATAAATTGATTGCATCTTAGATGTTGGGCGTTTCGGAATGTAAATTCGTAGACGGATCCGCCAGTGTGAAATCGATTTATTATTTATTCACTGTCAATATTGGTTCGGCTATCAACATTGAAACCGTGCTCGGTATATCAATATACTCTTAAAACCATCGGAAGTTACGCCCATCGACATGTTGTAAAGTTATCGATTTCTCTATGCTTGACCTTCAGGAGTCAGAGGGCCTTACGTATAAACTGGTGCCATCAATTTTCGTTTAAATCGCTGTTGATCACGGTTTTTATTCATCATATTATTTGCCGTTGTTCTGATAATAAATTTATTTTAGTGGTTTACTGATCACGTTTCTAATTAAATTAAACACGCCGTACGACTTGAAATTTTCAATAACTTTGACGTACCAAATGTACAGCAAATATATGCCAAAAATATATTATTGAAGCTCTTCAAAAATAATGAATCCTCTACTAGACCGTGTATGCATAACACTAGATCGAATAAAAATTATATAAAAAATATTCCAAGTTATAAAACCACATTTGGACAAAGAAACTATACATACTTTGCAACAAAACTCCATAACATCCTTCCCCAAGACATAAAACTAATAAAAAATCCAATTGAATACAAATCAAGAATAAAAATATGGCTTAAAGAGGTCAATGAGAGAACACTAGCGAAGACGCTAAAAACGACATAGAAGACAAATGAACTATATTTAAATAACTTTAGTCCGCCTCGGCACAGGACCCCCTAGTGAGGAGGACTAAGAAATACAATATTTTATACTTAATTTCACATTACTTTTTGTATGTAATTTTTTTTTATATATAGTCGCTATAATAAAAAAAATAAAATAAAATAAAATAAATAAATAAAAAAATATTATTATATTTTCCGGTGATGAGATTGTGTTGAAGACACGAAAATGATTTTTATATTATTTAGCTTAATTGAGCGAGCTTACAAGCTACTAGCCGGTAAGTTTAAAAGCGGGTTAATCGGCGAGTGAGATTGTCATGATGACACACAAAACTGTCTACTCGCTCAGTAGCAGCTAAAATAACTACTCCCGCGCAAACCAAATCTGTCGACATTTTGTAGAGAACTTGTGCTTGCAACTAGCGCCATACGCTAGACAGTAGCGAGAATTACGACTCCCGCGAGATCCAATTCTGACCCTTACGAAATCAGCTGTTCGTGGGCCGCCATCTTGAGCGAGTAGCGAGTAAAGTTGACCACCTTCCAACTTTTTTCATAGATTGTTCACAATCTAATAGTTAGATATTAATACGATTACGCTGAGCGAGTTTACTAACAGATGGTGAATTTTCCAGATAATAGCTTGTAAACCCGCTCAATGTAATCGAGGCTTTAGAATCATAAATAAGTTCGTGTCAGTAATAGTACTTATCTACTGCTGAATAATCAATAAATTATTTTATAGTTATGAAAACAAAATACCGAAGTGAAACATATAAAGCCAACAATTTCTTTAAATTATCTAACAAGGCATATTATTTGAGTTTTTTTTTTATATTAGCTCCACACAGGAGGAAAAGAATTCCCCTTAGGGCCTATATCATATTTGCAAGAAGGGTCTTTCGACCAAAGAAAGGAGAGGAAGTTCTGGGAAGGAAAAAGGTGTGAGGAATCTGCGGGTCTGTTTGTCAAGGACGTATGAATCCATCTCTCCCACTGCGGTGCAAGGCGATTTCCGATAGAGTTCTAATAGAGAGGTCAAAAGGTCTTCCTCGACCAGTCTCTTCCGATCTGGCCTACCACGCAGTAGGTGGGAAAGCGTAGGCGCCGTCAAGACCTTGACAAACCTCACCCTAATGAACCTGATCACCCTAATGAACCTGATCACCCCTAGGTGCGGTCTAGGAGTAAGGGTCTTGACTCTCAATCCGAAGGTCGCAGATCGAATCCCGGCGTGGACAATATATAATATGTATTATTTCACAGTGAATTCATTTAAAATAATATATTCTTTATTTGCGGCACATTCCAGAGTGGAAGATACTCTCAGTATAGCCCTGGTGTGAAACTTCGCTTGAAATGGCTTTAGCTGTATTTGGTGACCAGATCTGAATAGCCAGGTACTTCCCCACCTCCCTCTTCCCCGTCTCCTTCCCCTCCTACCTTCAGCCTCACAACATACCCCAAATGGGGATGCCACAGTCTCAGGAGCAGCAGGTAGCGAATCACCAGGGGTAACCTATGGCAGAGGTGTGGCTCATCCAATAAATAGTTCCCGGGGCGGATTCCAAGTAATCCAAATTGTTTCTTTTTCTGTTTCAAATGATCGTTTGAGAGTCACTCACATTGTTTTCAATGATTAAATATTACATTTTGTAATAATTATATTATGAAACATCTGTTATTGTCTTCGTATTTATTATAAATAACATTTATTTAATAATGCAAACTTTGCATTGTTTCCATCTGTCCTTGGTCGCCTTGGTGACAGGCGAAAGAATAATTCACGATGCAATGTTATTTTTTCCAAAATCAACATTAGCATTGATTAAAGACTATAAAAATAATCAGTGTTTGTTTGTTTGACACGTTTCTGCATGACGATAGTAAAATTTTCGCCATAAAATTCCCAAATTGAAATTATTTGACGTTTTGTTTGAAAACGTATAATACTTCTGAAAATCAGGCGGTCAAATTTTAACTAGTTCTCGCAGATAGGTAATAAAACTAACAAAATTGTTTTTCCTCACTTTAATTATTATTTAATTATATTGTAAAAGTTGTTAGTATTTCAGGACAGCTCAAGTGTCGGGGCTCCGTAAAGTCCGAGTAAATCTGGTTTCCAAGAAACTGGGCGTCTTATACAGGCCTAGCAGATTCTTCTTCTTCTAATAATAATTGAATAATTTGTAGAGCGTCGTTTTCGTGAAAAATCACCTCAAGGGCGCTGTACAATTTATTATAATTTCTTAGACTCTTATCTAATTTTATTATTTACAAACGGATACATAAAACATGATTTTATTAGAAAGTTTATGCTTGGAAAGATACTCGGTGGACATTATATACTAGCCGTTATAGAATTTATATAAGCCGGGCGTTTTTGACGGTCGATAAAAAATCAATTAATATTTTAATAATACATGTTTTTTTAATATATTTATTTATATTTTAAGAATTCAAAAAAAATTTCAAACAAATATATATATTACACGCTGTTGAAGTAGACGTGAAAAGAGCTTGTCCTTCTTGTCTTGGCAAATGGTCATTTGAAAAATAAAAAAGGTAGATACTTTATCAGTACAAACGTCAGTACATCCACAAAAAACGACAATTTTTTTTTCGCAAAATGGCGGCTACTTAAAAAAAATTTGATGTTTTTCAGTTATTTGTTAACTCTTCCGAATATTTTTATATAGTAAAAATTCATGCCAAATTTCAAGAAAATCGGCCTATTAGAACTTGAGATTTTGTGACAAACGTTTCGAAAAAAGTAGTTTCGAGAAAAACTCGTTAGAAGTTTTGTTCTATTTAGATTCTAGTTAGATTCTATTTGCCACGACACTAAAATGGCTATTACGTTTAAAATAGTTAGAATTTCGAAAAATTCTTTTAAGTAGACATTCTTGAATATATAAACAATCGAAATGTGAAAAAAAAATTCTAAACTAGAATACTGGATATAAAACACTACCGCACATTACTGTTGACATGCTACATTAATGAGAAGAATACTAGCAAAAATAGTTTTTTTTTTATATTGAAAGTCTAGAGAATTTAGTACATACTCTTTAGTACTGGAGAATTTTTATGAAATGACATTAAAAAGCTCACAAGTTTTTATTTGCTTAAAATTTTCCCCAATTGGTTATTTACAATTTTAAGGGCTATGAAGGTGAAGGTGCTAATCCTGTACAAATCTCAAGTACGCTCATCAATTGAATTTGGGAGTCACTCTGGGCTGGAGCCCCTAAATACTTGATAAACCTACTTTATTTAATGTAATTTATTATAATCTACCTTATGCAAAGGAGGGCTGTCTGTCTGATTGACAATCCGTTATTACAGCGCCCTTGAGGTGATTTTTCACAAAAACGGCGCTTTATAAATTATCCAATTATTATTATTATTATTATTAACAGACCAATTGCCGTCTCTAGTACACAGATGCAATGTAGACATGCTGATCCTATTCTTTCGGTATTTTAACGTAGCCTGCTCTAAGGAGCTAGCAGCCTTGATTACCGGTGCACATGCATGAAACTCGACGGACACTAGCGGAACAACCGTTCATAGTTCATGAGAACGGGTCGTTTTTTTGGACTCGTTTTTGTTTACGTCGTCTCATATGTGGAACGGGCTACCGGAATCTCTTTTTCATCCCTCGCCTCTTCAAGACCCGCATTAACAAATCCCCTCCTACAGCCCATCCTTAACCCGCCTCACAACGCTGCCCAACCGAGTGGTGACATAGATCCCCTATCTTTACATCTGTACAGAAAGGGGCGCTCTTGTGAGGTGTGACATAAAAAAAAGAAAGTAAAACGGCACATGGTTTATAACTTTACAGAGCGGTAGTTATTTTCGCTTGGTACTTACCCAACTTTCCTCTCTCCCATCTCTTTCCCGCCCCCACTGCCTTGCGGCTCAGAACATAACTCACAAATAATTGCCAAAATTGCCCCTAAAAGCATGTTAAATTGATTTCTTTAATAGTTTTTGTATTGCGATTAAAACACAAACAAAGTAGCGCATATCCGTAGGTACTTTTTTTACACGAGCTCCACACCGGAGGCCCTGAGGAAAAAAAATTCCCTTAGACCTTGAGGGAAATTTTTCTCAGGGCCTATGTCATCTTGGGGATGCTGTGTGAAGGGTTTTTTAAGGAAAGGAAGGAGAGGAGAGTTCTGGGAAGGAAAAGGGTTTAAGGGGTGGGTAGGAATCTGGGGTTCAGTGTGTCCTGGTCATCTGCCTCCAAGACCTAGACAAACCTCGCCCCATAAACCCGGGCACCCCTGCCAAATCACCAAACGTAGCGAACCACTTGGGGTGACCTATGGCAGTGGTGTTGGTTATCCAATAAAGGTTCCCGGGGCGGCGGTACCCATTCCCGCCTCCCAAATTAGATTAGATTTGTTATTCCCAGAAATGTAATATATCATTCATGGAGAAGATAACACCAATAATCTAAACTAAAATATGAAAAAGAACAAGACGCTGAAAAATAATAAGATAACTATCGCAACTTGGACACGAACCCATAACCTTTCGTCTTACCGGGACAAACGCCTATACCAATTCTGCTTCTGAGTCCTCTAATTTAAATGTCCCAGTTGCGACCGTTAGCTTTTTATTTTTCTGTGACTTGTTCTTCACATTTGCGTCATATATTCTCCTTACACTCCTTTCCTCGTTCATTCGCTCTTCATGCCCAAACCATCTGAACGTCCCTTTCTTAATCTTAGATACTCATCACGCTTACATCAGCCTTGCATTCTTCGCGGATCTCCGCATTTCTCACATGATCGTACATGGAAATGTGAATGGTAGAAGAAGTCGGGGACGCCCCAGAAAGACATGGCACGACCAAGTGAATCAGATACTCGAGTCGGGCCATGTGAAGAGTCGGACTAATAGAAGAGCATGAATGAGACGATGTATGAATGTGCCGAGTATGTGCAATGTATGCCAAGATCGAGTTGTTTGGCGGTCCGTCCTCTCTGCCTACCCCTTCGGGGAAACGGCGTGATGGTTAGTTAATTAGTGATTTATTCTTTTTCATTTTTCGTTTAGATTAGTAGTGTTTTCTTCTTTTAAAAAAATCATTCAGTTTGGTTAAGTATTTTGGCCTAAAATCCAAATTTAGGCTTTGGATGAAAAAGACCGCCCAATCTTTCTTTTTAACACTTAGCAAAGATTAAGTTTATAGATACCATTATATTTATAAGCACATAGAACCATTAAAGACATAAAGCTATCACCATTCCTTGTAACCAAAATAAATAATAAGGAATAGAATCGGCATTGAACAGAAATAATAAATTAAATCGAATAAACAAATCGACGCGTACTTGCAAGAAGAATGCTTGGGAAATTTACAATAAAGAAGCTCCTCTGGATTTAAAAATAGTTTAACGATAGCTACGCATCTTTCAAGAATTATAAAGATTGTAAATTTCGACATATTTATTTTATTTCGGATTTTTACAGCAGGAAAACAGCCGTAAATCACTCGTCTGTTTTCAAAAATAAACACATTCCGTCTTGAAGTGTTATTACTCGACCAACTAGTATTATAAAACTAAACTACCCAATGGCTACTTATTTTTTAAAAACATAATTTCACGTTTACGATTTGACTTAATTTTATGATGATTTTAGAATTTAAATTATCTAACATAATATTCTGTGGTTCCTAAAAACTGTGATGGACTGGAAAGGAAGAGAAACTGACAAGTGAGTGATGAATACCATAATGGAATCAATGCTATAAAGCAATCTTCCCAACATGCCTTCCATTGATAAGCTTGGTGGTAACTCTAAGTTGATAAATGCAGGCGTTCGACAGGGATCGGTTCTGTTCCCGACTTTGTTTTTGTTGCACATTAATGATCTTTTATCGTGTGTGCCAAATCATTGTGACGCGGATGACAGTACAGTCCAAGGTAGCCTTTTGCTTGACAAACCTCCAAAGGGTTCACAAACTCCAAAGGCTCGTAGGGCTTTGAAGCAAAGAATGGACGGTTACTTCGAGTATCTCCTCTTGTGGTAAGAATAACCTCTTTAAATTTAATGTTTCAAAAACTCAATCATTTCTGATTACGTCTAAAAGGAATCGACATGAAAAGCTAGTCTCCTTTAATGGAAGCAATCTTCCAAACAGACCCTCCATTAACATGCTGGTGTAATTCTAAGTGACCAGCTCAGCGGGGGGCACAGTCAAGATAGCCTCTCAGAAGATGGGCATACTGTACAGGGCCCGCAGAAACTGCAGATGGAACACAAATGCTCACCCTGTACAAATCGCAAGTGCACCCCACTGTTGAATTTTGCAGCCACCTATGGTTTGGAGCACCTAATTATTTTTTTTAAAACGCTAGACTCTGTGCAGAAAAGGGCGGTCCATTTGATTGATTCTTCTATCTTAATAAAAGGATCGCAATCTTTAGAGCACAGGCGTCAGGCAAAAGTCACAAAAAATTATCAATTTATGATAATTATAATTTCGCGGGGGGCAATTGTCGGAGGATCAACTGTCGGGTTACCGTCTGCAATTAACTAGGATAAAGAGAAGAAGATGAAATGAATATTAACAACACAAATAACTTATCCAGTAATAACACGATTGCTAGAGTAACAATTCAATGCAAGTTACATAACCTCACATTTCCGCTCTAGCTTCGTCTGCGGGGCGCCATCTTGCTTCTTGTTTTGCTGAAAGTAATTTTAGACCTCTGAGAATTTAACTCGCTCTTCTCGGAAAATGGACGCCCGGCAATTGCAGGGAAATGTCTGGTGGAACAAGTGGTTGGACTATTGCAGAAATACATTACCAATGACTGTAAATAATGGCTACGGATCCAAAAGGTTACCGGTTCAAAACCCGGCGGCGTGCACAAATATTTTATTGCCTATATATTATTACGAAATAAAGTCGATTTTGCAGATTTTTGTTCATGCAGTGGCTTAGTTGTATCTACCATTCACCTAAAGGGGTTCGACTCCGGGAAGGGAAGGGGGGAGGAGGTTCGAAAATTTGTAAATTTTTTGCGACCTCTGCAATACTCTTCATACAACAACTTATATTTTACATCACGTTGATAAAAGAGATGGAAGGGGAGGGGGATTTTCTTTATTTAAATGGCTTTGCAACGCTTGCCGGTTACTCGCAAGAAGATATTTAAATATAAATATATATGTTTTTTATTGTTTGATAATTTTCATTATAATGATCTCAATATAAACTTTTATTTGGATAATGTCGAAAATTAAGCAAAATTACTCGCTGAAATGAACGGTTTGAATTAACGAAGCTTTTAGAATGAAGATAATTCGTATACGCGATTCGTAGACTCAATAATTCAACAAAGACGCGACCAATTTAATCCGTTCGATTTTTGAGAAACTGAAGTGCTTAAAATATGAATAAAGACCTGATTAACTAATTAACTCCCTTTTAGTGTCAAAAAGTAGATGTGGACTGCCAATGCATATTTAGGTTAGTATTTCAATTCGATATTGCCAAATTCTTAATATTTTTACTAATTGATTGGCGTTTGACGTTTCGGAATGTGAATTCGTGGACAGATCCACCAGTGTTGCCAGCGCATATCGATTCCTTAAGTATTCCCTGTCAATATCGGTTTGGCCATCAACGGTGTGCTAGGGGTATCGATATAAAATCATCGATCCGATATTGTAAAGTTATCGATTTCGGCATGCTAGAGCTCCTGAACACTTTCAGCCTCACTAAAAAAAAACCTTTCACGGCCGATAACTTATGTTGCTGCAACAACCATGGGCGGATCCAGGGGGGGGGTCATGACCCCCCCCCTGGACTGGGTCCAGGACCTAGGTGGATCACTAATTAAAATTGTTAAACATAACGTTGTTATATATTTTTTGTATCTATTATTATCAAAATTACCTACCTACTTTTTACTTGTATCTATTATTATCAAAATTAAATTTTAACCTCTTGTGACTTGACCATGACTATATGACCCCTTCCCCCCTGGCGCTATGTGACCCCCCCCCCTGGTGCCAAAGCTGGATCCGCCCTTGGCAACAACATGAATAAACCCCGTATACACTAAAACACGAACTATTACTAATAAGCTTTTAACCGCGGTCACGCTTTAAAATGCATTGTACATCTGGCAACATTGTAAATGGCCATAATTTACTTCGTAAAAATGGTTGTTTTAATTATTTTCCGCCAGGGGCGTTATTGGCGCGAGTGCGCATTTGTACACCGTGGCCCGCGCAGAAAAAAACAGTTTGGTTTATTTGTGGCGGGAATTTTGTTAGCAAATATTGCGATTTTACTGAATGATTTCTATTAAAGTGACCAATTCACTCTTCAATTCATAAATTTAACGTTTTTTTGTTGTTTTTCTTAAGTTTTAGTCAATTATAAGCACAATAATCGTACTTTGAAAGTCGAATTGTCAGAAAATTATTTTACATGATACATGAAAATTCAAATTCACATTTGGGTCTTTATTTTATGAGAATTTCTTAAAAGTTGTGTGTTTTTTTTTTAATATTAATATTTAATACATGTGTTCGTAATGTATCAAATAAATTAACATCTTCAGAGATGCAAAAATCCGTTAAAAATTTCGGTTTACTTTTTTTTTTTT
The DNA here is from genome assembly GCA_917880885.1 of Limnephilus marmoratus. Taxonomy (NCBI): domain Eukaryota; kingdom Metazoa; phylum Arthropoda; class Insecta; order Trichoptera; family Limnephilidae; genus Limnephilus; species Limnephilus marmoratus. The sequence goes on along the minus strand of OU862931.1, from coordinate 42,695,994 downwards.
TTTTATTAAAGCAAACTTCGAAATTTTTTATTATTTTTTTATTGTTCGCACGAGGAAAAAGTGAAATGACAGTTTCCTTCCAAATTCATTACATAAAAGGACTGTATTTTTAAAAAAATTGTTTTTTTTTAAATTTCTCTACATTTTGGTCAAAAATGTTTTGGTAAGTATTTATTTTTCTTTTTTTTCCGTGTTTGAATCATAAAATATGGCCATTTTTAATTCTAAAGTGTATTTCAAATACACAAATCTAAAGTGTAATTTTTATCTAGTTTTTATAAATGGTATTGGTTTTTACGACATCTTCAAAAATTAGAAATATTTAGAACATTGAAAATACTTTGGAAAAATTCCAAATTTCCTTCAGAAATCATTAACAAAAGAGTCTTACACATGAGATAAACTTCCCCCTCAGGCTGTGTAAACAATGTAGTTATCTATATTTTTTTCCATGAACAGTTTTTTAATTTTATTCACATACACGCTCGTTTATCAATTGAATAAAATTTTCACGGGGTTTTTTAGTAAGGCTGTTTGTGTATTGGATAAATATAAATGATTTTTATGATGTGTTATTTTTTTGCTATGTTAAACTCATAAATATGAAAAATGTGAACCAATTTAATATTGTTATTGAAATAAAGCAGAGTGATTGATTGGTTTCAAACAATTAAACAATTTTCATGGACGAGTTTACGACTTTAAAACGCCATTGTAGGAAATTCGTCTTGCTTGAGTTTCACATTAAATATTTTAATATAAACGAAATTTTAACATACACGTAAATTTCAAAAAAAGATTTTAATAAGGAAAGAGAAAAATATCGGCCATTTTTTTGAGGTCTCTCTTTTTTAATGTGAATACCGCACAAGCGTCCCAACTGCTCCCAACCGCCTGGAGACTTGGGGTATGTTGCGAGGCTGAGGGTTGTGGGGAAGGGAGTGAGATGAGGAAGAGGAAGGTGGGGAAGTACGTAGCTATTCAGATCTGGTCACCAAACACGACTAAAGCCATTTCAATTCTGAGTGGTGGTCTTAGACCAGGGTGATACTGAAGAAATCTTCCATTCTGGAACGCGCCGCAAATATACCTTATACAATAGGCCACTTGCATAGGTTTCATAACGACTTGGAGAAAATCGTGTTGACAGATTTTTTTTACTAAGATTTAAGATTAGAATTGGACAGTTTATTTTTTTAAATAAATAAATCCATTATTTGGGCTCGTGACGTCACTACATGAAAATGTCCCGTCTCCGAAAATGTTATTACATATTAATTTTGTAAAATTCCACACTGATTTATTTATTTTTTTATGGCAACACTTTGATTTCATCCGAATTTTTGAATATGACTTTATAGATCACTAGATTTATTGTTTGTTCTCTGCGAACTTACCATTTGGTTTGACTTTTTGACAGATTTTGTGAGGAGAACCTCGTACATTTACGCTGTCTGCATGTGTTTTAGAGGTATACTGGTAATGATGTTGATTTTAACAAAATCAAATTTTATAATATTCTTATTATTATTATAATTTACAAGTACAAGTATATTACATTTGATTTAGTAATATAGATATTGAACATTTTAATGATTTATGATCAATAAGATGGATCAAGGAAAAATTTTTTATGAAATGTAATATTTTTGGTATGCCTCGTTATTCTCCTGTGCCATTCGCGTGGAAAACATTATTTTTTTTTAATGATTTTCGGCTATGTAATTATCGTTTTTTCGCACCCATAAAATTTTGTCCCGTCTTTCCGGTTTATAAAAAATGGTGTGATTTATCCAAAGATATTCAAATACAGAATAGATATGCTATGGTGTCCGCGCAAATGTCGCCGGACTACGCGCTAATTAGCGTAGTTTTCATACAAAAAGAATTTGTTCATTTTTGAAAATGTGCATTAATATTGGTTAACAATATATTTTGAATAAGGAAAGAATTCGTTCATTTAGTTTAACGTTCATTTGGTTTATTGATTAATTATTTGTTCTTTTAGTTTATTTGTTAATTGGTAAACAATATCGGCGACACCCGGAAGCGCAGACCCACATAGTAAAAACAGCAGATAGCACATCTACTTATATTTCAATATCTTTGGATTTATCGGATTGAAATTTTCAAAAAATCGCCGGGGTTTCAAAAATACTATTAAAACAAAATACGGATTGTCAGAATATTTGCCTAAACCGGAAAAAAAAATTCAAAAATGTGAAGCAAGTGGCCTATTGTTTAAATTATTAAATTGTGAAATAATACAATGAATAAATTAAAAAAAATTAATTTGCGCTCGCCGAAATTTGAACACGCTCCCTCCTGTTCGAGAGCCTTTTGTTTTGCACATTGCACATTTAGCGCACTTGACGTTTAAAATAAGATGAAATAACTGTCTGCTCTCTTTAATAAATTACTACAGCTTCCTACAGCTCTACTTTAACCCGCCTTACACTGCTTCCCAACCGGGTGGCGACATAGTTTCCCTGTCCACATCTGTACAGATGTAAAGACAGATTTCTGCAACAAAACAGCACAATATTTTAAGCATATTATGATTTGACAGAGGCAGCCAACTACGAGCGAACATCAGAGACAGTAGTGGCTCCACCTGTACGTGTATTGTAAAAGTAAATAAAAATATGTTTAGTTAGTTAGTTCCCCGTTCAACGGAGTTCAACAGAGTTCACGAGGCGATAGAGAGAGAAGGCAATATAAACACGGCGCGGCGCAGGTAGTACAGTAGGTATGTAACCAGTACCTGCCTACCAGCTGTAACTACGTGTATACCTGCCGACTGGCTACGTGAGCAACAAGTAAATATGTTATGAGATGGTGCAAATAAACGCGTGTTTGCATAATTTTGTCCAGAAAACATGCAAAATAAATTTATTGTCTTCTGGTCTAATACGAAAATTAAACGTTTTTCTTACTGATGTTGAAAATCATTCCTCCCAAAATGTCTAGTACGATCGATTGATAAAGGGTTTTATGTAATGGTTTCCCAGCATGACTGCAGATCGCAACAACTAAGTATTCTTAATATATTCTACGTGAATTAAATGAAGACAATATTAGCGAAATTCAATAAAAAATCTGAGAACAGAAAAATCAGAAAATGATACGGTCACATCTGTGACTCTGTGACACGAACCCAGGACCATCGCCTTGCCGGGGCGCACCTCTACCAACTGAATGAACTAATGTGAACTAATGAACTAATGTGTCCCTATCCTATTCGGTCATATTTAACTCTTTCCTACTTCAACTAAGAACTACCAACATTATCTTCACTTTTTAACGCATATTTTTATTGGCTGCTATCTTTATGTATGGTTGCAAGATTCAAACCCGACCTTTATGCTATCCAGATAGTGTATTGGATAAATTTGTATTTATTTTTATTTATGCGACATCTATTGACTTTTCTGCAAGTCTAGGATGACAGCAACACTAATTGCAGCAAGTAACTCACCAATCACTCGCGCAATCTCAACTTATCCCCACTACGAAAAATGATTATACTTAGACATTGCAAACATACAAAACTAATTTATTAAATTATTTATTGGCGTGATATAAATACGTATTATAAATTTTAAAACTACTTACAATTAACCTTTCAGTAAATCTTAATCAGTCAATTATAATAAGTCAGCATATAATTCTTGATTTTAAAATGTCTATTAATCCCCCCCCCCCCCCTTTCTTTATTTTTATTATTATTACTTGTTCATTCACTAATTAAGTTTTAAAATCCGTTCACATGTCAGACGAAACTACCAAATTACATTCTATGGACTTGCGTAATAGGTACATAACCGTGTAAAAATGAAATAATTTATAACTTAAATTATAATGTAGGTACCTACTGTGTATGTCTTAATAACAATAATAACAAATAAATTACTATTTATTTTCATTTTCAAGTTTATGAGTAAAACCTCAAATTGTAATATTTAATTAAATGAAGACAATATTAGCGAAACTTAATCGAAAATCTGGAAACAGAAAAATCAGAAAAAGATATGGTCACACCTGCGACACGAACAAGATTTCTTGCTTGTGGTATGAAATTGTTTATACATAGTGAATTATGGAAAGTCTTTCTTTTGTAATTTTGGTAACTCGACAATTCAACAAATTGGCACTTCATCTCTCTATTGAAAAGTCATTCAAAGTGTTGAAAAAAACTAGGTTAAATAGGTTACGTTAGGTTAGTTTTAATGACTTTTCAAAGGGGTGTCGAAATGCCAAGTAGTTCATTTGTGACCGTATCCGTATTTTTTATGTGAGTACCGCACAAAAGTTTATTGCTGATTATGGAAAGTCTTGTAATTAAACAAATAAATAATTATAAAAAATAAGTAAATAATGTTTGAGAACTCTAATAAATAAATGATTGACGACAAAGATTATTTATGGTTGTTTTGCTTGGGATTTATTGATAATAAAGTATGTACCAATTTTTGATTCTGGGTAAATTGCCGGTAATAAATTGCACATTATATTATAATTTTATTTAATACGGTAATAAAGAATATTTTTGGTAGATAAACACGGGTGATCTACGTAATAATATTACAGAACACAAGATTTTAAAATAATTGGAAATCCGTATTCAAACAGAAATTAGTTCGAAGAACGACTTGTATTACAAACGTTAAATCTTTCCTTCCTTCGTTTTTTTTTCTTTTCTATGGAAAAAGACGAACTAAAATATTTTATTTCCTACTAACATCAATAATGAACAATAAAATAAAATAAAATGTTGATTGTGCAACGATGGAGGACCTAGACAGCGGAGGATGGAACCCGCGATGCCAGGATGAACCCCACGCTTTGTACCACTCAATTACTAACCATTCAACTACACGGCTGAAAAGTTGATTTTTGTAATCACAGCATGTATTAATTTTTGTTGTTGGAAATCTGTTTATGTGAAAATTGTTCTATTGACACCATTATGATCCAAGCCCCTAAAATCGTCGAACCCATTTTCATGGCTCACGACTGATAAGTGGAGTCTGTAAACACAGTAAACATTATTTTTTTGTTGGAAATCAGTTTATGCGAAAATTGGTTTATAGGCACCATTGTTTATAACTCGAGCTCCTAAAATCGTCGAGCCTTTTTTCATGACTCACGGTTGAAAAGTATATTCTGTAAATACCGCATGTATTAATTTTTGTTATTGGATATCTGTTTATACGAAAATGGTTTATGGAAACCATTGTTTGTAACACGAGCCCCTAAAAACCCCTAAAAGCCCCTAAAACCATCGAGCCTTTTTTCATGGCTCACGGCTGACTAGTTGATTTCTGTAACCACCGGAAGTCAGTTTATACGAAAATTGGTTTATGGGCACCATTGTTTATGACTCGAGCTCCTAAAATCGTCGAGCCCATTATCATTAGCTACACGGCTGAAAAGTTGATTTCTATAATCACAGCATGTACTAGAATTTTTTTCGTTGGTAATCAGTTTATACGGTAATTGGTTTGTGGACACCACTGTTTACGACAAAAAAAAATCATTGTCATTTACCAAGTTAGTGCCTAATCAATGGAGACAATATATACAATAAGAGTCTAATGTTTTTACGACGCAATAAACAACTATAAATTCGCCTCGATATAATAAATATTTCTAATCAATATCTAAATGCAGTGTGTAGTTTCTTTGTCATACGTAATCAATGTATATCTCAGCAGTCTTTGTGACATCATTCTCAGACATCATTCTGTATAAAGAAGACGTGCCATAACATGAATAATGTATTATAAATTATAAAGTATTATCTTATAATAATAATAACAAATATATTATTCACGTGCAGGAAAGTGAACAATGCTATGTTTACTTTTTGCAGATTTATTTCATTACAGAATTAAGAATGGTCTAAAGCCATGGTATTTGGAAGAGACAGTGAAAACAGTGTGCAATATAGTTGTGAATAATGATGATGAATACTTGGAGCAGGGGAATGAGTTCGTGTATCTGGGAAGTACGTCTAAGAGAGTTGGGCAGACTGTTAGAGATATTGAAAGAAGAAGTGTAAATGCAGGTAACTCCATTAATGGAGGACTGAATCCCGTTGGCACTAAAAAAACTGTTTAAAGAAACGAAGCTAGCAATATATATTGGAGTTCTGGTACCTACCCTGATACTGTACTGAGACATGGAACTGGCAGAGAAAGGATTAATGTAGACTGAATGCTAAAGAATTGATATTCCTGAGACGTATGTGTGTCAAACCGTGTATGCACGTATGAGAAATGTGGAAATCCGCATAGAATGCAAGGCTGATGCATTTTTCATCAAGGCTATTGTGAGCTTAATGACTAAGATGAAGAAAGGGATCCTCTGTGTACGTAGAGCGAATGAACAAAGAGAGGAGTGTAACTAGAATATATGCCGCAAATGTGAATGGTAGAAGAGGTCAGGGACGTTTGAGGAAGACATTGCACGATCTAGTGAATCAGATAGTCGATTCGGGCCATGTCAAGACAGAGTCAGAATAATAGAAAAGTATTTATGATACGATGTATGAATGTGAATGAGGCAAAGAGTGTATGCCAAGACTGAGTTTATCGGTCCGTCCTCTCTGCCTACCCTTCGAGGAAACGGCGTGATGGTTTGTTAGTTAGTCTGAAAATGTCTGGGTACATGTAATTTGTTTTACGTTGCAGCTGTTTCACGCTCTGAAGACATTGTCAAACTGACACTTTGATAATTCCATGAATAGTTTTAATATTTTTATTTTTCCGAAACGAACAATATATAATATCAAATTTTAATTCATTTAAGAATAATTCCATTTTATTATGCATACATTACGATTTTAAACAGCATATTATTTAGAAAAGGAAAATGCACGTAGTAGGAAGGTATAGTCTGTCAAAAAAGAGTAGAAAATATAAAAACTTGAACTACTAAATTTGTAGACTGGCAACACCAATTTAACTGTCAAATATTTTTTTGAAGTGCAATGACACTGAATGTATAGAACACAGTAAACCATATTTTAAAAAACATTTTTTCTTCATGACATAAAATTAATTAAAAGGTGATTTATAAAGCGATTTGCTTTAATTTAATTTAACATAAATTTGAATTTAACAACAGATAGAAAGGAAGAATCACTAATGGTGAGTTTAGTAACACTACTTTTAGATCTGAATGAGTTAAATATATTCAGATCTAAAGTTAGAGACATGATCTAAAGCCCAGGCAACGCTAGGTACTTTATCTAGTATTAAATAAATGTGAGCAATTTCTAAAGTGTGCTTTATATTGTATTACATTATAGTTATTCTTCATTATGTTAACACAAAATTGCAAAAGTATAATAATAATATACCTATACGCAATTCTAATTTTGAGATCGGCGGGTATCTATACTGCAATGAAAAAATATTTTTTCCACTATTATGCCTTTTTAATTTTTTATAAAAATGTAGGTTACACAGCTTTACTTTAACACCATGAGTTATGTGTTTAGTATTGCCATTTGGACAACGGTGGCGCCCTCATATATTTTCTACTCTTATTTGACAAACTGTACCTACGTCACACGCTCTTATAAAGGTACCTATCTATCCATTTATTCAAGCAGTACCTATCGTACACAACAATAAAGGTACACAGTGAACTACACACGGCCGTACAGGGTTTATTACTCCGGCAATGTTGCACGGGCCGCATGTTTTATCTGCATCGCGAATATAATATAAACGGGTACGGGTAGGAACCTACCCAATGCCTGGCATCTTTTTTACGTTTGCATCACCTCGACAGAGGCGCGCTGTCACTCTTTGGCCATATTCAAATAAAAGGTAAAACACGTTTTTAGGTTAGACGAAATTATAAACATGGATACTTGGACAGATTGAACATTAAATTAAGCATTGAATAAATGCAGAAGCATTTGTAATGTGGATAAAATACGTTGGTATTGATAACAGGTAGGTACTTCACAAATAATAACAACAAAGTCATGATGTCATTTGCAAAAATGAAAGCATCTTCCGATGGTGTGGTGATTTTTACGCAACTTCTTAAAAGAGCTGCAATTTGCAGATTCCTGCAAATTGAAAGAATTGCATCGACGATAGATAACCTTCGATAGGTAAAGGCTCAAAAAGTAGAAGAAAAACATTTTACTCATTTTAAAACCTTCGCCCCTTTTCAATTATTTATTGCGTGCTAGATTTTCGTAGAATCATTACACTCCTAATGTATTAATGCGATCCAATATTCGCCGGCCCATTATTTTAATATGCGATAGTAAATTTTTCATGTCTTTATTAACACTTTACGTACATTTTATTACATGGTAGTTAAAAGTTGAGAGTATTGCCTGGTGGTATTTTCTTCAAACCAATCTAGATTCGCACAAGCATGTAAATGAGGTCTACATACATGAAGATGAGGAGATCAACAAACACAGTCATGGGGTTGAGATGCATACATGGAGATGAGAAACATAGTCAACAAACATGTGAAGATGAGAAACATAGTTAATAAACTGAAGATGACGATATCAGCAAACATGAAGATGAGAAATATAGTTAATAAATATAAAGATGACGAAATCAACAAACACGAAGATGAGGTTGACAAACATGAAGATGAGAAACATTGTCAATAAACATGAATTTGTAAAAACCCAATAAACAAACATATTTTTTTTTTTTTTTTACAGTGAATACCGCACAAGAATCTCAACTGCTCCCGTCTGGAGCCAGTGAGACTATGGCATCCCCAATTGGGGTATGTTGTGAGGCTGAAGGTAGTGGGGAGGGGAAGGAGGTGGGGAAGAGGAAGGTTGGGAAGTACCTGGCTATTCAGATCTGGTCACTAAACACGGCTAAAGCCATTTTCAAGCAACGTTTCAATTCTGAATGGTGGTCTTACACCAGGGCGATACTAATAGTATCTTCCACTCTGGAACATGCCGCAAATATACTATATATTATTTTAAATGAATTAATTGTGAAATAACACAAATTAATCAAATAAAATTTATTTGCGCATGCCGGGTTCGAACCCGCGACCTCCGGAATGTGAGTCAAGAGTCTTAGCCACTGGACTACGAAGGTCCATATACGAGATTGACAAATAAATCCATTAAAAGCGATCAAAAACTAACCTATAATAAATCTAACCTAACATGTTTAACCTAGTTTTTTCATCACTTTTCAAAAGTGTGTTGTACCGTCAATCGAAAAATTGAAGCCGTGTCCTTTTTTGATTTTTCTGTTTCAAATTTTCGATTAAATAAGAAAAGATAATTAATTTCATTGTGCTAAAATGGACAGAACTTATAATAAAATTAGCTTCTAAGCGTGTTGATACTTACGTAGGAGAAGCTGTTATTTTTACTTTACGATTACTGTAATATATTTTTTAGTAAGTGGGCAGATGTTAATCATACCAATTTATTCATTATATTATGCGACACGGTGTTACTGATGTATCAAAGTTTTAGTGCTTTTATAATAGCAAGTTTTCATTCTCATAAAAAATTTAATAATTTCACTATCCATTGAAATAATTTTTTAATGGGCCTCCATTAAAAACTTTGTAAATAACTTTGTAAATAAAAGTATTTCAGCTTATTATAATGTTTAAATGCCATGGTATCTTGCATGTTAGGGCATGTGATTTTTGATTTTTTATTAAATTGTGTTATTTTACATTTAATTCGTACCCAATGATATAAAATATAACTTGCGGTATGTTTCAGAGCAGTAGATACTCTCAGAATCGCCCTGGTGAAAGACCACCATTCCGAATTGAAGCGTTGCATTGCTTGAAAAAATGGCTTTTTGAATAAGTTCTGAGGAAAACAATTTCCTATGGCCTATGGGGGTTTTTAGGGAAAAGGAAGAAAGGAATTTCTGGGAAGGAAAAGGGTATGAGGTATGAGAGGTAGGTTGGAATCTGGGGCTCAGTGTGTCCAGGAGTGACAGACGTGAGAATCCATCCCTAGCACTACGCTGAAAGGGGATGGGTCGAGAGAGTCTGGCTGGAGAGGTGGAAAGATTTCCCTCAACCAGTCTCTTTCGATCCGTGGATAGATGGTGGGCAGACGCATCGGGCGCCATGCCCGATTATTTAATAGGCTACGCTTAAATTTTTTACCAAGTGGTTAATTTAATTTTAATTCTAAACAACGGAAACGGTAAGAAAAACATCAATTTTATCCTAAGCATATTTTTTTGTATTTATAATGTAAACACATTCGTAGTAAAGATTAATCGAAAATAGTCATTTAACGTTAAAGGCTCCGTAGTAAGCGTTCAAAAAGAAGAAGAAGATGGTTTGAAAGGGAAATATAATAAAGACGTATTCTAGAGGGAGCGCGCTCCTATATTGATAATGATTAAGCGAAATTGTAAAAATATTTATTAAATTAGTGCACTAATCTCTTGTCATATGCCTAAGTTGCATTTAAAGATACACTGTGAAAATTTTCATGGCTTTTCATACATGTTAAATAATAAAAAAATGTGTTTTAAAATATTTTCGAAAATTACTTATTTTTTTAGGAACTTAAATCTTTAAATTGTTCAAGAGAAATGTTGTAAACAGGTAGAAATTCGGAATGCCAGGTACTCTTTTGTTCTCATAATAACATTTTTGCACTTTTCCTGCTTTCAAAATTCGCGGCACGCCCCTGGCGTAAGGGCATTTATAATTATGTAAAATACAGGTTTCAATTTTTTTACACACCGTCACAAGGAAAACACATATTTTTCAAAGGTTGGAGTCATTTACTTCAGTGGTAGGAGTGGCATATATCTTGAATCATCCTGCGGATCGGGATGGGCAGGTTTTACCACCTACCGCTGATAGCTGCGTTGTGAACTCGTCCTCTTTCTCATAATTGTCGTGTGTATCAGAAAGAGAGATTACAACGGATCTGTCAGCGGTAGGACAATAGTACCGCTGATAGCTCCATTGTAAACTTTCCTTCTTTCTCTTAAGTCGCGGCATTCCGAATTTCTACCGATTTATTTTTTCAAAACTTTCAGTTTTTAAGTTCCGAAAATAATATATGTTATTTTTGAAACGGTAAACCCATACAGTCTTACTCATCATCGCAAAATAAGATACAACCTCGGAGCAAGACCGGATTAGGTGAAAATGTTACTCAACATGGTGGGTTAATCGCGCGCATGCGCGGCGTGTTTTTACCGAGTCCGCTGTACGGGAGATGTAGTAGCTGTCAGAATTTAAACCACCCGATCACCAGGGTTAACTCAGTACCCCGTGCGTTGTAACTGACGAAATGGCGAACTTTTATGAGAATCTTGACGTTTTGAACAGAGCTTGGCAAATATTGACCGTATTCGCGGCATTCGTGCACCACGGCTACGGAAAAGGTTCAAAAAAGGTACCATCCATTTGCGGCACTCACGAAAGGAGATTTTAGGTCTAAATATAGATTTACCAAAGTCAACGTTGTGTTGACTGATGTTGACGTATGAATAAACGTGAGGTAAATTGGCCGCGTTTTTCAGCTTTGGAGCAGTGTTGCTACCGTAAAAAAATCATAACAGCTGTCGAGAAACATTATGATGATGAGTAAAGATTTTTACCCTGAGCAGTGTAGGCTTACTCCGCTGTGTAGCTACCGCGACGCTACAGAGCCGTGGTACGGTTTCATGATGAATAAGGCTGTAAGAGTATGGATTCATAGTACCATGGGTAAGCCGAAACGGTAATTAACTATAGGTACTTTTCGTTCTACATTTCGTTCTGATATTTAACATGTTGTAGCTATGAAAAAAATCACCGTGTATCTTTAAATGCAAATTAAGCATTAGTCGAGAGATTTTTGCTCTATTTTAAATTAATAGTGTTTTGTTAAAATTTTTCGCTTAATTATAATCGTTTTTAACATTAGCGCGCTTTCTCTAACATTCGTATTTATGTATCTCCCTTTTAATCCATCTTCTGCTTCTTTTTGAACGCTTACTACCGAGTCTTAAACGTCTCATGTAGCAAAAAGCGAGAAGTTTGAACGGTGCTCTCAGCGGCAGGACCACATGCGAACCGCTGATAGATCCGTTGTACTTTCTCCCCGTAACCGGTAGGTACTTCTGCAGTCCTGCTGCTGAGAGTTCAGCTGGAATTTTGCATGCACGAAAGAGACGTTACAACGAAACTCTCAGCGGTAGGACTCTTATGTAGTTTATGCGTACCGCGTGGACCTGCGTCTGTACTATACACGTAGTCCTGCCACTAAGAGCTTCGTCGTAACTTATATTTCTACAACGAGCGTCATTTATGAGAGAGAGAGAGATTACAACGGAACTCTCTGCGGCAGGATTATGGGCATACCACCGATAGCTCCGTTGCAAAACCTTCCTCTTTCTTTACAGAGCATGTAAAAGATAGAGAGGTTACAACTGATCTTTTAGCGGCAGGACCAAAGGCTTACCGCTGAAAGCACTGTTGAACGACTCTAGTGCAGCAGAAAGAGCTATCACAATGGAGCTCTCAGCGGCAGGACTACATACAGCGTATTAAGGGACGTATTTGACTTTCTTTAACCAGTGATTCCTGACAGAAGGGAAAAATATTAATGAAAATTTGCTCACCGGTGACTTTTGATGTCTTTTTTTCAAATTTTTTCTTCAAAATCAAACCAAAAAAATTTTTTTTCATATCATCACTGGTCACTCATCCTACCTCTAAGTATCCAATGCCTATGATTTAATAATATGAGGAATCACTGGTTAAAGTAAGCCAAGTACGTTATTAACACCCTGTATATTGTGGTACAGTAGGTAAGTTTATAGATAGATAGATTATATGGAGTCCTGCCGCTGAAAGTTCCGTCATAACCTCTCTTTCTGCTATCAGCACCATTTAAGGAAAAGAGAGAGAGAGTCGTTTCAATGGAGCTCTCTGCGGCAGGATCACAAGCCCCTATATAGGATAAAGAAGTTGCGGCACTCGTCCGGCGGTCGTTCTCCGTACCTGACATTGACGCCGGTCCAATGTCGGCAGTTAAAACGTCGGAGGAAGTCGTGCTGTCCGAAGTCTGAGTGCCGAATATGGCACGCGACAAATTCGGCAATCGATACGCTGCCGATTCGACATATCGTACGAACGTAACGTCAGTGTTGTTTTTAATTCAGTCGCGAGAGGGCCGTGACATTGATACGAATTTCAAATATAATTCCGCGTTCTAATTTTAAAAATAAACACGTTCCATTTTTTAATTTTTTTTTCCGACTTCAAACTTTATCTATGCATATCTCAATGCAATTACGAAATATACAATTTATCAAAAGTGTTATCATAATCACAAATCAATAACTTTCGAGTGCAACTGATAAAAATATTTATAATATTCCACCATTTTGCATTTATTTTCACTCAAACCAACACGCTCCTAAAAAAAGTTTAAAATAAATTGTTGTTTTTCCTGATTGGGTGTGTAAAATGTGTTCTATTTTTTTTTAAACATGATTAACGGGTCATAAATTGTGGTGCTTTTAAGAACAAAGGAATACTGTTAATAAATAAACTGTATTATTATTATTATTATTTGAAGTGCTTTTACGGACACGAGTGACCTATCGGAAAAGCAGCGTGCAAATTTAACATTTAAAGTTTAGCTGCCATGTTTTATGCCTCGAACCTGTTTTAGTACCTACCCAAGTCCGCTGTCAGTCGGAGACAAAGGAATATCTGCGCTTATTTTGAATTTGAAAATGGAATACAATGTATCTCTGTTCGTAAAATGACTGATTTTGAAATTTTAATTGTGGTAAACACAGTGATGTGATATTATAATATATTTTAATATTGAACTTTTGTGAAGTTTAAAAAGTTTTATTTTTTTTATAAAAAGTGGTTGTTTTATTAAAGTTAAGATGCCAATTTGTGGTCCTTTGTGGAAAAGGAAATTACAATCCTTGAAGTAAGTTTCTTATGTTACTAATTTAATACAAATAGGTAACATGTATGGATATAAAAACAGTGATACTGTAACAACTTGGTATTAATTTTATTTTTGTATATGTCGAGACTGAAGATAGTGTGGACGGGAATGGGATAGGAAAGAGGAAGGTTGGCAAGTAGGTACCTACCTGGATGTCCAAATCTGATCATGAAAAACAGTCAACACCATTTAAAGCAACGTTTCACTTCTGAATGATGATCTTTCCCAAGATATTTTACTTAGTTTTAGTCATGCGAAAGATTAATTTATTTAATTAATAATACAGTCGTGAAGTTCTGCACATGTACATGTGACGCCTCGCACACCTTCAAATCGTCGTTTCTTCCACGTTCAAGAGCCTTCTCAGAAAACTCCTCAAGTATTGGTGTGGGTTACACAAAACCAGATTTGGTACCTCGACTTTAAAATTCACGTTAAATCGCAACGCTGTACAACAGCTGATCCAAGTTTCGATGTCAATAAATAGGCGACCAACTTATTGCTTTATTTTTAAGGTACCTAATATAATCTGTAAACGGAGCCAAAACCTTTTTGTGCGTTTAATTTTGTATAATAATTTCAATTTTTATTGTGATAGACGTGCAGAAATTAAGGAACTCTGCATTCAAGGTTTTATCTCGGTATTGCAATATTTGAATTTGTGTAAAAACAGGTTTCCACAAACATTTTTAACATCTACGTCGCATAAAAAAACGTTTTCAGGCAATTAGAGACGTTCTTTACATACCTTTGTTTTATAATAATATCTCTAGAAAATCATTTTTTACTTGTCATTTTTGAAAGGATTCAACATTCAAAAACTAGTTTCCGGAAATTATAAAATTTGATAAAATGATTTCCGGAAACCACTACATACATAATTATGTTTGCAGTCGGGGGTGTCGATACTGTAGATGTTGGAGCTTACGCTTACAGTGCAAAAGTTTGTTTCGTTCATTTCAATTTGGAAAGCCAGTATGGGTACCGCCGCCCCCAGAACCATATAGTGAACAACCAACACCCCTACCATAGATTTTGTTCGCTATGTTTGGTGACTTAGCAGGAGTACTCGGGATTATGAGATTTGTATAGGTCTTGGCGGCGGATGCGTTTTTACTGAAGTACTGCGTTACGGGTCAGATCGGGAGAGACTGGTTCAGGGAGACCTTTTGACCTCTCCAACCAGACTCTCGGTCTTGCATCGCAGTGGGAGGGATGGAAACATACGTCTATCACTGTTAGACACATTGACCCCAGATTCCTAACCAACCCTCATACATTTTTTCCTTCTCAGAATTTCCTCTCTTTCTTTTCCATAAAAATACTCTCCACACTGCGTCCCCAAAGATGATATAGGCCCTGAGGGATTTATTCCTGAGACCCTCCATGTAAAGCAAATTTGGTTCAAAAAAATAAAGATTCCTCTTTTGAAACTCTTTAATTTCATTTTTGGCCAACTGCAAAGTTAAATGTGTCAAGCTGTAGATACAGTTATTTTGTTATTCGGGTCAAGATATTGTATTACATTGATTATTGTGTACCCTTAGTCAAAGGAATTGTTACGAAGTGAAAGTTGTTTGTGGCACTGTTATTTCCGAGTAGGTACTATCTTTGGGACTACGAAGTTTTAAAGTAATTAATGTATATGTAATTACTACGCTAGTATAATTATTTAGCCCATCTAGACAAACAAAAAAGTAACAACCAAAATATATTTCAAGTCCTACGATATTTAAAAGCTCCGTAGCTCATAACGCTTACTGACAAACTAATTAGGTGATTTGAAGCATTCGAGATGTGGATCTACAAAAGAATACTTAAAATAAGCTGAATGGACAGGGTTACGAATGAAGATGTTATGGTTCGGATGAATAAAGAAAAAGAAGTTATTAAAACTGTAAAAATCCGAAAACCTCAATATCTTGGACATGTGATGAGACATCCAGAGAAGTATGAGATCTTGCATCTCAAAATGTAGGGAAAGATTGCCGGAAGACGGGGCCCTGGAAAAAGGAGAACCTCATGGCTGGAAAACCTGAGACAAACCTGGCCAGTCTACCGTAGAGCTGTTCCGGGCTGCAGTAAACAAAGTCTGCATAGCCAACATGATAACCAACATCCGTTGAACGGACAGGGCATGAGAAGAAGAAGAAGAAGTTACTCGTGATGTGTTGTTTGCAAACAATATTACGGCGTTTCAACATAATATATAATGTACAAAATATTATATTTAAGGCCATCATTCGTCATGTATACCTTATCAGTTATCAGAATGAGGAGCTCTTGTGCCTGATAAGGGATTCAAGATTCTTACTTTAGGTTGTGTGTTATATTATGTTTTCAATAAATATTTACTTTTTAATATAAGTATTTTTTTAATAAAGCCTATTTGGGGGTGCTGTTTGGAGGGTATTTTTAGATAAAGTAAAGAGACGAAGTTCAGGAGAGGAAAAATGTATGATGAGTGGGTATGGGGGTCAATGTGTCCAGGAGTGACCGATTTACGAATCCATCCCTCCCACTGCGGTGCAGGGCTAGAGACGAGAGAGTCCTGCTGAAAAGTTCAATCTCTCCCGATCCGGCCCGCCATGAAGTGGTGCAAGTTCGAGAGAGTCCGGCTGAAGAGTTCAAAATTTCCACCTTACCGATCCGGCCCGCCACGCAGTAGACGGGCAAACTGCCGTCAAGGTTCAAACAAACCTCACCCCTTGTACTCAGGTACCCCTGCTAAGTCACCAATCGTAGCAGAACACTTGGGGTGACCCATGGCAGGGGTATTGATTATCCAATAAATGGTTACCGGGGCGACGGTACCCATGCCCGCCTTCCAAATTGAGCTGCTTTCTCTATGTATGATTGCAAGAGTCTTCCCGAACAAAATGCAATCTAGATGGTATCTTGGATAAATATATCAAGTTTATTGTATTATGTGCGACATCAATTGATTTTTGCTGCAAAAATGATTTTTTAAATCTATTTTCACAATAATTTAACGAGTAAATCCTCAAACTGTGATATTATTTAATCACTAAAGACAATATTAGCGACTATTCCTAGATGCGACCGTATCTTCTGCTTAAAATTTTGTTTTGAGAGTCTCTAATATTGTGTACAATGATTAAATATTAATTAGGATATTTAAAAGCTCCATAGTTCATTATAGAAATCAATCAGATAACAGTCATCTATAAATTTCGGAGAGTAAATTATGTGAAAATTTCTTTAGTTCTTTTGGTTACGATTTATTGACTCGTGTGAACCAGACTTCGTGCATCAATCGTGGTAAATTTACAAAGAGAAAATTTATTCTAAATCAAGTCAAATAGTTTCAAGCACCGAATAGACAAACCGTAGAAGTGTGTTGTGGGTGTGTCTATGTGTCTGTGTTCCAGAAATAAGGTAAATAACTGATTAAACTATACGAAATTCCTTTTTGCACAATTCTTTTTAGATATTGTTCTCGCCGGAGTCATATAGAATAACAGAATGTGTTGTTAAAGTGAAAACTTCTTTAGCAAAGATGTGATTTAAAACTCGATGAAACGGAAACGAGCGATACTAAAAAGAGACACACACACACTTACATCTATAGGATGTAGCCTGCGAGAGAATGAGATAGACTTATCGGTTTCCTTTTTGTTCGGTACTTCGTAGCCTCCCCACTCTTGTCTACTTTAGTTTTCTGACAGTTTCACTTGATTTCATACTCTGATTTTTTTTTATTTTACGTAACCCCATACAGGAGGTCATCTTTGGGGATGCTATGCGGAGGGTTTTTTTGATGAAAGGACGTGGAGCAAGTTCTGAGAAGCAAGGGGTGGGTAGTTATCTAGGGGTCAGTGTGTGTCCTAGACTAGAGTGATGGATGTATGAATCCATCCCTCCCTCTACCGTGCAACATAATGGGTCTGGTCAACAGCTTGTGGGTAATTGAACCCGGACACTCCTGCTTAGTCACCAAAAGTAGTGAACTACTTGGAGTGACCAATGTCATAGATTTTGGTTATCCAATAAATAGGCGGCGGTACCCAAACCCGCTTCCCAAATACATTTAATTTATCTGCGTGGTGCCTAGGATTCGAAAGGTCTTATGTCAATTGTCGACATCTGTTGCCTTCAAATCAACATTGATCACATTTCTAGAAAATTTCTGTTCAGTTTCTTTCAAGCATAATTTTTTTGCTGGGCGATTATTCTTATTAGAAATTCGAAATTCAAATAGAAAAATCAAAGAAAAACTTCTTATATTCTAATAATAACCTCTGCGACCAAACAATGTCCGAGTTTTTGTAAAGATAAATTGGCTGTGAATATATATTTACTGCAATTGAAATAGAAATATGGATTTGCACCCACGCCCGACCGATTCTTGTCATGTTTTTTCGGCAAATATATTAAATTTATTAAATTCAAAGCGACTTTATGATTTTACATTCTCAATGACAGCATAAACTGGTGTCCATTTGAGAACATTACCGGATTTATTAATATATTATGGTAAATCGGGTTAGTTCATAAAGTTCATATTACATAAACTGAAATTAATACTCGTAACATTTATCCCTCCCACGTAATAATATTTCTAAGCTACAGTTTTTTTTTGTAAGTAACGCCCAAGAGTCCCAATTGCTCCCAATCTTCTGAAGCCAGTGAGACTAGATCATCTCGAATTGAGGTATGTTATGTATGATGCCAAATGTAGTGGGGAAGAGAAGGATATGGGAGATAGGAAGGCGGGGAAGTATCTACCTGGGTATGCAGATCTGAACACCAAACATGACTAAAGCCATTTCAAGCAATGTTTTGATTCTGAAAGGTGGTCTTACACCCGGACTTACCTCTTGACTCGTGATCTGAAGGTTGCGGGATCGAATACCGGCATGGAAAATAAATTTTATTTGATTAAATTGTGTTATTTCACAATTTATTCGTTTAAAAATAATATATAGTATATTTGCGGCACGTTCTAGTGTAGAAGATACTCTCAGTATCGCCCTGGTGTAGGATCATCATTCAGAATTGAAACGTTGCTTCAAATGGCATTAGCCGTGTTTGGTCACCAGATCTGAATAGCCAGGTACCTCCTCACCTTCCTCTTCCCTATCTCCTTCCCCTCCCCACTGCCTTCAGCCTCACAACATACTCCAATTGGGGATGCCATACTGGCTCCAGACGAGGACTCTTGTACGGTATTCATATAAAAAGGGCGTTTATAATAAATAAATTGTGAAATAACACAAATTAATCAAATAAAATTCACTTGTGTACGCCGGGATTTGAACCTGTGACATCCGAATTCGTAGCTTAGGATTGTAACCACTCAACCACGGAGACCGTACTATACTCATTAATTTTATAATAATTTGTTTGGTCTGGGGCCAATGTGACTATGAATTCTCCAATTGCGG
The DNA here is from genome assembly GCA_917880885.1 of Limnephilus marmoratus. Taxonomy (NCBI): domain Eukaryota; kingdom Metazoa; phylum Arthropoda; class Insecta; order Trichoptera; family Limnephilidae; genus Limnephilus; species Limnephilus marmoratus. The sequence goes on along the minus strand of OU862931.1, from coordinate 42,676,617 downwards.
TATGTTGTGAGGATGAAACTAGTAGGGAAAGGAAGGAGATGGGGAAGAGGAAGGTGGAGAAGGACCTGGATTTTCTGATCTGGTCACCAAACACGGCTAAAGCCATTTTTGTTACGTTTGAATCCTAAATGGTGGAATTACACAAGGACTGTATTGAGAGTTTCTTCCACTCTGGAAAGTGCCGCAAATATACTACAGATTTTTTTAAATGACAAATTGTGATATAATACAAATTAATTAAATAAAATTTACTTGAGCACGCCGGGATTTGAACCCACGACCTAAGTATTGCTAATCGAGAGCCTTACAACTCGACCCCTTTACCTTCCCTTCTTGTCCCAACCTACCCGTGTCCAAGTACACTTTTGAAGGGCCAAATGAAGACAAATAAAATATTCGAAAAACTGGTCTTTGGGCATTTAAAACTGCTGACGTGAATTCTTGATGGAACTTTATGTAGATTACTGATTAAAGAAGGAAGGAATCTAGTTGTAATTATTGAATTCCTTTCTGGTTCTTTATTTCTAAGTTCTTCTTTGATGCATTAAGCCCCGCTTTCCGAAATTCTGCCGATTTATAATATATTAAAAATAAAATATCTCGGAATAATTATCGACAATAACACCAAATTGAAAAATCAAATAAACCCCACAGTAGACAGAATTAGGAAACTAATATATATATTTTTCAGACTTAGAAATACTATCTCATTAAAAATATTAAAAGAAATTTACTTTGGACTTGCGCACTCTGTACTACAATATGGAATCATAGCTTGGGGGGTGCATACAAAACATCCCTTCTCCCACTCGAAACAATTCAAAAAATTCTTATAAAAATTATCCTTAAAAAACCGTATTACTACCCAACAATAAACGTATTCCAAGAATTCCCTGTTCCCCCACTTACAAAACTTTACTAAAAATAGCACTACTTCAGCTACACAAAGATATCTTTAATAAAAATATTACCCCACTGCTAAATATTAGCATAAGGAATACTTCTATTGGTGGGCTAACTGTACCATCCGTACGAACCACTACAGCACAGAATCATATAGAGGAATAAAATTATTTAATCAATTACCCGCTGATGTACACAGAAAAAAATTACGAAAAAAAAAAAAAAATAAAATAAACATATTTTATACACTCTCCTAAGAAAGCAAATGCTTGTGTTTAGGAGAGGACAACTTGTTTATAACTTAAGAATTATTAAAAAAAAGATCCTTATCACAAACTTAAGAGTTTAACTTGTGAAGAGATTTAGACTTAACATATTTTAAAAGTTTATAGGAGTAATTAAACAATAAATGTATATAGGATGTACATAAAACATTAGGAATAACAAACAATCAAACATATATCTAGGAGAAAGTTTAAATTATATGGTGAAACTACCAAAATAAGATTTTTTTTTTTTTTTTTTAAATTTGTTGTAATTTTTTTCTGTTCGCATATCAGCGGGTAATTCGTTAAATAATTTTATTCCTTTATATACATAGTGATTCTGTGCTGTTGTGGTTCGTACGTGTGGTACAGTTAGTCCACCAATAGAAATATTCCTTTTATGCTAATATTTAGCAGTGGGGTAATATTTTTATTAAAAATATCTTTGTGAAGCTGAAGTAGTGCTATTTTTTCGTAATTTTTTGTAAGTGGGGGAACAGGGAATTCTTGGAATACGTTTATTGTTGGGTAGTAATACGGTTTTTTAAAGATAATTTTTACAAGAATTTTCTGAATTGTTTATTACTGATAGAAGGGTGGAATCTAGCTGGAGTTAATGAATTCCTTTCTAGTTTTTTCTTTGATGCATTAAGACCGTTATACACGACATCTTTTTTCAGCCCGATTCCAATTAGACACAAAAGTCAACATTTTTCGCTCTACGCGATCGCTATTTTCATCTCTATTTTCATGTCTACGGTTTCAATTGTCATCACTGCGAACAACACATGAACCATGCTGTCTGCCGTGATGCCAACTGAAATAGTAGATGTGAAAATAGAGATGAAAATAGCGATCACGTAGAGCGAAAAATGTTGACTTTTGTGTCTAATTGGAATCGGGCTGAAAAAAGATGTCGTGTATAACGGCCATTAAGGTTGAAAGACGGTATTATTTGTAAAAGAGATTACACCATTTCTTTCGTCTGCCTTTGATATTAGTTTCAATTTGATATGTAGTGGCTTGTCAACCGATTACTCACAATAAAGATAACCGTGAACAGTAACTCATTTCCTTGCATCAAGCGACCGAACCTAGGTTGAAAACTTAAGATTAAATTGCGAGGAAACTATAGGTACAATCCACTACCAAAGCAAACAAAAAAATTAAGAGAAATTAATATATTTACAAGTAAAGTAAAAACATGGCAGAGACAGCAGAGTAATAAGCAGAAACTAAATAGAAGAAAAAATAAAACTAAAGACTGCCTCAGAACGGAGAATACAGTATCATAAATGTATTTATTAACGTCCTTTTTGGGGGTATGTACTGTACACGTTAATAGTACAAATTATACAGTATTTAATAAACATAACTGAACTGCCTCAGTTACAACATTTTATATTTGTTAAGTGATAAATCGAAGATGTCCACAGACTTGGTATAATTATTTCCCTTCTTGAGTGTTCTCGGCAAAGAGGAATACATTTAGTAGTTTGTCCTAGAATTTCTGCACTGAAATAAATCCCGACTTCTGTATTACGTAATGGAATCTGAAAGCATATCAATGCAAGCAATTCTGGACTATTAATTACATCATTTAAAATATTACATAGAAATATCAAGTCGGTGATAATAATTGATAATCCTTCTGTCTGAAAATTAAAGCATATTCATATCAGGTCCATTAATCAGCCAGCGGCCGACAATTCAAATTTCGTCGAAAGATGTTCTTACGATCGTACAGGGCGGTTCCAATGAGAAAGATGAATTATTCTCCGTACCAGCTTTTTTAAATAATAAGTCAATATTGATATTATTTCATTCAAAACTTGCTTTAATTTATACCTACATTAAAAAATGCTGAAAGGCGTGATGATAAAACTATTAAAATTGTGTACTTTTTGTAATTATTTTTTGATGATAAGTACTTATAATTTTTCAATAATGTCTAAGCAAAATAAGAATGTAAAAAAATCTTAAATATATTAGTTTGTAAGACCGTGAAAAAATGGACGAAGTATTTTCGTCACAAAACGCGTGCGCGGATATTTTTTTTAATGATTTTATTTAAACTAAAATTACAATTCTGAAACATAACTTTCCTAGATAATTTGATATTGATATTTGATAAAATGAATATTGATTTATTTTACTGCCTGATTATATGATTTGAAATGTGTGTTGTGTAACACAAAATTTTGTTTGAAATTTAAGAAATCTGCCAACGACCCACGGTATAACCTTATTACGCTCAAAATAAATATATTTTCTCATAATTTAAAACATAACTTTACCATATAAAAGAACAATCTTTCAAAATCAATTTATACTTTTTTTGTGAAAAAGAGTCAACACGGCTAAAATTTTATTTAAAAATGATATATTTCCGGTTTAGTCTGGTTATTCCCTCTTAAAAGATTTTTCTAGTTCCAAAATATTGCAAACATAGAAAATGTAAGAATTTATTCTGTATTCCTTGAATAGCTTGTACAGGGGGGGGTTTTGGGGGTTCAACCCAAGAGTTAAGAGAATGTTATTTGTAACACTGATATCTCAAAATGATATTATGTTATATTATCTTGTAATAAATGTGATATTATGTATCTAAAAAGATAAGTGGGGACCTCTGAAAGAAATAAAATAATTTAACTTTTAAGTTCCGTTTTTTCGGTGAATGCAGTTGATTTTTTTTTTGCAAAGTGATTTTTATTTGGAATCCCGTTTCTAATCAGTGGTAAGTGTATACGTACTTTGAAATTATTATTTTACTTAGCAAAAAGTGTTAAAAAAACATATATCAGGATTAGTGTTACAGACAGGTGTTAGTGTATTGTGATTAGACTGATTAGTGTTACATGTGATTATTAGAATAATTTGACTGCTTAAAATGTTTTAACATGTACTACTAACGTATTATGTACTTTGTATTGAAAAGTTTTATTTTCTATACACATTTATTACTTTAATTTTATTTATTAAAAAATTAAGTAGTTACATAGAAAATAAAAGTTTTCAAAGCAAATACAAAGTCCGACAATACCCCCCCCCCCCCCCCCCCCCAAGTTTTGCACTTTCAGTAGTTTTATTTGTTTGAACCCTCCCCGAAACTAAAACCTGGCTACGCCCGTGGCTTGTACATGAATATTATAACGTCGGTCCCAGACGGGAGAGTTGTACTCAAGTTGACTTCTAACAAAGGCAATATATAACGGTTTAATACAATTAATATTGTTGAATTTTCTAGTTAGCCTTTAAATAATTTAATGAAAACAAATAACTCTGCGTACACCACTATATTATTAACATTATCGACATGTTTAAAAACGATGTTTTCTTCGTCAGGATAACAGATTAATAAATAATTGTTACTTTGAATAATTATTCATAAATTGTGCTTTATGCTTAAATCATGTACAAAATTTGCCATAAAAACTAATTAAAAGAAATCATTCAATTGGAAATCATTTTAGTTACGTCAGATATTTATTATATTATTCTATTTTCAAATGCCTTCAATAACATTTTTACAACAAAACAAAGGAAGATAATGTGATAATAATCTACACAATATTTAAAAATTAGTGATACGTACAAACTCAGTGTTTTTTTATTATTACTGAGAAAGAAAGGTACTGGCATTTATCCAGTGGTATTACCGGTTTTGGCCAGTCAGTGGCTGAGTTGGCACCGTGTTTGGGTCCCACCCAGCCGTCGCATATTGAATTATTCGGCTGGCTAATTTCTCCATCACGACACTTGCAACATTTTCCGTAGTTACTAACTTTTAATTTTTGGCAAGCGACAAAGAATATGAAGAGATACACCTTGAAACTTTCCGAAAGGCAACTGGTTTCGCACCCAACTATCATACCTACAATATCACCCTAGTGAAAGATTGCCATTTACAATAGAAATATTGGTTAAAATGACTTTAGCTGTTTCTTTTTTCCATCTCGTTTCCCTCACACATACCAAAACTGCTTTCAAGCAGTTAGAAATATTGTGAGCAAAAAAAAAATTAAAACACTTGCATAAAATATTGCGCAGATGTCCATACAATTACCATACGATTACAATGAATAATAAACAATGGCCGACATTCCAATCAATTGTAAAATATGATTATGTTTACAATGCAATTAAAATCACACGTCATCGTATTAAATGAATTAAATCGGTTTGTGTTGTCAACAAAGAGATCTCCGATGACAAACTTTTCCCCCTTCAAGATACATTCTCTTTCGTGTCATTTGTCAGATGAGAATTCGATTGCTTCCACCCGAACCAGTGGTTCTTAAACTTTTTGTTACGATGAACCACTTTCAGAATTGCAAAATCTCCACGAACTCACTTGTATTAATTAGTTTACAACAATTCCTAGAACTCCATTTATTATTTTTTTTATTTCATTAAATTAAATTTAATAATGTTGTTACGACGTTACGAGTAGGTATTAAGTTATACAAGTAATTTAGTTTTTTTTATTATTGTGACAGCCCTTTCGGCTTACAGAGTCATTTTCAAATTGTGCATTTTTTTTTTTATTCCTGTTAAAAGAAAATTACATTTTCATTCATTTAACTAGAAATAATTATACACATTAAAATAAAGTAAATATTTCAATAGAGCGCTATTCAATAACATTATTCTGTTTATCAAGAATAAATATTAATAATTTTTTTTAAATTTACCCAGCTTCTTTTCGTTTTTAATGTCGTTTGGGAGGCAATTATATAAGTTTCCCCCCTCGTAACCAATGGATTGTTTACCATAGTTAGTTTGGATGGTGTTTAAATGTACGTTATCGTGTTGTCGTGTAAAGTGTATACCACTAATAATAAGAATTTCTAATTGAGATTACTTATTTATGTTTTTTTTTAATGTAGCTATAACTTTGTGGTTATCCATTATAGATAAATGAAACAATGTTACTTTGTTTGAACCACTTGTATATTTAAGTAAAGCCGACCGGTTTCGGAAAAACCGTTCCTTCTTCAGGGCAAACGTATACTGATTTGACAGGTACAAAATAGTAGATGGGAACAATGTATTATTACTAAGGATTGTGATAGGGCCGTTGCTAGGTAAATGAAGAGTGGGTGGGTATTGGAACATATCCATGATTAAGCTTAAATGTATTGAACATGTCCAATATTGTCTTACAGACGAAATATTTTACATTACTTACAGCTTACGTATATTTAACATATCCAATATTGTCTTACAGGTGCTTAAATTGATTTATTATTGAGAAAATAATTGTGACGGGGTACTTTGAAATCTGTTTTGCCCACATTAAATGTTAATGTGTTCTAAATTGTTACTACTTGCAGATTCAAGTTTTTGCAGTCAAAAGTGCAAAGTATTCGATAATGACTATAACAATATGTTGGGGCCTTTTCATTAATGTTCAACTATTACTTGATACTGTTTTATTCACACGTGTCTATCTACATTCGACACACGCCTCGTTCGTCTGGACGAAGAAGATTATGGCATTCTAATGAAGAACGGAGCTCACCAATTTTTGGCACCAACTTATATTAGTGATGTTTATACCCTTTAGTTACTTGATGAGCGATGGATAATTGACAGCAGAAAAACAAAAGAAACGTCTAGAAGACGTCGAACCATAATTATACTGCTTTCATTCGGAAAGTTTTCGCGTCGATGTAACTTTAGTATACTTCGTATAGTTTTAAAGTATTCTCCGATTTTATAATAATTTTAACGGTTCCATGACAAATCAGAATCAACTCAACTCAACACCTCTTTGAAAAGTAATTAAAAACTAAGATTTTTTTTAAATAGTTTGAACTCTACTTACGAAACCTAGCTAACCAAATCTTTTTTGGCCTAGATTAATGCTAAATCACTATTTTCGATTAATTTTTACTGCGAATCGGTTTACAATAATAAATAAAATATGCTTTGGAAAAATTGAGGATTTTCCCATCGAGTAGAATTAAAATAAAATTGTTAATTTCTTTATAAAAAATAAAAGAGTAAACCACTAAAAAAT